>PVJL010002649.1:43055-187548 GCA_004026885.1 Lyroderma lyra
AAGAAATACAAATGGCCAGCAGACATATGAAAAAATGCTCATCCTCATTAGCTATCAGGGAAATGCAAATCAAAACCACAATGAGATACCACCTCACACCTGTGAGAATGGCTGTTATCAACAAGACAAGGAATAACAAGTGCTGGAGAGGATGTGGAGAAAAAGGAACTCTGGTACACTGCTGGTGGGAGTGCAAACTAGTACAACCACTGTGGGAGGCAGTGTGGAGGTTCCTCAGAAAATTGGGAATGGAGTTACCATTTGACCCAGCAATCCCCCTTCTGGGGATCTACCCAAAAAACTTGAAAACCTTTGTCCGCAATGTTGTACCCCAATGTTCATCGCAGCACTGTTCACAGTGGGCAAAACATGGAAACAACCAAACTGCCCTGTGACAGATGACTGGATAAAGAAGCTGTGGTACATATACACAATGGAATATTACTCAGCTATAATAAAAGATGAAATATTGCCACTTGCAACAAAATGGATGGACCTGGAGATCATCATGCTTAGTGAAATAAGCCAGACAGAAAAAAAACAAAGAACTGCATGACATCACTTATATGCGGAATATTAAAAACTGTAAGCAACAAAGAAAAATGAAATGAACAAATAACCCATGGACATAATCAATAGTTTAATGTTATTTGGGGATGAGGGGGATAGGATGAGGAGAAAGGGGAGGGGGTGGGAGAGAAGGGAGGGTAAGCTAGATATAGGGTGATGGAAAGAGAAGTCACAACAGGTGGGGAAATTATTATACAACAAGGTGACAATGCACTGTGCAATTGTATGCCTAAAACCTATGTAATTATTGCTAACAGATGTCACCCCAAAAAGTCTATCAATAAAAATGAATTACAAAATATATATATAAAGAATTTGTACAACACAACAACAAAATAAACCAAACAGTCCAATTAAAAAATGGGTAGAGGACTTGAACAGACACTTCTCCCAAGAAGGCACACAAATGGTCAACTTCACTAGCAATTAGGGAAATGCAAGTCAAAATCACAACAAGATATCACCTCACATCAACAAGACAAATAACAAGTGTTGCAGAGGCTGCAGAGAAAATGAAACCCTCATGCACTGCTAGTGGGAATGTAAATCAGTGCAGCCACTATGGAAAACAGTATGGAGTTTTCTCAAAAAATTAAGAATAGAATTACCATATGACCTAACGATCCCTCTTCTGAAAATATTTTTCTACAAAGATATATGTACCCTGAAGTTCATTGCAGTATTATTCATGGTAGCCAACACATGGAAATAACTAAAGTGTCCTTCAATAGATGACTGGATAAAGAAGTTGTGGTACATATACACAATGACTATAAGAAAAGATGAAATACGCCATTGGCAACAACATAGATGGACCTTGAGATTATCATGCTAAGGAAATTAAGTCAGAAAAAATCAGGAACCATATGACTTCTTTCTTATGTGGGATATAAAATGGAAAGCAACAAATGAACAATACAAAGAAACAAAAAAAATGAAAACTCATGGACAAAGACAGCAGTTTCGTGGTTACCAGAGAGTAAGCAAAAGCGGTGGTGGAGGAGGGAGTAGGGTCAAACACATGGTGATGGAAGGAGAAAGACAGATGATGCACTACAAAATTGTACATTTGAAACCTGTATACTTTTACTAACCAATGTCAACCCAACAAATTTAATAATAAAATAAATAAATAAAAATAAATACATACATAAATCGAAAAACTATTTAAAAAATAAAAATAAGTTGGACAGAACTATATGATTTATTAAATTAGATGTCCTTGATATAACTATCCTTAACATATTACTTATCCATTTTTCTGCACATGTGAAAATATTTAATAATAATAAAATATAAAATAATTATTTTGAAAGAAATAAAAATGTATGAAATCTTACCACTTGCAACAATATGGATGGACCTAGAGGGCATATGCTAAGTGAAATAAGTCAGACCATGAGAGACAAATGCCATATGATCTCACTTATATGTGGAATCTAAAGAACAAAACAAACAAAATAGAAACAGGCTCATAGATACAGAGAACAAACTGATGATTACTAGATGGGAGGTGGTTACGGGGCTGGGTGAGAAAGATGAAAGAGTTAAGAAGTACAAATTGGTCGTTACAATAGTCATGGGGATGTAAAGTACAGCATGGGGAATGCAGTCTATAATGTAAAAAGTATGTGTAGGTGAGTACTAGACTTATCAGGGGGATCATTTCAGAAATTATATAAATATCTAACCAACACATTATATACCTGAAGCTGATATTGAAATAATATCATATGTCAATTATAATTTAAAAGATAGTCATAGTCATATATAGTACAGTACAGGGAATATAGTCAGTAATACTGTAATAACTATGTACAATGTCAGATGAGTAATAAACTTATTGGGGTTATTACTTTGTGAGGCATATAAATGTCTAATCAGTATTTTGTTTTTTATACCTGCAACTAATTAAAAAGAAAAGATAATTCCAGTACTAACATCTATTTTGTAAGTGAAAAGAGCTTTTTCTGATTTAAGGATTTCTTAGTAAGAGATGGTATTTGTCAACCTGGGGAAGCCTGTATTTATTGTTTGTGTGTGTGTGTGTGTGTGTGTGTGTGTGTGTGTGTGTGTGTGTGTGAGCTTAGAAACAGAAAATTAGAAAGGGCAATAAAATGAGTGGACGTTATCTCTAGAGAAAGAAAGAGGATCTCTAACAACAATATGTCAGCTCTGGAGAGATTCATGGATACTAAGATTTCTAGACTTGATTATGAAAACAAGAAAAGGTTATGAGACTCTGCTGCATACAAAGACAGTAAGTTCAAAAGTAAGGCATGTGGTCAAAAGTGTAGGACAAAGACATAGGGAAAAAATGTCAGAAGAACTTAGAAATGGGAATATTTGTACAAGCAGAACTGGGTCTTGCACAACAGATCCTTGATTTCTGAAAGGGTTTTTGTGTTCAAGTTCCAGTTATGTTCTGTCTTTTGGTTCTGTGTGGTATGGTAGGGGGTTGGGGAGATGAGTCTTTGGTTCTGGGTGCATCTAGAGGTCAAATTTCTCTCCTCTGAGAACGCCCAGCTGCATGACTTGCCATTTTGGTCTGTTCTGTTGTATCTGTAAAGCAACTCAGCATCTCATTAAACAGTACCATCTTCAGCTGATACTGTGGTTGCATCATTACTAGTGTAAATGAATTATTGAAAAAATAAATAAGGGAGTTCCCTGATGATGTAGTGGCTTAAGGCTTCAACACTGGCGCTATCAGCGCTGCGACCTGGGTTCGATTCCCAGTCAGGGAGCTACCCACATACCAAAAAGCAAATAAATAAATAAATAAGAGGATAGACAAATCTCAAAGGCAGAAGAATTCTAATTTATGTAGATACCCTCAAGAAGAGGGAGTCATAACTTCTTACTCCACACGTGAGGACTCTGCATAGTAACTTTCTTTCAAAGACATTATTTAAAAAAAGGGAAAAAAGAGTAACTTTACAGGAGAGAAACCTAACAAACATCACCTCAGCCAGGTGATCAAGGTCAGCAGTGATAAAGCATTGTTAATATTATAATATACACCCTTGGAATGAGTTGATGAAAATGACACTTTTCTCTCTGGTCTTCCTTTCCAAAGCCAGTAACTTTAGCTTAATTATGAGAAAAACATCAAGCCAATTTCAACAGAAGAGCATTCTATAAAATACCTGACCAGTACTCCTCGGAACCGTTATGGTCATCAAAAACAAGGGGTTCTATAAAACTGCCATAGCCAAGAGGAGCCTACAGAGACATGACAACAAAATGTAATTTAGTACTATTAATGGAATACTGGAAAAGGAAAAAGACATTAAGTAAAAACTAAGAAAATCTGAATGAAGTATGGGCTTTAGCTAATAATAATGTATCACTATTGCCTCATTAGTTCTAACAAATGTACCAAAACTAATGTGAGCTGTTAATAGGGAAAGCTGCAGAATATGTGGGAAATCTCTGGATTATTTTCGCAATTTTTCTGTAAATCTAAAACTGTTCTAAAACATAGTCTATTAAATTTTAAAAAACTTTAAAAATGTATTTGTATAAGATATATAGTATTACTTATGGAATAAAATAACATGCATCAATTTAAAAAATAAAACAAGAGAAGAGAATTGAGACTATTGAAACTAAATCAGGTGATCTGACTAGGCTTCACTGAAAAGCTGTATTTGAACAAAGGCTTAAAGGTGAAGAAAGAGTGTGTTTGGTAGAAATGGATATGGACTGATATCTGGTGGAACCAGGAGAGAACATGTTGGGTCGGAATACATAGAAATAAGATAATGCTTGGCATGGTTAGAGAGAAATGAGAAGGCCGGTGTGGCTCCCATGGGTAAGAGAAGTAGCAGACTTCAGGTCACAAGTCAGAAAAAATTATGGAATTGTGGGGAAAATTGTGTGTGAGAGAGACAGAGAGGCTTAAAGAGATGTGCCTTGAAGAACTATGGCACTTGGATATTAGTCCACTAGTGACAGAACAATTAGATTCAAGCAGCCGGTGTGAGTCATTAGCTTAGGACACTGAGTTTCAGCCTCAGTGAGGAGGTGTGCAGTTGTTTAAACCTTACTGATGGCGATCATGCTTTCCAGTCAATGATGCTCAGAGGGGGCTCTATAGAGCCTCTGGGAATCAGCAGTGATATCAACCTCAGGAGCATCCCACAGGCAGCCAGCCTCCAGTAGCAGGTTTTGAGTCTTCTATTTCCAGGGCGGACAAAGAAAACATCCCTATCCAGCACAAAGTCTAGGAATTTTCTCATAAAATAAGAATACCCCTAAGAAAGTACTCTCAATTGTCTTGGGGAAAGGAATCCTTGGGAGGGAAGAAAAGCATTCTCATTAGAGGAAAGAGGAGGATTTGATGAATTATCTTTAAAATTAAAATAAGTACAATATTATTTTTATTTTAATTAATAACACAGGTTATGGACTATAAAAGATCTTTCTAAGAGTGCTACAAGTGTACACAGTTGAGAGCAATGTTATTTGAGTGAATGCATCTGGTGACCATTCTGTGATGCCTGTAGTGCAGTGTTTAAAAACATGTACAAATTTCATTTCGGTGCAAGCTTCTCATTTATATGGAGTCTTTCCATCTAAAAAGAAATGACCCCCTTTTCTAGGTTGGAGGGTAAGATAAGGATAGTAAAAATTGGAATATATAATTGTGAGTTTCCAATTTGAACTGTTGTCTTTCTAGTCTGCTGAACTTCAACCATCAATCTGCATGGAGCACAATTCTTTCTTTCAACAATAGTTTATTCTGTACTATTCTTTAATAATGAAAAATACTTTTCTCAGGAAGTCCAGAATGACAGTGTTAGGTAACCTAATTGGGAAAAGTTAAAAGATATGTATATATATATGATAGATGTATGTATGTATGCATAGATAGATAGATACATCACATCTTTGTTGAGTTCTGAAGTGAGAAAAAATGTATACAAATAGAAATTTTATATATTTATGGAATCAAGAATTCTGAGTTGACATAAGAGGTTTATGTTCAAAATCTTTTCCTTTTCCATTTTTTGTATGTAACTTACGGTGGAGAAGAAAAAGAGGCAAGCTAGGAAGAAAACTGAGAAGAAATATTTAATATTTTTAATGTCAATACTAATAAAAATTATGAAATGGTGTTTATTTGAAGTATATTTGCACTAGAAATTTGTGTCAGAATGTGTATAATCAAATTAACTTCCCCAAATAAGAATGATTCTGCTTCTCGAAGATTAGGGCACTGATACAAACTAGGAGATGGGGAAGAAAAAGCTTTCGTTATGGGTTACAATGAAAGATCAGACAGAAATAGTGGTTCGTGATTTATGTGTCAATCCATGAAAAGACAGTTGAGTAAGGCCATCGCCTTACTCCAGTGCTGGGGTCACAGAGAGAGAAACCAGGCACACCACTAGTCCAGGAGTCGCCTTTGTGAAATTGCAAGAAGGTGTCTGTTCTCCCTTTAGGTTGGCACGGCCTTGAGCAAAGCACAAGTCTTGGTTAGTGCAGTGTTGAGCAGGGTTCCCCACGCACATCCACTCTGCTGGGCTCTCATGAATACAGACCTGACCATTACAGACCCAAGAAGTCAGAGGGGAGAGAAATGCTTCTCCATTTTTGCTAACCCTAGCGATTTGATGACATCACTAGCCTCCACAGTAGCACCAGTCCTGAGCACTAGCCATGAAAGTTTAAGAAATAAATACCCAGGAACTTAAAAAAAAAAAAGAAAAACAAGGATGGTGGGGGTGGGACAGGAGGGAGTGGGAGTCAAGTACATTGTGATGGAAGGAAAACTAAGTCTGGGTGATAAATACGGAATGCAACACATAGATGATACCCTGTGCAATTGTATACCTGGGACCTACGTAATTTTTGCTAACCAAGGTCACTCCAGTAAGTTTAACAATGAAGAAAATGACTTTTATCTATAAAGAGTGGATGCTAACTAGGGTACGCAAGGGGAAAGGGAATCTTGACTACCGATTAACTTTTGTAATTTGTTAACATTTACACTGACTTTGAGGCTCCTAGGTGTCAGAGGATGGCTGCTGTTAAGTGTATCTTGCAGGATTATAACCAAGTGTCACACTTGAAATCCATGATTCACAATCAAGGAAACATTGAAAAGAACAAGTATTAAAGCTGTATAGGTGAGAGAAATGTGATTTCTTCTTTTCCTTACGGGTGCAGAGTTGTGAGAATATTGTTCCTTATAGTTAGTTCTTCAATAAAGTGAATCCAGAAACTGCTAGAGACCATCTATTCGACTACACTCTCTAAAATGTCCCTGATTAGAAAAATAAGTATTTGCCTCTTTCTAATATGTTTCTTTGTTTCTCTATTGAGAAAAAAAACAAATGAACACAGCATAGTAGCAGAACAAGGGCTTTTATTTTTAGAGACATCATGTAGGTAGGACTAGAAAATAGAAAAAACAAAGTGTGTTTAAAAACATAACAGAAGTATATCCACTATGTGCGGAAATATCATTATACAATGAGAATAAACAGTTACTGGAATACTGACCCTGCTCTACGGTGATCTGAGCAGTAGATAAAAACGACTTTTAAATACAAGGGAGTGTGCTCACTATTTTAAATACATGCTTACGTGATTTAATCTATAAACCACCCAATGAGAAGTATTTAATCACCTCTTTTACAGAGAGGAAATTGAGGATAAGAGAGCTATAAATAACTTATCCAGCATGCAAGAAAGGGAACTAGGATTAAAACTCAGTATATATGATAACAAAATTTTTCTTCATTACTCCCCTATAAGGTTGAGTCTTCTCCTTTATTAACCTTCTAATACTTGAGCTTATATTACAACAATTACTGGCGCTAGTTTTTGTTTTTTTTTTATAAGACTATGGCTTCTAATGGAGGTTCCATTCACCAATTAATGAATTCATAAAAACACAGGATATTACATTTATTATTGCATGACCTCTGTATAGCCACTGTAAATGAACTTGTCAGAATATCATCCAAATTCAAATATTAAATTCTTAATTTTAAAAGTTAGATACCATTTTAGAGCTAGAGAGGACTGTATGAGGTGACATTCCAGCTTTTATTCATGTCAATGAATATAAATAATTCAGTGTTTTTAAAGGGCAAATCTGAGTGAATTGGTGTTCAAAAAGTAAGCCTATAATGGTGAAGTTTAACTTTAAAGTTCCTGGATTTTTGGTTAATACACCTAGGAGAGATTCAAATATCATGAGAAGTAATTTGTTTTTACCATAGCATAACCTTTAAAAAGTCCCTTCCAGTGCCATATGAGTTCATTTTTTAATTACTTTTCATACATAACATTCTTTATAATGGCATTATTTAACATCCAAGTGCCAAAAGTTTACCTTCTGTTGTGTGAACAGAGGAAAGCATGTTTTGGATTCCAGTCAACAGTACAGTGTGGAGGAGTATAACAGATGCTGAATATTTATTCGTGCACGCTGAGGTATTGCAGGAGAGTTGAGCCACAATATGACTACCCTAGACAAACAGACTGAGTACTTATGTGCAAGGCACATGTCAGGTGATATTTTCCCCATATCCTTTCCAGGATGTGAAAATGCAGCATCTGAAACCTGAGGCAAAACAGTAGTAGGAAGAAGTGATATCAAGTATTTTATCACCATAGTTATTCTGCTTAATTTTCTGTGACATAACTTGTACCCTCTCTGCTACTTTAAAACATTCATTTAGTCAGATTGCATACCACAGTTCAAAAGGACACATCCTCTTATTTGCAAGGAGTAGATGGGATGGAATTCTCTAATATGGCATTAGGTGGGATGTTTTACAAAATCTGAGTTTATGATAAAGAGAGAAATTTACTCCCTTTCACACATTTACACATCCTGTTGAGATAAAGGAGCAACATGATCGGATCTCAGAACGCGAATTTCTGTCATCATTTAACCTACAAGGTTTATGGATGAGAGAACTAAAGTCTAGATCGTGAAAGAGCCTTTAGTAGAATCTACTTTTCTACCTTCAGGGTAGCTTTCCTGAATAGTTCCAATAGGGCTCTTAGTACATTCTGTCTTATTGAAAACAATGGAAACTAAGAAGTAATTGCCAGCAAAATAAATTTTCATCTATCTCTAAAGTAGTCTCTCCTTAAACAATGTACGGAACACTTGGGGTTTCTTTATGAGATTCCTGTCTTCTTTCATTACTCATGTTCATTAACATAGCAAGACCTACATAACATTGATATATTTGATTTTAGCCAAGGTGCATGCAACTGAGAGAGAGTTTGTGGGAGTAGAGGCCTGACAGATTTTTTTTTTTTTTACTGTAAAAAAGGAATTAAGTGCCAGGATTCAGCTGTTCTTCCTCCCCAAAGTTCTTCTATTTCTTTATTGTTGACTCAAATATTTCAAAATGTGAGTGGTGTAACTTAAAAGTAAATTACATTTTGAAGATTTTGTGGGGTTTTTGCAATTTTTTGGTTTAGTTCTTATGCCCCTTTTTTTGTATATTTAATTAGGTACATGTTTCATATTACACACGTATTACAAACACATCTGAGGTCCAATCAGGCAAATTTTGAAAATGTGATGTGAAATAGAAGAGGAAGATTCTAAGCTTATGCTTCTGGGAAATTTTTGATGAGGTTAATGATGAGGAATTAAATCTTATGTTTCATTTCACTGCTGTAGTAGAACAGGGGACACAAAATCACTTGTTTATACCTAGAAATGCATTTTACTAGCTTGGCAATTCAAGTGTTCCCATTCCATTTTTCATTGTCTATGAAATACAACTTTCTAATACACTAGTGGGTTTACCAAACTCACAGCCATTTGATAAATAATGATGTTGTTTATTTTAAATAAGTATTGGAATTCCAAAACAATCAGAATAAAAGTCCTAGGAAGCAGCTTATTTAGTAGCAGCAAAACTTATTGACCAGAAAAATAAAAGTCATACTGCCAGCATGTGAAATTTGTGTGAGTAAAATGCTAAGATGCAGTATGATAAAACAAAAAGTTTCCACTTTCTAACAGTAAATAAATTGGTGTATTGATGGCACGTCACAGCACACTGAAAAGGTTGGATATAATAAACTGAAAAACAACAGCATCTCTCTCCAGGTTGATGAGTCAACAGATTTCACCAATAAATGTCATGCTATAGCATTTGTAAATGATGTTGAAATTCAAGAAAACTTTTCTGCTGCAAAGAACTACATGAAGCAAGCAAAGACAAAATATATTTTAAGTTTTTAAATAAAAAATTTGTCTTGGAGGAACTAGATAAGCATCTGTAATGATAGGGTCCTTTTAATGAATGGCTTCATGAACAGTTCACCTCTTATAAAATAATATTCCAACACATTGCTTCCTTCACAGGTGCTACTCCAAGCATTCTTAGAAATGAAATTTTATATAAGTTCTGGATGATGGTACAAAAACGGCTAATCTTATTAAATAATGCCAGTTCTCATATGAATGCTTTAAAAACCCTGTAAAAATCTGGAGAAGAGCTCATAACTCTTCTGCTGCATAAAGAAAACTGGTGGTTTCATGAAAAATTCTTAACCAGGGTATTTAAGTTAAAAAGTAAAGTGTAGATGTTCCTGAGTGTTTTGAAGATGAAAAATGGCTGCAGAAATCCGTTTGCTTTGTGTGTGTGTGTGTGTGTGTGTGTGTGTGTGTGTGTGTGTGTGTAATCACATGAACCAGTTGAACAAGTCCCTATAAGACCCTTCAGAAAATGTTTTGACTTCAAATGAGAGTCTTAGATTTAAAATAAAACAGAATCTTTTGAAAAACAGTGTTTGAAAAGGAAATCTTAAAGTGTTTCCACTGTCACTTTGTCCAGAGTGTGAAAAAAAGATATTGGTAGACCTCAAGTCTTATCGAAAACCAGAGAACCACAGTTAAAAACTGAAGAGTATCCTCCCTACAACTCCATTTCATCCTAAGTGCATACCAAAGTGATGACCCTTTCTTTGGATATTCTCAGCCTGAGAACTTGACTAGGAGAAAAGAGGAAGAACTTTGTACACTGCAGTCTGTTTATACATTTAAGATGAAATGTTCCAATCCATCCCAAGACAAGTTCTCAATTTCTGTGAAAGGAGAATATGTTGCCATTCATAGAAAAGCACTGACAATTTGCTGTAGTATACAATCCTTAGATGTGTGAGCAATTTTGTTCTTAACAACAGTCAAGAGTTAGGATAGAAATTGAAAATGAGATCTTTGTGTACTTGTCTGTGCAGCAAAAAACCAAGCACTGGTTTTTTAATAGATAGGTAAAGTCATTATTTTTGTTTTATATACATATTTGTAGTTGTATGTATCCATAGAAGATATTTAAAAGCACACAGGCATAATAATTGTATAATTAATAGGCCTATATTTGAGCCTGATTTAAAAATGTTTTCACAAACTCTTATAAAAAGTTTGTCCTAACATTATATTTTTATTTATACTAATTTGGAAGAGGTTTTAGTAGATTTATTATTAACATTGCTAATTTTAATAATTTTTTGTTTTAAGTAATACAAATAAAATCAAGTTATAATCTATATTTCATTTAAATCTAACTTTAGAAATAAAATACTCCTATTTTGACTTAAAGCAGTTATTTAATAAAAACGTGTTAATTTGTTTTCTTTTTGAAAAGGAAAAAAGATGATATCAAAAATAAAAAACTGTGTCTAAATCTCTGATTATTTTCTTAAGAAAATTAAACTATAAAAGTTATTTTCAGTTTTTAATAGGATAAAATAAACTTCCCATGCACATATTACATACATATCTCACTAGAATCTCATATCGTGACACCTGTGATAAAATTTTTAAGCCTATTTAAAAAAATCAAATAGAAAATTTAAAAACAAAAGCTAAAATTTCTTCTAACTATACTACTGACTTGAATTAGAACTAATATCTTCTGTGGAGAGAGGAAAGTACACAAAGAGAGTAGCCAAAATAAAAAGATTCACAGAAAAATGGCCATCTCTACCCAAAATAGCATTGATTCATATATGTGTTATATTTGCATTGTCCTAATTCTTCAAAGTCCATGACAAAGGGTTCAAAGTAGTGGAATATGCAATGTACAATGTTGAAAAAAAGTCACAGAAATGAAAAGAAAGGGATAGAAGTGAATAGGGTAGCTATATACCAATAGACAATGCTAGAGCAAGGGTTTGCTGTAGGGATTGAAAGGAATCTATAAATGTTTCATTATCTCTATATTCAAGGTGAGTGCTGCGGAGTTAGCATTTTAATATTGTTCAGATTTTACATAGCCATTAGACAATGAGCATAACTATGCCTTTGGTGACAGTAAGTTTAAAGGAATTAATATATATCAAATACATGATTTCTTCCGAATCTATTTTATATCTTCCCCTGCCTGAGTTTTACAGTTTATAGAATATTTGGGCCTTAAAAGAAGAGTTTTGTAAATAACAACATGTCTAATGAAGTAATTTTCACTTTTGCAAGATAATGATATCGATTAGCAAAATTAGTGTGACTATAACTCTAAATATATTCCACATTTTTTTCTTTATGACATTGATACAGCTATTAAGTCTTTGAAAATTGGCAGCAATAGATTTTTGTGTGGAGTGAAATAAAAAAATAGTCTAAGGATAATGTGTTTCAAAACTAGTTTGGTTTGTGCTTAGAGAGTGTATTAAAAAATGTGAATGATCTGAAAAATATGTAAATTAATATGATTAATTAGGAAAATTAATCCTGGCAGTATTAGTAATTCTCATACTCTGAATAATAAACATACTTATGAATGCAATTTTCCCTTGATAAGTTTAGAATTTTTTTTTTTTTTAATGTGGGTAGTTCCCTGGCTGGGAATCAAACCCAGGCCGCAGTGCTGACAGCGCTGAAGCCTTAGCCACTGCACCCCCAGGGGGTTCCGAGTTTAGAATTTAATGCTTAAAAAAACAAAACAAAAAAGCAAGTAGATTTAATCATTCAAGGCTAGGATCAATGAGGCTTTAGCTATGCAAAATATTTCAATTCTTCATTGGTCTTGATAATATTAATTAATTTCCTCAATTAAAATATATTTTTCTGCAAAAAAATTTAAGGATTCTATAAATTAAAAATTGTCATCTGTTAAAGACTATAAAATATGACTGAATTTGGACAAATAACTCATTTATATTCTGAGGCAACAAGTACGATAAGGGTAACTGTGGACTGTAAAACCACCTTCTTCAGTTCCACCAAGTGGTTTCAATTTAAAAGTTAGCCTTTGATTATCTTCTTCCGGGAAGTGCCTTTCACTCACACTTTCCCACATCCTGTGCAGTTATGAAAGTATATAATCACAGTGATATAAATATAATTTCTAAAAAACCTCTACCTTAAATTTATTTATTTGGTTTAGAAAACTGATTTCAGTATGAAGTTCCAGCCCTGACTTCCTCCCAGAACCCCAGATTCATGGGTAACTCAGTCTTTGGTATCTACCAGCCTAACAAACTGAAGTCAGCTAAAACAGAATATTTTTTTAAAAAAAAAATTGAAATGTAATATTTTGTGAACTTAAATGATACAATGTGTAACTTTGATACATTTACATAGTGTAATATTATTACCATTGTAACAATATTTATCATTAGATAATTATAGTGCAATATATTGTCTATGTTTATTATACTGTGCATTAGATCTCTGTGGCTAACTTACTACTCCTTGCAAGTCTGTACCCTTAAACACCATCAATCAAATCCCACCACCCCTTATGCCCTGTGACCACCGTTTTACCCTTAGTAAAACAGAATTCCTAATTTCTATACGAAATTCCTTTACTCCTGTACTTCTCTCATTCTTTCTCATTGGATAGTAAATGGCATTCTTTGGCTTAAGTCACCAAGTAATCTTAATTAAGTTCTCATTTTTTGTTACTCACCATATTATCAAGTCCTATAGGTTCTGTCTCTAAAACATATTACTAATCTGATTACTTCTCCTTATCCCTCTAACTTCTACTTTAGTCAAGCCACCATCATCTCTTGCCTCATACTTGTAATGGCCTTGGTATATTCTCAACAGTCTATTTTTTTCATAGCAGTCAAAATAATATTTTAAAACATAAATATCATTAGCATATCCCTTCTTACCAGTTTCTAGTATTTGACCATGCTTAACTCTCTGACTTAATCTGATACTGTACCCCACCCTCACTATCTGAAATTAGGTAACCATCCAATTATTCTCTATTTATACACATAATAATATTTTTCATGCTACAATATTATTATTCTTATGATTTTTATTGCTCATTTATTTTCTTATTTCTTCTAATTATTGATTCGTAAGAGCAACTTGTCTTTTTATCATCATTCTACTCTAAATGCTTACAACAGTACCAAATAGTGTTCAATGAATATTTCATAAATAAAACAAATAAGACAGTTTGTTTTACCTTGCTCACTGATTTCTGCTTTCAGGACTATATCACATAACAAAGTAACAGCATAATGTAACATAACATAACATAATTACACTACTTTTTACTTTGTACTGGGTTAGTACATGAGATCATGAACTAAGACTTAAAATTAGATATTTTGTAAACTGTACTTCCTTCAAACTTTTAATCACTCTATTTTCATTTCTTTTATTTTAAGTACTTGTCATATTATAATGCAAGTTAATTTACTTGTTTATTATGTTCTACTTTTTTGTCTATCTTGGCCAATTATAATACATACTCCATATGATCAGAAATCTTGTCTATTTGTTTACATCTGAAATACTTTGCCATTTGAAATACTATCTGGTCCAGAGTAGATGCTCAATAAATATCTGTTGAACTAAATGAATTTTGACAACTTTAATTTTCTAAGTTCTTGATATGCAAGGAGTATATTTCAAAGTTCATGAAAAATAATTTGCAATGTTTTTACTTTGTTATTTCATTAAGAATTCATAGGGAACATGTTGCACAGTTTTTGAATACTTAAGTGATGTAGAAAAAAAGAGGCAGAAATCTTAGATGTTTAAACTTAGTAGTAGTATATAAATTAGGATAAGTTTATCCCAAAATGGATTGAAAGAGATACAGATCCTCTAAATACTTCCTGAAAAAATTCTGAATTTGTCCATTATAGTAAACTATAGAAGAAAAACACTCTTTCCTTTAACTGAAATTATATAATTTTCTTAAGTGTGACCTTCTGTACTTGAAACCACTGAGTTACACAAGCTCATATAATACTTTAACTTCATAGTATTTTATTCATTTAAATACCATTGGTCTGAGCCATTGTAAGCATATACTTAAACTCTTATTTTATAATTATTCACTTCTGAATTAGATCTGTTCTTAGAAAACTAATTTATGCACCTTAGCAGTGCCAACAAGAAAGTACATTATTTAACTTTCACTGGAATGTTTTTTGGTAAGCAGCTCACTTTACTGTATTATTCTAATTTATTTAATATTCATTAACATTACATAGAAAATACATTTAGACTGGCAATTAATAAATAAATAGTCACATGTTACCTACTCTTTGCAAGGTTTTCTGTTAAGTACAGTGAGAAATAAAAGCAATTTGTAAGCTGTGTTTCCTATATTCCCATAACTTTCAGACCTTAAATACTTATTTGTTACATAATATTAGAGACATTTGCAAGGGATATTATTGTGATACTATATGAAGAGTGGTTTGGAGAAGCAAGAGATTAAAAGCAGAAAATCAGTTAAGTACCTTTGGCAATGGACTGATTGAGAATTAATAATAGCCTTGACTAGAGATGCTCATGTTGACGATGGTAATGAAAAAGAACATTTTATTTTTTTCTCTTGATTCCATCATTTTTCCACATGGACTTCATCAAAGTATTCCTGAAACTTGAAGTCCACATTTGTCCTCCCTGAATCCAACTTTGCAAGTCTGAATAAGTGAAATGAATTTCATAAACTTGATATAAACTCATTAACTTCAGTGAAGGTGTGAAAGGCTGCAGTCTTACTTTTTCCAGCCAAGTGGGATGTTTATAATAAAACACCTATCACTTCAGGGATTTTAAATTAGCGAGCCATCTGGCAGAAAACAAATTAATGAGGACAGCATTACTCATGAGGGAGGACTGGGGTCTGGCTCAGTAAGCTAAACAGCATTGAGGATGATCTTTTTTTTTTTTAAGTTAAAGTTTCAGTTCTTATTAAAATGCAATACCTCTAAGGGTCACATTTTTAATAGATTTCTGTGTTGTAAAACCAAAACTACACATGCAAAGATGGGTCATTTTGAATCAGCTGTAGATCCCATTGATTAGTTCCAGTCTTGATAGTATCACGTGAAGGTGTCATTGGGTGTTTGGGTTCATTCTTACCATAAGGCACCTATTAAAGCCCAGTAGGGCCCTGTTAAAATTACTTGACTGCAATCTACTCCTAATACGTCTTTTCTGATATCCAAGCCTATCACTGTTAAGAAAAACAAAACAAAACTTAGTGTTGATTAGGTTAGGAAGGTTCATTCACTGCTAGAAGGTAAAAAGGTGATTGATTTAGCTTTTTGGAAACGTGATTTGGTAATATTATCAAAAATAAAGTGTTTCTAATGTTTCATCTGTTAGTCTCATTATGGATTTGCCCATATAATAATAATTAACTAATAAAGTAAAAAAAATTCTGATTGTCTAAGGATAGGTAAAAAGAACGAGGGCAAATATGTAGGCTGAAATATTATCAGACTTATGACAGTTGGAAGGTTTTGAAGAGACATTGGACAAGGCGTAAAGGCACAAAGGACTAATTTATTTGAGCTTCATATTCACAGAATTTGAAATGTAGACTTTTCACTTTCTATCCACAGGGCATAAATGCAGTCATAGATTCATATTTAGAGAATTGAAATGGACATGTATACAAGGGCTGTTAGAAAGTATCCAGCCATGTATTATAATATGAAAAATAGGCATTTATGGCTGGGTGTTTTCTGGACAGCCCTTGTATATACATATCATACAACTTTAAACTTGTTTCACACTACCCAATGAAAATTCTTGGATGATGGGCTTACAAATAATATTTATATATATTTTTATGATGAATATATATTACTTCATATAGGAAAAAACAAGCAATAAATGCTGTTTTAAAAAATACTGATGATAAGCAACTCATGCAGTTCTGCTCAATCCAGTTTAATTTGGTACATGAAGCACAGCAATGTAGGACATCTAATAATAAGCATCTTAACACAAAGAACAGATGGGTTTTTTTCCCCAACGCTAAAATTCTTTCTGGCTACCCAAATTATGTAATGTAAAACTCTTTTCATTGCTGCTAAATAATTGTACTTTGCTATTCTTTATAGGATTGGGTTTTCTAGACACCTGAGTTAGTTTTTATATGCAATCTGTTACAATATATAGATATTTGTTTTCCAAAGTTATATCATAATTGTCTTAGTTTGAGTCCTCCCATAAACAAAACCTGAGATGCAAATTTGGACACAGGTATTTTATTTGGAAGTCCATTCCAGAAAGCTGGAAAAAAGAGAGAAAATGTGACATGAAGTAGGAAAAGCCAATAAAGAACATATTCTTGAGTTCACAAGTGTCAGCAACAAGGGTTCAACTCATGCAGTTCCTCTGATAAATACATAGAATGTCCCCAGTGTTCGTCCAGAGGATGACTAGTGTATTTATGCATCAGATCCCAACCCTTCTACGATTAACACTCCTGCACTGCCATGCAATGACTGTATGTGAACTCAGTGGGTTTCTGCCTCTTCATGAACACTATGAGGTAGAAATACAGCAGGATGAACAGTTCTTGTTCAAGGAAGGGTGCATGCACAGAAGTGTCTACCACCACTGCAGCTGAAAGTAGGGGTGAAGTAAGAAGTTATGTTTCAGACCAGCAAAAGCTTTTGCTTGAACCCACACTTACACCACTCAGATGTACTTGTAACTCAGTTATTCTTCAAGGTGGTTACCATCCACATTCTCTTACAATAATAAGACTAAGTAATTAGGGTTATTGCTACAGCTTTCCCTAAGGCCATAAATAGCGTTCATTATCCTTCTCCTCTACCACCCATTCTAGATTGCTCTTATTTTCATCCAGCATGGTTGCTGGTCTAGGTATTTGTCCAGTCAGATGATGAAGGTCTTTCTCACTGAGAAGTCTTAAGCCTTTTTCTTATCAATGCACAGCTGTTGAGTAATGCTCTATTAAGTCTTCATACTCTAGGTGGGCTGTTAAGATCTTTATTCCTGAGCTGTCTGTGCATCTGGTTGTTTTGCTTTTGTCGAGCTGTGAAAGAGGCAAATTTCCTTTTACTCTTATCAGACATGGACGTTCCCAGAGATGTTTCAATAACTCTCCAAGTTCCAGACATGCTCCTATTCTGATTATGTAGTAATATGTCTAGCTCTTTTTGATAATCAAAAATAATTTTTCCCACACCAGCAGGGTAACTATTTTCTTTGTCTACTAGTCTAATGACATATGAACTGCATAATGACCACAAAAATATCTGCTGGTGGAGTGTTTCCCTCTTGGAAAATAAGGACTTCTAATTCAGCAGAGACTAAAGTTGTGGGGATGGGAAAGATATTTTCAAGTGGGTCTCTGGGAGTAACAGCAAGAGGTCTAATTCTAAACCTACACCTTATATAACAGTTTGGGACACAGCAGTATTGTGTCAGTGCTTAACCACACATGTCTTTCAAGGATTGCTAAAATGCTATCTGACCTACCAAACTTTCACTATTCTCTCTTTTCACATCATTCTGTATTCTACCATAAACTTCCCCATACTTCAAAGTTACAATATTTGTCTTCTTCTCTGAAAATTCATAACTCCTTATCTATATCCCTGCAATACCACAGTCTGTTACTGTTACTTGTGTATCCCAATTGAAACCGTGAATCCATGGCTCAGTCTTTGAGCTATTGCTGCATTTAAAGAAGCTCTCCTCTCATGCCCCATCTTTCTCGTGATTTTGTATTGTAAACATCCAAACAACAGCAGATATGTCCTCTCAAGAGAGTTTGTGGAGGAATAAAAGCCAACTGCTATCATGATGACCTGTGCTGTACCTCCCCTACCAGACTCCTTGAGGACAGGAACCACGTCTGATAGATATCAGTGTGACCCTCAGAACAGTGTTAGACACATATTAGGGACTCAGTAAATAAACCAGGAGTGAATTATTGCACACATTATTTATCTCACAATAGTGTTAAGAGAATAAAAGAGTGAGAAATTTCAAAATATATGTTACAAAGAATTATCATTATTATATTGTTAGTTTCTATGATCTACTGGTTTATTTTATTGAATAAGAGGTATATAGATAGTAACTACTGGGAGCAGAATTGTTGGGACATGAAGTTAAGAAGAACACTCTCCTTATTGCATACTTGTCTTCTGAGAAAAAAAATCATTATTTGCTTTAAGGGAAAGAAGACATCAGTGTGAGAGTTCCGAAATAAAGAGACCACATGTGTGCTGAGATGGCAGTGAGCCAGGGGCTATACAAAGAATGCAAATGCCTGTCCCTCTTTTACATAGATAAAGATAAATATAGAGACAGATATTATATATCTTTTACTCTTTCTATACTTTCTGTCCCATTCTGCTTGCTTTTGTCATCTAAAGATGAAATCAAATAGATGGGATCTGAATAAATTTCAGATTCTCTAAATTTCAACCAGATTCACACAAACTGATTTCTGGATCTTTTGAGCTATTAAATGATGCATAGATTTGCTGTGAATCTAGGATTCTTCTACATTTATTGCAGGTTGAGTTGCATTGTTGGGTTATGAATTATCTGCTTACCCTCAGGGTCATGATTCATCAATTCGCAAGTTCAGGGTTGTTGGGTCAAACGTAATGGTACTAAATAAGTATAATGTCAGGAATTGTCTGTTCCTTCCTTGTAACTGGACCCCATTTTAGAGGCTTCTGAGTAGATTTTTGCAGCATTAGCAGATCTTTTCTCCAAGTGTAATTGTGGAGGATCAGCTTTATCTACACACTTCTTTTTTGTGCATCTTAGCTTTGATGTGCTACCATTTATTAATCTTCTTTTGTATCCCATGGTATTCTAAGAAAATACATTTTCTTTATTTTAAGACATTAATGCCAATTGCATAGAATTTATTACAGTATAAATGAAGCTATCAGATATTTCTATAATTTATATGGTATATCCTAGATATACTTCTTAGAGCTTACATAAAATGATAAGCAAGATAGAGATGGTCTTCTCTATGGAAACTTCTTAAGGGAGAGAAAACAAAACAAGAAAACAAGAAAATGCATGAAATAATTATAAATTGTGATTGACGCTATAAAAAACGAATAGTGGCTAAAATAGAAAATAAGGAAGGGGCACTGTGGAGGGGGTCAGCTTTATATAGAGCAATTGAGGAATACTTTTCTGATCAGGTGACATTTAAACTGAGAACAAAATAAAGGAAAGGAATGAGCCATTTAAAGAGTTAAAAGGGGAAATATTGAGTGTCTATATTGAGTGTCTAGAAGAAAAGAGACAGCACAGGAGAATATAGAGAGGACAGCAGAAAAGACATTAGACAGGGCATTGTTCACCATGGGAAAGAATTACAGTTTTGTTATGAATGAAAGAAAAAAATGATTTTAGATTTTAAACAGTAACATGATTGTATTCATATGTGAAAGAGGTGACCCTTGTATGTTGGAGATGGGGGTCAAGGAATGAAGAGAGGGCAAAGCAGCTAGGAAGCTGTCATCATGGTTGAAGAAAGAAATGAAAGTAGAAGATCCCAGAATGTATTTGTAGGGAGAAATAATAGACTTTACTAACTGCATGGGAAATCAGAAAAAAAAATAAATTTTAACTTGTTATAAAAAATAATTTGTTTTTGTGTGACAGATTGTATTAGTGTTCAAAATCATGTCCTTAAGAAGATTTTACTTTCCTATTCCATTAACATCAGGATTGATCACATCAGTTGCTTTGAGAAGTGAAATGGGAAGAAGTGATGTATGCTGCTTCTGAGCAGAAACCTAAAGAGCTAGCTTACGGCTCCATCAGTACTTTCTCTCTGTCAGAACATGTATTCTATACAGGAGCTCTCCTCTTGTCACAGCCCTGAATGAAAAGTAATTGTGGGCCAGAGCCACAGCTGATCCAAAAAATACAGCATGTGAGTGGGACATAAGCTACAGAGATTTGGGGTTTATTACTGTAGCATAATTGTGATTGATAAAATGTATTCAACCTCACTTTTTAAGTATTTTGTTGCACACAATTATATATATAACTTGATGCTTTCTTGTTTCTTTTAGTTATTGCATATCTCTGAGAAAAGTTGGGAAGATCAATACATTTGTTTTCTTCTTCTAAAATGTTCCCAGTATCCAATTTATTGGTATTGGGACATCTCATTCATCATAATCCCCATCATTCTATCTTTGCTTTGCAATACAGTACTGAAAAGAGAACATGTAGCCCATTATGATTTAGATCATAAGAATAAATTCTTCTGGCAACATACAACCACTTAGAAGAATTCACTAATACCATATTACTTTCAATATCACATAATTTAACTGTCATGCTCTTTTTACCTCTCCCCATTCACTCCTCTTAAAAGGTATGGGGAGTCCCCGGTGGTGTAGTGGCTAGGCTTCGGCGCTCTCACTGCGGTGGTCTGGGCTCGATTACTGGCCAGGGAACCAACCAAAAAAAAAAAAAAAAAACTACCAAAAACAAAAACAGAAGGTATAGGAAACTGGGGTTGAAGGAGATCAGAATACACTACACTAAAATATGCCACTTTGGCATACAAATTATTTTGAACTGAAGACAATTAAGAATCAACATAATGTAGAAAAAGCTCTCTGACCTTCCCCTTTAACATAAACTTCCTTTTGTGAAGATGTTCTTCCTCCTTTGACCCATACCAGGAGAAGGATAACAACCCCTTTTTCTGGAAAAAGATGGAATCAAGATGAGTCTGCACAAACAAACCTTACTAAAATAATACTCCTCTTCCATTTGTTTCACTCATATATTTATCTTTCCACAATTTGCAGCTCCTAGAAGCCCAAACTCCTCTGTGTTGTCACTTCACCACAAATTTATCACCCTTTGTTAAGATGATTAAGATACTATAGAAGCCCCAAATTATAGCCACTTCTTGGAGTTACTCATCACTGAGTTCTTGGTGTATGTGTTGTATGCGTAAGTAAGCTCTATTGTTTTTTTTTTTTCCTGTTGTTAGTCTTTCATCAGTCTAATTTGCAAAACCCCGCCATAGAACCTAAGATGATAGAGGGATAAGGTTTACTTCTTTCTTCTATACATTCAAATGTAATATCAGAATATTATTATTAATGCATTATGCCTAATTCAGAAACACTTCTTGGAGTTCCCTGGTGGTGTAGTGGCTAGGCTTCGGCGCTCTCACTACCGTGGTCTGGGCTCAATTCCTGGACAGGGAAACAACCAACCAAAAAAAAAAGAACCCCCAAAACCATCAAAAACAAAAACAAAAGGTATAGGAAACTGGGGTTGAAGGAGATCAGAATACACTACCCTAAAATATACCACTTTGGCATACAAATTATTTTGAACTGAAGGCAATTAAGAAGCAGCACAGTCACATTAGGTGGTGAACTTATTATACAACAAGTTGACAATGCACTGTAGAATTATATGCCTGAAACCTATGTAATCCTTGCTAACAGATGTCACCCCAATAAGTCTAACAATAAAAATGAATTAAAAAAAAAAAAAAAAAAAAGAAGCAGCACAATGTAGAAAAAGCTCTCTGACCTTCCCCTTTAACATAAACTTCCTTTTGTGAAGATGTTCTTCCTCCTTTGACCCATACCAGGAGAAGAAAAACAACCCTTATTTCTGTAGAAAGATGGAATCAAGATGAGTTTGCACAAACAAACCTTACTAAAATAATACTCCTCTTTGTTTCACTCACTTTTTAGCATCTACTATAGGCACAGGGCTAAAAGTCATGATCCTATTAAAAGACTGTTGACCATTTCTAACTGACCAAAAGCATTCACTAATGTGGACTTGCTATGTATCTCATACATGTGCCATTCCATAAGGTACTGAATTGTTTCTTCCCAAAATCAGTTATATTGAAAGGTAAATAAGTATTTAAAATACCAATATTAAATACAAATATCACATTAGAGGGCTACTGCTATGGTTAGTGTTCTCTTCCAATTAATTTTAAATCAGGAGATTATCTCCAAATTAAAATAATTTTCCTTTTCATTTTTAATTTTCCAGTTCCCAAACACAGTTCTTCAGATAAGAATTATGACAGGATATTAAGAAGATTTAGGGGATACTTAATAAAATGTATCCTTAATTTTGTGGATTTTAAATCTCTCATTTTAAGACTGACAGCACTTGCCTATTTATGCCAGAGATTATGTCTCTCCAACACCCCATCTTATCTTGACAGGGTACATTTGAAACCATTATTTTCCCTAGTCAAGATTAAAAACAGGCACCTAAAAACTTGATACAGCACTTCCTTCCCACTTTATTCCTCTCTGGCTCTTGCCCCTTGACAACTGACAACGATTTAACATGTAAAATGTAATTCTCAAATTAGTTCCATGGATTTTGTTTGTTTGTTTGTTTTTGTTTTTCTTGTGTTTCTTGTGTCTTGGGCTGGGGGACCCGCTGGGTCTATGACAGATTCAGATCTCATTTCCACTTGCATCATTGCCTGTAAGAGATTTCGGTGATTCGAGTTGGAATAAGATATTTCCAGTCAGACTTCTCTAAACTTTTATGAACTTATAATAAACCAGAGTGATGATTTTCATAAGTAAGACGTGCTTCAGTGCCCAACCATAGTATTGCAAGACATAGAAAAATTTTTGGAAAATATTCATTATGTTTCTAAATGTGCTTTCATTTTATTCCTTGGGATGATCTTCAGTTTGTTTCAGTTGCTTTCCAGCAAATAACTCTAATAGTTTAATTAATTTCTCACATAGCTTTAAAATGTGACAAAGTCTGATCAGCTCCAGTAGTTTGTGTTCCTCAGGAGTTACAGCAGGGATTGAAACAAAATAGTCATGGGTGATGTCTTTACCCACCGTCTTCTCTCATACTTCACTAACCCCAAGGTAGACAGCCTGCTGCTTTAAAGATTTGCTCCAGCAGTGTGTTCCTATCTCCTTTCTTCTCCCCCTTCTCCATCTCCTCCTACGCCTTCTTCAATATATATATTTTTATTCCTCAGCAAGAAGAAGTGAAATCTATTGTTTTATGGCTAATTCTCCTAGGTAAAGAGATTTGATCATTCTTTCTGCTCTGATGGCAAATGAGGTATTATCTAAATAAGTATTAATTTTATTATTAGTAGTTATGAGAAAGATAACAATCATAATTTCTTCCTTTGCCTTTTTATTTGATTTGGATTAACCCATAAATCTAATTAGTTTTCATTGAAAAAGAAAGAAATAGAAATATCATGGATGTAGCAGTCAGCACCCCAAATTCTTACTAGGTTAGCATTCAATTAAATTGAATCTAACATTTGAAATATGTCATAGAAAGAAGTGTTAAATACTATAATTATATCCAAAAACATATGGCAAGTTTGTAGTTTTATAGAATTCCTTATGCAAATGAGTTAGGTTTCCTTGATTATAATGAACAATGTGATATGTGTGATTTAGAGGTTAATGCGACCTTAAAGAAGTAGAGTGCCCAGGAGAATGTGACAGTTTTACTGTTCTCTGTACTTCTAAGCAATTCTGCCTCACCCTGGGGACACATTTTGTCTAAATAATCAAAATGATGAGATGATTTTAAATAAAATCAGTATCATATTTTTAAATGATTGGAAAAAAGAACATTTATGCAACAAGGATGAATTACAAGGTATGTTATAGTTTATTTAATTGGACAATTTAATGACAGGGCAATATGTTTCATTCTTATATCCTACCACACATTTTTCATGTCAAAATTGTAATTTAACTCAATTCATGTTATTGAGTGTCTTTCTTATTTCTAGCAAGATGATGGGGTTGCGAACCAAAAATAGATTACAAGTTTGGCTCTTTCATTCACTATTATATGATCCAGGGAAAGTATTGCACGTTTCTGAGTTACAATATTCTCCACTATAATGTGGGCTTAATCATACTTATTATACAGGGTGGTGCCAAGTATTAAATTATATAATGTAGAGAATGTATTATAGCAGAGGCCAGCTCACAGCAAGCACTTGACCCATCTTTGGGATTAGTGCTAGTATTAATATTCAATGTATTTAGTAGGTACCCAGTGAAATGAACTAGGATCAAAATATTAAAATTGTTGATAGGTTTCTACTCAAATAAACAATAACTTTTTATTTCCCACATTCTTTACTGGTCCTTCTTAAACTTTTTTGGTGCACATTGCTGGGAATTCTGATAAAAGCTATAAGTCCCGTCTCCATATGTATGTGCGCACAAGCAAACACAAACACAGCACAAAATTTTGTTAAATATTTGAGGAGCTAGACTGACTCATGAAAACATTGCCCTTAATATACATCTTCAATAAATAAAAACTAAATTGAATTGGTAAAATTAGAAATTTCATAAAAAAGAGCAAGGAATGCTTTTCCACGGACAAAAATATTTGAGAATCCTATCTGTTGGGAATGCTGATAATATTGTGATTTCTAGCTTTCTTAGTAATGAAATAAGGACAAAAAACAAGAGACTGAAGATGTTATCTCATGTTCAATTAGAAATTAGAGTTCAGGGTTCCCTGGTGGAGTAGTGGCTAGGCTTCTGCGCTCTCACCACCACGACCTGGGTTCGATCCCTGCTCAAGGAACCAACCCCCCCCCCGCAAAAAAAAAAAAATTAGAGTTCGTTGAGCAACATCGAAAAAATTTACTGAATATTCCCTAGCTATATGATGGCAAATGAGTTGAAAATTGATCCTTATTCATTTGATGACTTATAGGCAATTTTTTCCCAGCATTACATTGGCATCAATTTCAAAGTTTGTCTTTTGTCAATAGAACAAGTCCCGTTATACTAATTTTCTAAATCTTTGCAAACCCAATGTCTCTTTTGGTAAATATAAAAATATTATTCTCTCATTTACTGTGATTTAAAATTGCAAATAACTAAATATCTGAATAAACATTAATGTACTGACAATTTTGAAAACATTTTTTGAAATTAAATTTGGCTCTTAAAGTTCCAGCATACTTCTCTCTGTGTTCCCTCTCCATGTGCCCTGCCCTCATTTACTCCAAAGCCTGTTAAGCACTTAAATAACTTTTTTTATACTTCAGGCTCAGAGGGAGGAAAAAATAATAGAGAATTAAGAAAATTATTCAAATTATTCTAACTAATGTTTTCTCTTTGGTGACTGTGGTGTCTAATGTCTTTCCCTGCCCAGGAGTTCTCTTCCTTCTACTAAGAGAACCTGGTCCTTGATCCCAGGGCAGCCATGTGAATCCAGTTGAGAGACTCATAACCCATAAATTGGATTCAAGAGATTAATCCTGGAGTGAGCATGAATCCAAGGAAGGGTAATTAGCATCAGTTCCCTGGATATTAAATTGGAACTAACAAGTATGTCTGTGGGAGTTGGGGATAACATGTACACATGCATGTGTAGGGTATGGGGCATATCTCTGTTTTCTGTAGTTGTAGAGTTGTATGGATATAACATCAGAGGATATTCCCTCATCACACAGACAGAATGAAAATACACATAAAAAAGAGCAGAAATTAGGGACATCAGAGGCTACTAGCCTGAGAATATCAAGCTTCACTATGCCAGAGATTCTGTGGTGCCTACAAACCTTCCTTCAATTCCATGAAGTATGCTGTGTCCTGTCAATAAATTTTTTTTTAAATCAAGCTAGATTGAGTTGGGTTTCAATCACTTGCAATCAAAATGGTTAATACAATAACTAAGAATTTAAGGTTATTATTTTTTTATCTCCAAACTTTCTTTTAAAGTAGTGAAATCTTTTTCAAATGAAATAGTATGAAAATCCTCCCATACTCCCCCTTCTACAAACACACACACACACACACACACACATACACACACACACACACACACACACACACACAAATTGTTAGGATTGAAGCAGGTAATGAGCATTGTGGTCTTATAGTGCCTCTTGGACTTCCTTTTATCCCAGAGCTAACTCCTCTACTTTCTTCAAAAAGGCCTTGGTCTCTGCAAAACACTGAAAATAACTGGAAATGTCTCCCTGAGGACAAAGCATACTTTATACTTTATCTGTCTTTTTTTAATTTCAGCTTTATGAAGTATAATTGTCATATAAAAGTCTAAGGTATTTGAAGTGTACATTGTGGTGGTTTGATATATGTATACATTGTGAAAGGATTGCCTCCATTTAGTTAATTAACATGTTTATCCTCATATTTATCTTTTTAATACTTTTGGTGAGAACATTTAAGTTCTAGTCACTTAGTAAATTAATTATGCAACAGTGTTGTTAACTATAGTCACTATGTTTTATATTAGATCTTCATTTTATAGTCGAGAGCTTATATTCTTTTACTAAGTTTTTCCTGTTTCTCTGGCTCCCCAACCCCATAAACCCTTTTCTACTTTCTGTTTTTGAGTTTGACATTTTCTTTTAGATTTTACAGGTTATTTTTTATAGATATAAACATGAGAATAGCTGCATATTTGCATCACATTTTGCTCTGTTAGTGCTCTCTCTAGATAACTTCTTTTTTCTCATACTAATTTTATTAAAAGTATACTTTACCTAATATATTATATTTAAAAATCTGTGAAAGAATACTTAGCACTTTATAGTAATATGTATAATCATCATATTCCTTATGTAAATATAAAAACTTGGTTATATGTGTCTAAAAATTATATTTAAATGCTTTGTATCACATCATTATGTTTTCTATTAAATTTTTATTTGATAGAACATCAAGTTTTAATATTATATAAACTAACAACCCCAAGCTTTAAGTTCACTTCTTAATTTTAAAATAAAAGTTGTAAAAACAATATTTATAGAGAAAATTCTGTGAAGAACATGTAGAAAATAGAAATCTCTAAAAAGATATTCTTGTTGACAAACTTGAGTAAAATACAATATAAAAATGCCACTTTGTGATAGTGATATAGTTATGTTTTATAGCCAATTATTCCTAAAATAAATGGTTAAATGAGTTTCAACTTTGGGTAATGAGCAAACTTCATTTTAGTAAAATGCCTTTCATACAGAAGTCGAGAAGTTTGGTATGATAATGACAATGATGATGTTTTTAATTTGAACCTCACAAGGCCTCACTTATCACATTTAAAGCAAATGAGAAATGAAAAACTATAATTAATAGAAACATAGCAAGTTGAAGTCACCAGTCTTTTTAAATATATAGTAGCTATATATTTATATATTTAAATATATATATTTAAAATATATATATTTATATATTTAATCAGGTACAGCATTTCAGATTTTCTTTGGGAGAAGTCCCCCACCCACACTCAGGTAAACAAGGTACAGAATAGGCTGTATTCAGGACTGGATCAAATTTAGTCTGGTCAAAAGCCCTGAATTGCCTGAGACATAGGGATTCATTGCAAGATGATCATATGACCCAAATTCAAAGACACAGAAAGAATCCCAGGGTTTATGAAGGAGTTTCTAAGAGGTGATCTATGTTTGAAATTGGGATGGAGATCCCAGAAATAAATACACACATCTACAGTCAACTGATCTTTCGATAGTGTCTTCAATAAATAGTCTTGGGAAAACTGGATATCAACATGTAGAAGAATAAAATTGGATGCTTATCTTGCACCATAAACAAAAATTCACTCAAAATTAATTAAAGACTCAAAAATAAGACCCCAAACCATAAAATTCCTAGAAGAAAATATAGGAAAATATTTTGACATTGGTTGGAGCAATAATTTTCTGGATATGACACCAAAAGCACAGACACCAAAGCAAAACTTGGTAAGTGAGATTGCATTAAACTGAAAAGTTCTGCACCACAAAGGGAACAATCAACAGAATAAAGGGACAACCTACAGTATAGGAGAAAAAAATTTGTAAACCATATATTCAACAAGGAGTTAATATCTAAAATACATTAATAAACTCATACCATTCAATAACAAAAAATAAAACAAACAAAACTTATCCAATTAAAAAATGGGCTAAGAAGTTGAATAGACATTTCTTAAAATAAGACACACAAATGGCCAACATGTTTTTTAATATTAGAGTTCACCATCACTAATGCCATAAAAATGCAAATTTGCATTATTTGAGATACCTCTTATACCTGTTAGGATGGCTATTATCAAAAAGACAAAAGATAACAAGTGTTGATGAAGATGTGGAAAAAAATGGAACTTAAGCATTTTTAGTGGAAATGTAATTGGTACAGCAATTATGAAAAATGGTATGCAGATTCCCCCCAAAATTACAAATAGAACTATGATATGACTCAGCAATTCCACTCCTATATATATATATATTCAAAGTAAATAAAATCAGTGTCTCAAAAGATATCTGTATTTTTATGTTTATTACAGCATTATTCATAAAAGTCAACACATGGAAACAACTTAAGTTGACAGATGAATGGATAAAAAAATGTGGTATATATACAATGAAACATTACTTATCCAAAAGAAAGACAGAAATTTGTGACAACGTGGATGAAACTGGAGGACATTAGACTAAGTAAAATAAGCTAAACACAGGAAAAGAAATAGTGCATGATCTCCCTTACATGTGGAATCTAAAAGAGTCAAATTCAAAAGCAGAGAGTAGATTGGTGGTTGCCAGCACCTGGATAATGGGGGAAAGAAAGAAATGTTGAGAAAGGGATATAAAGTTTCAGTTATTCATTATGAAGGATGAGTAAGTTCTGGAGTTCTAATGCATAGTGTGGTGACTATAGTTAATAATATTGCATTGTATGCTTGGAATTTGCTTAGACTTAAGTGTTCTCTCAAATGTTGTCAATAAAAACAAAAATCACAACATGTGAGGCAATAGTTATATTAATTGGCTTCATTGTGTTATACAATGCATATAAAAACACCACATGCTACATAAGAAATATATACAATTTTTGTCAAATATACCTCAATAAGATTGGGGGAAGGAGGAGTCTGGAAGTAGTGACTTGATAAAAGGCTAAAACTAGAGAGATTATTAACCAGGAGATAAAAGTTTTATGGAAAAATTTGAACTTGATATCTATGTTAAGGAATGAGCAAAATAGGAGTTTAAAAGAGGAGTAGGGCACATTTGATAGGGAACAAACATCAGAAATATTCCAATAGAACTTTGTACATAACCATTCTACTTTTCATCTGAAAAACATTTTAGTTTCTAGAATGTTTATGTAGTTTTCTCTTAAGGGGGTTCCCTGGTGGTGTAGTGGCTAGGCTTCAGCACTATTTTAAATATGTGTAGATTATTTTTCTTAGCATATTGATAATTTTGTTCAGAATTTAGAATATGTAGAATTATATATATTTGAGTATATATATTCAAACTTCTATATTAACTGATATTTAATTGATAATAATGAAGTCATATGGCAAAAGTCAATAGCTGAAAAATATTTAGTGGACCTTCAGAAGTAGAAATTTATCAGATCAAAAAATGAGAAAAGACATTACATATAAGCTTGTGGAATAGTATACAGCATAAAGAAATGACAGATTTATGAAACTAAAGAGACTCATGTGAGTATATTTTAGTTATTATAAAAGAATTTATTAAGAAATAAGTCTGGAAAGTTAAATGGTGATAGGTAGTAAGATTGTAATACTATGCTCAGAACTTAAATCTTTTTCTTTCATAAGAGTTCACTGAATATTTGGGAGAATGGTGGGGATTTGATAGAAATCTAGCTAGAATGTGGATACATAGTCATGGCAGAAAATGGACTGAAAAATTAGACATAATCATTGGAGAAAATTAACTCAGTGATTAAGTACTGAAAATAGACTGTTAAAGACCTGTGTGACTTAAAACAGAGAACATTGGAATGTGCTAGTGTATACAGAAAAGGTAGAACACTATATATTTGGTTGTAGGCTTCTTCTACAATTACATTATTTTTCTTGTTTGTGTCTTTTATCATGAATAAAAACAGTGATACAAAAATGTTACTTTCCCTCAGTGTACAAATCAAAATCTTTTATTTGACCAGTGAGCCTCTAAAATTGATCCTAATCCCTCCCCGGAGCTCATCTGCATCTCTCTTACACTCTCCAGCTAGACTAACATCTTGCCCTTTCCTGAACTTGTCAGACATGGCTCAGAGCTTTCACACTGGTTCTTTTGCTTGGAATGTTCTTTTTTCACAAATCTGCATGTCTTGTCCCTTCACCTCCTTCAGATTTTTATGTAAATGTTACCTTATCAATGTTTTGCATCTTATTAAAAAATAGCAACCTCCAATTCTCCTTACTCTGTTATTTTCCTTAGCACTTAGTATATAACATAATAAATGACTTATTTTTTTCTTGTTTATTGTTTTCTCCACTAGATAATAAGTTTCATGAGGTCTGAATGTTTTACTACTTTGTTTACTATAAACTCAGTATTTAGAATAATATTTCTAGAATTGTTAAGTGCTAAAAATATTTGTCAAAAGCATAAAGTGGTATGCTTTTACAATGTATGTAGCTGCTTATGTGCTTTTTATATTTCTGTTCATTTCTGTCATTTATACATTTTATCACCATCACTTTGTGAATTTGGCCAAATTGTGTACAGAAAACCTCTGGACACCAGACCTCACCCTTACCCACCTCAACTAACTAACTCTCTCTCTCTCTCTCTCTCTCTCTCTCTCTCTCTCTCTCTCTCTCCCTCCCTCCCTCCCTCTCTCTCTATATGCAACATATAGATGATGTATTGTAAAATTCTATACCTGGAACCTATGCAATTTTGACTAATCAATGTCACCCCAATAAATTTAACAATAAAAAACCAATTATCATATTCCAAGGTATTATTGTGCATATAGATATAGTTATTGATTTCTAGAGCTACATTTTTAACTCATAAGCATACATAAAAGAATTTAAAACATGTATATAGGTACAAAATTAGTACTATTCATGTATAATGCACATTGTTATCTTTTCCCTCACAAATTTGGGCAAAAAGCTGTACCTTATACACAGAATAATATGGTAGATTCTACCTAAGCCCTAGGAGAAGGATTATTATTGAACTCCAAAGTAGTTATAACAATTCTCTTGGTTATGTGATCCAGTGGTAGCTAGTGGGGTAGAATTAGGAGGCTACTAAAATGGACTGCAAAGAAAGTCTTTGCTTTTTTGATAATAAAGTCAAATCCAATTGGCATGGTGCTTTACTTTTCTGCACTTCATCCCCCCTTTTTTCTATTCATCCCTCCTGGAATGTGAATGTGATGACTGGCAATGCAACTATCATGAGGTGATAAACATGAGGAAAGCCAATGTGCTAAAACTAACAAAGCAGAAAACCAGAAAGACCTTTGGCCTGTGATGGCATCATCCACTACCTGCAAAGAGATTTTTGGTAGCTTACTTCTGGATTTTTGTTACTTGGAAAATATAAATCTATTTGCATAAGTCACTATAATTACATTTTTTGTATTTCTAAATGTATTCTGAATTGATGCAGTAGTGAATAAGTGATACAAGTATGTTGATGAAGTTAGCTAGTATTAATACAACAGTACCATGTCAAACACCTTGCTTATTTGCAATAATACATTCCTTGTTAAATACTTTAATACCAATAAGTTATATTAAAGTAATAATGAAGTACTAGGAAATTTTATATGTAATTTCAATTTATTGAAATGAGCTAATGACTTCATGAGATAAAATTATATCCAAAAGGGAGGATCTCATTAGCAATAATAATACCTAATATGTTATTTTAAGTGAGACAGAGTTCTAAGTGCTTTGCATTTAATATTCTACCCAATACTCTTAGTTGATATGAAATCAAATGTAAATACATGGTATGTAATACTTTCCAACTGTCTTTGTTGTACATATATAATTTTTCCACCAGAAATTCTCTAAATTCCATGTACATAAAACTTCAAAGGGAGATGTTACATAATTAATTTCATCCTACATAAAACTGTGTCAAGTTAGTTTGGTTGATAAGTGTGATTAACACAAATTTCATACCAATGCCTCATTAAATTTACTTTAGATACAAGCATATAAGTCTTCTGAATAATAACAACAATTTTTAGGTTGATAACTCTTAAAGCTATATCCTTTATTATTCCTAATATGTAATTTTAATCACTAATTTGAAATAACATTGTGATAAAGTTGATGACAAAAATTATCATGATGAATTATGCCCCTGAAGAAAAAAATAATGAATAAAACATGAGATCCAACTTTAAGGCAATTTAAAAAAAGAACTTCTGGTTTTCAGTTTGTCATGTAAAAGCTTGCCGCTCTGTCTTAGCAGTTGCTACTCTACCCTAATAACAATGACAAAGCTGAACAAATGGAAAAATCAATGTTTTTTTCTTAGATCTGTAAGAAAGGTGAGGTAACAGGGCAAACTGCTGCCCCTGAAATTGGAGAGAAAGACAAACACAAAGAATCACAACTTATAAGAGCAGAAACCCATGAGTAGCAAATTTCACTTAAACTAGTGGGTGGGTACAGAAAACTGAACTGTAACTGACAAAACTGCTGGAGTCTCAGTGTGGAAAAGTCTGAGAGTTAAAAACTCCAGGGAACCCCAGTCAGAGAGGAGCCCTAACTCCTTTTGGTTTTACCTCCAGGAGCTTTACCAAGTCCTCACAGTGAATATCATATGAAAAAATTTCCCTTGTTCTTCTAGTAGGGAAAATGGAAAAGAAAACATTTGGAAATATGCCAGAGCATTCTATTCTTCTTAACAAGGTCTGCCACAAAAAGAAGTTATTTAACCAATGCATAACCTGCTGGGGTTTTACCAGAGCCTAATTAACTTGAGTGAAAAGAAACAGTCAACTCCTGCTGGCTCTAGCTGTCCACATGGAGGAAGAAAAATATCCAATTACAGTCCTCTCTAGCCATCCTATCAATAGATGGGTAAGGAGGATGAAAGCATATATGAAGCACATTGTGCAGAGCATAGGTTCACTAAAAGATTAAGACTTAATCATGGAAGTATAGCTTCTCTTCCCCTTATAATTTATTACCACATTAATAAAGTCTTACTTAAAAATACAGTAAGAGAAATGTAGAATACTTTTGATGGGCTTATTAGTAAACTGGAAACAGCAGAGGAAAGAATCTGTGAGTTTGAGAATATCTCAATAGACACCTCCAAAACTAAAAAGCAAAGAGAACAAAAACTGAAAAAAAAAAAGGAAGAAAAATAGAACATCCAAGAACTGTGAGACTACTACAAAAATTATAACTATGCATAATAGGTATATCTGAAAAGAAAAAGAGAAAGGAACAGAAGAAATATTTGAAATAATAATGATTGAAGATTTCCCTAAATTAATGTCAGACACCAAACAGATCCAAAAATGCTCAGAGAATGACAAATAGAATTAATATTTAGAATGCAACACAACAAAACAAAAAAACTGTATCTGGACATATCATACTGCAAAAAAGTTAAGACTAAAAAATAATCCAGAAAAATAAAGTCAGAGGTTAAAAATAAACACCTTACCTACAGAGGAGCAAGAATTACATTGAAGGAGACTATTCAACTGGAATCAAAACATCAGAGTAAGTGGTGAAGAGTTAGGACAACGAAAATAAAAATAAAAATAAAAAGGGAGGAAGTTATGACCATAAAAATCCTCATAAATCAATCATCACCCTAAATGTAAATGAACTGAACTCATCAATAAAAAGGCACAGAGTAGCAGACTGGATTAAAAAACAAAAGCCATCCATATGCTGTCACCAAGAGACACACTATAGCCATAAGGACAAACACAAACTCAGAGTAAAAGGGTGGAAAACAATATTCCAAGCAAATGCTATCCAGACAAAAACAGGAGTTGCCATACTGGTATCTGATGAAAGAGATTTCAGGATAAAAAAGGTAACAAGAGACAAAGATGGACATTTCATAGTGATAAAAGGGACAATACAATAACAAGAAGACATGACACTCATCAATATATATGCCCCTGATCAGGAAGCACCAAAATTTACAAAGCGATTATTAACAGATCTAAAAGAAGACACTGACAAAGATACAATTATAGTAGGAGACCTAAACACTGCCTTAACAGCCATGGACAGATCATCCAAACAGAAAATAAACAAAAAAAATTTAACTTTAACTGATACATTACAGCATTTGGATATAAATTATATTTACAGGACACTTCATTCTACAGCTCAAGAATATGCATTCTTGTATGGTGCACATAGAACTTTCTCAAGAATAAATGATATGCTGGGACACAAAACTAGTCTCAGCAAATTCAAGAAGATTGAATTCATACCAAGTGCATTCTCAGATCACCAAGCTTTGTTAATTGGATATCAACTGCAAAGAGAAAAAAAAAAGGAAGAAAAAAATCACATATATGTGGATATTAAACAACATGTTATTTTAAAATGACTGGATCAGGGGTTCCCTGGTGGTGTAGTGGCTAGGCTTTGGCGCTCTCACCACTGTGGCCTGGGTTTGATCTCTGCTCAGGGAACCAACAATAAAATGACTGGATCAAAGAAGAAATGAAAGAAGAGATTAAAAAATACATAGAAACTAATGACAATGAAAATCCAATGTATCAAAATTATTGGGACACAGTGAAAGCAGTAATGAGGGAAATTTCTATCATTACAGGCCTATCTTAAAAAACAAGAAAAATGACAAGTAAACATTCTAACATCCCATCTTGAAGAATCAAAAAAGAACAACAACAACAACAACAACAACAACAACAAACTCAGCAGAAGGAAATAATAATTATTAGAGCAGAACTAAATGAAATTGAGAACAAAAAAATTAAAAAATTAATGCAACAAAGAGCTGATTCTTTGATAAAAATTAATAAAATTGACAATCCCCTGACTTGACTCACCAAAGGATAAGTAGAAAAGACACAAATAACCAAAATTAGAAATAAAAAGTGAGAAATTATGACTGATAACAGAGTACAAAGGATCATAAGAAAATATTATGAAGGGCTTTATGCCACCAAATAAAACAACCTAGAAGAAATAGACAAGTTTCTAGAAAGATATAGTCTACCTAGACTGAACCAAGAACTGGATAATCTAAGTAGAGCAATCAATAGTAAAGAAATTGAAACAATTATTCAAAATCTCTCCAAAGGCAAAAGGCCCGGACCAGACGGTCTTACCAAAGAGTTTTATCAAGCATTCAAAGAAGAATTAATGCCTATTTTCTTCCAACTCCTCCAAGAAATTGAAGATGAGGCAATACTTCCTAATTCATTTGATGAGCCAACATTATCCTAATACCAAAACCTGATAAGGATAACACACACACACACACACACACACACACACACACACACACACACATAACTACAGACCAATATCTTTGATGAACACAGATGCAAAAATCCAAAATAAAATATTAGCAAATAGAATACAACAATGCATTGAAAAAATTATACACCAGTATCAAGTGGGATTCATTCCAGGTGCACAAAGATGGTTCAACATACACAAATAAATCAATGTGATAAAACACATAAATAAAATAAAAGATAAAAACCATATGATTATATCAATTGATGCACAAAATACACTTGACAGGATACAATATCCATTTATGATTAAAACACTGAATAAAATGGGTACAGAAGGAACGTATTTCAACATAATAAAGGCCATATATGACAAACCCTCAGCTAACCTCATACTAAATGGGGAGAAGCTGAAGCCTATTCCCCTAAAATCAGGAATAAGACTGGGATGTTTGCTCTCACCACTGCTATTCAATATGGTACTATAAGTTCTAGCCAGAGGAATCAGGCAAGAGAAAAAAATAAAAGTTATTCAAATTGGGAGAGAAGAAGTCAAACTGTCACTATTTGACAATCACATGGTCCTTTATATAGAAAATTCCAAGGACTCCACCAGAAGGCTATTAAAAACAATAAACAAATACAGTAAAATGGCAGTACAAAATTACCGTACAAAAATCAATTGCATTTCTATATACCAACAATGAAACTTCACAAAAAGAAATGAGAAAATCAGTATCTTTTGTGATCACAAGAAGAACAATATACCTAGGAATTAGCTTAACAAAGAATGTGAAGGACTTAGACACTGAAAACTAGAAGACACTATTAAAAGAAATTGAAGAGGACACAAAGAAATGGAGAGATATTCCATGTTGATGAATTTGAAGACTGAACACTTTTAAAAATGGCCATATTACCCAAAGCAATATGCAGATTTAATACAATTCCCATCAAAATCCCACAGACATTCTTTCAAGAAATAAATTTTAAAAATTATAAGGTTCATATGAAACCACAATAGACCTCAAATAGCCAAGGCAACTCTACATGAAAAAAGAAAAAAGGCTGGAGATTTCACACTTCTCAATTTCAATGAATACTACAAAGCATCAATAATTGAAACAGCATGATATTGGCAGAAAAACAGATGCTTTTACCAATAATAAAGCACCAAACCTGCCTCAGGAAACCCCACAAATATAAAGACAAATAATTTTTGTCAAAGGAGCAAAAATATATAATGGGGAACAGAAAGCCCCTTTGGTAAATGGTGTGGGAAAAATCAGAAAACCACAGACAAAACTTCAAACTTTAAAACAAAATTAACTCACAATGGATTAAAGACCTTCACATACAACCCAAAACAATAAACAGTATACAAAAAATTGGTACTAAATTTGTAGACCTTGGGTTCAGAGAGGACTTTATGAACCTGACCTCAAAGGCAAGGGAAGTAAAAATAAATGAATGGGACTATATTAAACTAAAAATATTCTGCACAGAAAAAAAGCCATAAACAAAGCAAAGAGACAGCCAATTGAATGGGCAAAAATATTTGCAAACAATGCATTTGATAAGGGACTAATATCTAAAATATATAAAGAACTCAAATGACTCAAAAACAAAAAACAATTCAATTAAAGGGTGGTCAGAGAACCTGAACAGACAGTTCACCCATGAAGACATACAAATGGCCAAAACATGTATGTTGATAAATGAAGTTGATAAATGATCAACTTCAATACCTATTAGGGAAACGCAAATCAAAACCACAATGAGATATCACCTCACACCTGTCAGAATGACTATTATCAACAAGACAAAGAGTAACAAGTGCTGGAGAGGATGTGGAGAATGAAGAACCCTCATATACTGCTGGTGGGAATGCAAATTGGTACAACAACTATGAAGGACAGTGTGGAGGTTCCTCAGAAAGCTGAGGATGGAGTTACCATATGACCCAGCAATGCTTCTTCTGTATATCTACCCAAAGAATTTGAAAACTTTAGTCTGAAAAGACTTATATACCACAATGTTCATTGCAGCACTGTTCACAGTGGCCAAAACATGGAAACAACCAAAGTGCCCTGTGACAGATGACTGGATAAAGAAGCTGTGGTACATATACACAATGGAATATGACTCAGCTATAAGAAAAGATGAAATACTGCCATTTGCACAACCTGGATGGACCTTGAGATCAACCTGCTTAGTGAAATAAGCCAGATAGAAAAAACCCAAGAACTATATGACTTCACTCATATGTGAAAAATAAAACTTAAAGGAACAAAGGAACAAAAAACTAATGAACACAGTCAATACTTTAGTGGTTACCTGAGGGTAAGAGAGGAGGGAAATGGGAGAGTAGGCACTGGGTATCAAATATATTTTTGATAGAAAAAGAACTGACTCTGGGTGGTGAACACATAATGCAACACAGAGAAGATGCACTATAGAATTGTACACCTGGGACCTATGTAATTTTTACTAACCAGTCACCCCAATAAATTTAAACTATTAAAGAAAAGAATTACATACACCTTATCTTCAGAAAGCATGCAAGCAGGAAGATAGTACAATAAAATATTTAAAATGCTGAGAGAAAAAAACACAACCCTGACTTTAGTTCACTGTCAAAATATCCTGCAAATCTGAAAGAGAAATAAAAATTTCAAAGCCAAAATTTGAGGAAAATTTTTGCTAATGGCCTGCCTTTAAATAAAAGTTAGAAGAAGTTCTTCAGAGAGAAAAAAATGATATAGGTCAGAAACTCAGGTCTACAGAGAGAAAGAGCTTGGGAGGAGGAATAACTGAAGGTTATTTATGTTATTCTTAATTGATCTAAAATTGTTTTGTCCAAAACAATTACAACAACATGCTCAAATACACCCCCCACCACACACACACAAATGAAGGGGGACACAAAAACCCTCAGAATTATCTTTTGAACGGTGGGCCTCTTGTAATAAAGGCTTTCCCTCTTGGTGGTTGTTCTAGGAACCCATCTGCATCAGTGTATCAGCTGGCATTGTTGTGAGAGGCTTCATTCGGCTTCAATGAATTTTGTTGGAGAATCTTTCAATGCATTTGCCCATTTCATGATGGGTAATTTACATCAACAACATGCAGCATGATAACACACCTGCTTACACTGTACTGAGTTTTTTCCCCAGACAGAGAAAGTTCTCATAGGGAAACATTTTGCTGATGGGGTAAAGGTAAAATAAAAAATGGAAGAAGCACTAAAAGGCATGAAAATTGACAAGTTCAAAAACTGTTTTGAGCAGTGGAAAAAGCATCTCAATAAATTGCATCAAACAGAGAATACTTTTAAGGTGACTGAAATTTAAACATGTAAGAATAAATCCATAATTTTTTATACATAAATTCCTGTTTTTTCTTTTTGATCCCTTTCATATATTTACAAATGTTTATGTATAAGTGAAATGAAAGTAATGGGAGGGCAGTATTAGAATTGTGTAGTTATTATAAGGCACTTACACTACCTGTGAAGTGATACAGTGTTATTTGAAAGTAAAATGGGTTAGTTGTAAATGTATCTTAGAATCACTATGGGCCATGACAGCTTTGAGTGTGGCCCAATAAAAATTCTTAAAACATGAGAATTTTTGCAACCATTTTTTTAGCTCATCAACTATCATTAGTGTTAGTGTATTTTATTGTGACCCAAGACAATTCTTCCAATGTGGCCAAAAGTTTGGACACCTGTAGTCTAAATTCACCAATTAAAAGACAGTGTTTGTCAAAGTGAATTTAAAAAAACATCTAATTATATGTTGTTTATGAAAAACTCATTTAATTATAAAGACATATGGATTAAAAGTAAACAGATGTGCAATTACATACCATGCTAACACTAATAAAAAGAAAGTATGAATAACTACATTAATTTCATACAGAGCAGACATTGTTTACAGTAAGAAAAGTTATCAGGAATAAAGATAGGCATTATATAACAAAAAAGAAGTAAATCTTATAAGAAGACATAAGAATCCTTAATGTGTATGTGCCTAATGACTGAGTATCAAAATATATGAGGCCAAAACTGATAGAATAGTAAAGAGAAATTGATAAAGCCACTATTATAGTTGAAGACTTCAACAATCCTCTATCAAAGATGAATAGATTTAGCAGGCAGAAAATCAGTAAGAACACAGTTGAACTCAAAAACACTTACCAAGCAACTGAATATAATTGACATCTATAGACTAGTTAAAATCAACAACCACAGAACACACTTTCTTATCAAGTTTACATGGAACATTCATCAACATAGACCACATTCTGAGCAATAAATTTCACCTTAATAATTTTAATAGAAAGCATGCTATGTCTGTTCTTAGACTACAATGGTATTAAATTAGAAATCAGTTACAGAAAGATAACTAGAATATCCCCAAATGCTTATCTTGTTTACAAACATAATACTTCTAAGTAGCACATGGGTCAAAAAAGAAGTCTTAAAAAACTTTAAGAATATTTTGAACTAAATAAAAATTAAAACAAAACATTGAAATCCATGTAATGCAGTGAAAGCAGTTACTAGAGTAAAATTTTTTTTTTTAATATGTGGGTAGTTCCCTGGCTGGGAATTGAACCCAGGCTGCAGCACTGACAGCACTGAAGCCTAGACACTACACCACCAGGGAACTCCTAGAGTAAAATTTATATAATTGAATACATGTATTATGGAAGAAGAAATCTCTAAAATTAATTATCTAAACTTCCACCTTAAAAAACTAGAAAAAGAACAAATTAAATCCAAAGTTAGCAGAATAAATAATAAAAAAGAGCATAAATTAGTGAAATTTAAATTAGAAAATCAATAAAATCAATAAAATAAAAAAATTGTTATTTGAAAAAAATCAATATAATTAATAAACCTTTAGCCAGGCTAACTGCAAATAAAAAAGAGAGAGAGAGAGGACACACATTACTAATATCAGAAAAAGGGTGATGTCACTATTGATTCCATGGACACTAAAAAAGTAATAAAAAATACTACTATCAACTTTATGCCCCAACATTTGATAACCTAGAAGAAAGGGACCTATCCTTAAAACACACATTTTGCCAAAACTCACACAAGAATAAATATACAATATGAATAGACTTATATCTATTTAAAAAATTGAATCAATAGTTAACCTTCTAAAACAGAATGCAGAAGGCCCAGGTGGGTTTGTTGTTGAAAAGCAGGTTCTTGGTGTTTATAACAGGAAAGAATTCAAAGACCCACCAAGTAAGTCAAGCAGGCAATAGATTCATAAGAAAAGAAAAATACATTTTCAAGATAGCAAGAGTGGGCTGACTTAGCAAAGAGCAGTTGCCTCAAAGAGAAGGGAGTTCTGGAATTTATTACACTTAAAATGAAAGTGTGGAATATTCAAGATTTAAGGGTGGTGTTGTAGGCATTCCTAAGCCGGTCCTTGCTGACCTGTCCTTCCAGTCTGAAGGGGGGCATTTTTCTCCTTATTTGGCTCTCTTGAAACTGTCATGGCAACATAGGAGGTGAATATATTTCTTGGCTACCATGCTAATAATAATATCCATTATAATCAGCTAACATTCATCTTAAATGGCAAAATGGCATCCTGAATCTTTTCAGTGCCAACAAAATCCAGTTCTGGCTGCACTGTAGTGGTGCTTTCTCCTTAACTGCTGAGGGAGTGTTTTCTCCTTAATGGCTGACCTTGCCTCCTCCTTAATAATGGCTGGCCTTATCTCTTTCTTTTCTTTTCTTTTCCCTTTCTTTCTTTCTTTCTTCTTTCTTTCTTTCTTTCTTTCTTTCTTTCTTTCTTTCTTTCTTTCTTTCTTTCTTTCTTTCTTTCTTTCTTTCTTTCTTTTTCTCTTTCTTTCTTTCTCTCTCTCTTTCTCTTTCTTTCTTCTTTCTTTCTTTATCTCTTTCTTTTTCTTTCTTTCTTTCTTTCTTTCTTCTTCTTTCTTTCTTTCTTTATCTCTTTCTTTTTCTCTTTCTTCTTTCTTTCTTTCTTTCTTTCTTTCTTTCTTTCTTTCTTTCTTTCTTTCTTTCTTTCTTTCTTTCTTTCTTATTGTTAGACTTATTGGCATGACATTGGTTAACAAGAATTACATAGGTTCCAGGTGTAAAATTCTACATTACACTGTCTAAGTCTTGTGTTCACCACCCAGTGTCAGTTCTCTTTCCATCACTATATATTTGACACCCATTCCTCCTCTCCCATATCTTACTTCCTTTTCCACCCCCTCCCCTTTGCCCTCAGGTAACTACTAAACTATTGACTGTGTCCATGAGTTATTCTTTCTTTGTTGTTTTCAGTTTTATATTCCACATATGAGTGAAATCATGTGTCTCTTGGTTTCTGCTATCTGGCTTATTTTGCTTAGCATGATATTCTCCAGCTCCATCCATTTTGTTGCAAATGGCAGTATTTCATCTTTTGTTATAGATGAGTAATATTTCATTGTGTATATGTATCACATGCACTCATCCATCGAAGGGCACTCTGGTTGTTTCCATGTCTTGGCCATCATGAAAAGTGCTGTGATGAACAGTGGAGTACATAAGTCTTTGTTGGACTAAGGTTTTCAAGTTTTTTGGGTAGATACCCAGGAGGAGGATTGCTGGATCACGTGGTAACTTTATTCCCAACTTTCTGAGGAACCTCCACACTGTCTTTCATAGCAGTTGTACCAATTCGAATTCCCACCAGCAGTGTGTGTTTCTTTTTCTCCACAACCTCTCCAGCACTTGTTATTCCTTGTCTTGTGGATAATAGCCATTCTAACACATATGAGGTAATATCTCATTGGGGTTTTGATTTGCATTTTCCTAATAGCTAATAAAATTGAGTAATTTTTCATTTGTCTGTTGGCCATTTATATTTCTTCATGGGTGAAGTGTCTATTTAGGTCCTTTGTCCACTTTTTAATTGGGTTATTTGTTTTTTCGTTAAGTCATATTAGTTCTTTATATATTTTAGATATTAGACCCTTATCAGATGTGTTGTTTGCAAACATTTCCTCCCATTCAGTTAGTTGTCTCTTTGCTTTGTTGATGGTTTCTTTTGCTGTGCAGAAACTTTTTAGTTTGATATAGTCTCATTCGTTTATTTTTGCTTTTACCTCCCTTGCCTTTGAGGTCAGGTTCATAAAGTCTTCCTTGAGTCCTAGGTCTATAAGTTTAGTATCAATATTTTCTTCCAAACTGTTTATTGTTTTGGGTCTTATGTGGAGGTCTTTATTTCATTTTAAGTTAATTTTAGTATATGGTGAGAGTTCACCATACAGATTCATTCTTTTGCATATGTTTTTCCAGTTTTCCCAGAACCATCTACTGAAGAGGCTGCCTTTTCCCCATTGCATATGTTTTGCTCCTTTATCAAAAATTATTTGTCCATAAATTTGTGAATTTATTTCTGGGTTTTCAATTCTGTTCCATTGATTCTTGTGTCTGTTTCTTTCAATACAAAGCTGATTTGATTATTGATGGTTTGTAGTACAAATTGAACTTGGGGAGTGTGATACCCAAGTTCTTTTTATGTAGTATTGCCTTGGCAATTCAAGGTCTTTTGTGGTTCCATACAAATCTGCTAATTTTTTAAATCTAGTTCATGAAAGTATTATTGTGAAATTTTGATGGGAATTGCATTAAAATCTGTAAATTACTTTGGGTAATATGGCCATTTTAACAATGTTAAGTCTTCCTAGCCATGAACAGGGAGTATCTTTTGTGTCTGCTTTGATTCCTTTCAAAAGTGTTATAAGACACTTTTGAAACTATAAGGTTTTCTGTGCATAAGTCTGTCACATTCTTTTAAATTAATTCCCAGGTATTTCATTCTTTTTGTTGTGATAGCAAAGGGAATTGATTTCCTCATTTCTTTTTCTGAAGATTTGTTGTTTGTATATAGAAATGCTGTTGATTTTTGTACATTGATTTTGTATCCTGTGACTTTACTGTATTTATTTATTGTTTCTAATAGTTTCCTGGTGGAGTCTTTGGACTTTTCTATATAAAGGATCATGTCATCTGTCAATAGTGACAATTTGACCTCTTCTTTCCCAATTTGGATACCTTTTATTCCTTTCTCTTGCCTGATTTCTGTGGCTAGAACTTCCAATACTATATTGAATAGCAGTAGTGACAGGGGGCATCCTTGTCTTGTTCCTGATTTTAGGGGAATAGGCTTTAGCTTTTCCCATTCAGTATGATGATAGCCAAGGGTGTCACATATGGCCTTTATTATGTTGAGATAATTTCCTTCTATCCCTATTTTATTTAGTGTTTTGATCATAAATGGATGTTGTATTTTGTCAAATGCTTTTTCTGCGTCAATTGATATGATTATATTGCCTTTATCTTTTATTTTATGTGGTGTATCACACTGATTGATTTTTGTATGTTGATCCATCCTTGTGCTCCTGGGATGAATCCCACTTGATCATGATGTATGATCTTTTTAATGGATTGTTGTATTCCATTTGCTAATATTTTGTTTAGAATTTTTGCATCTGTGTTCATAAGATATTGGCCTGTAGTTTGTGTGTGTGTGTGTGTGTGTGTGTGTGTGTGTGTGTGTTTGTGTGTGTGTGGTGTCTTTACCAGGTTTTGGTATTAAGATAATGTTTGCCTCACAGAATGAGTTAGGAAGTATTGCCTCATCTTAAATTTTTTGAAAGAATCTAAAGAGGATAGACATTAATTCTTTTTTGAATGCTTGGTAAAATTTGTTGGTGAAACCTTCTGGTGGGGCTTTTGCCTCTAGAGAGGTTCTGGGTAGTCATTTCAAGTTCTTTACTATTGATTGAACTATTTAGATTATCCAGTTCTTCTTGGTTCAGTCTAGTTAGGCTACAAAGAACTCTTAAAACTCAAGAGTTAGAAAACAAAAATGAAACAAAAATCTCAACAGAAACATCACCAAAGCATACAGCATAGAAGCATATGGAAAAGTGCTACATATCATATGTCATCAGAGAAATGCAAATTAAAACAAAGGGATACCACTATACACCTATTAGAATAGCCAAAATCCAGAACTCTCAAAAAAAAAAAATACTGATGAGGATGTTAAACAGTGGAAACTCCCAACTCATTGCTGGTGGGAATGTGAATAGTACAGCCACTTTGGAAGAGAGTTTGACAGTTTCTTACAAAACCAAACATACTCTTCCCATATTATTAAAATATTATGCTCTTTGATATATATCTTTGATATTTATTTACACAAGGAAGTTGAAAACTATGTTCACACTAAAACCTGCATGTGTATGTTTATAGCAGCTTTATTAATAACTTTATTCATAAGTTAGAAGCAACCAAGATGTCCTTCAGTGGGTGAATGGACAAACTGGATACACCCAGACAATGAAAGTTCATTTACTGCTAAAACAGAACAAAAACAAAAAAAACCTATCAAGTTTTGAAAAGATATGGACAAAACTTAGGTGCATATTACTAAGTAAAAGAAGCCATATTGAAAACACTGCATTGTGTATGAGTCCTACTATATGACAATATGACATTCTGGAAAAGGCAAAACTATGAAATTGGTAAAATATCAGTGCTTGCCAGGGATTAGGCAAGAGGGATGAAGAAGAGTGAGAATTTTAAGGCAAAGAATCTACTTCGTATCATACTATAAAGGTGGATACATGGCATTAGAAATGTTTCCGAACTCATGCAATGTACAACACCAAGAGTGAAACCTAAGGTGAACTATGAGCTTTGGGTGATAATAATGTGTCAATTGCATGTGTGGGACAGGGCATACACGAGGAATCTCTGTATTTTCTACTCAATTTTTCTGTGAACCAAAAATTGCTCTAAAAAATTAGGATTATTAAAAAATTAAAGGAGGGAAAATGGCTGAGAGGTAGTTTGAGGGGAACTTCGGTGGTGCAGATGACGTTCTGTTTTTGAATTGTGTTCCATCAGGGTAAGCCCATTAAACTGGATAATCATAAAAAAAAATAGACATTAATTTCAACCCTTAGGAATGGCTTGTATTTTGACTATGTCTGAATTCCATTGGTATTATTCAATTATGTACATTCAGAAAAAAGAAGTAACTTATGTTGTGTTGCCTTACAACTGCCAACCCATCTGTCCCCTCATGCATTCCCCATCACATCCTAAGGCAGGAGCTGAGCATGGAAGCCATGGGGGCATAGTATATCTAGGTGACACAACTGATCCTCTCTCGGGGGTACTGTTCCTCCTTCACTCATGCACCCCACATCACCCTGTAAGGCCCCAGGGGATGGCTGGTTAGTCAATGATGGGTAACATTCCTCAAGGGAGGAACAACCTAAGACAGGCACAGTCACATAGGGTTCATCAGGAGAGAACTTGGGCACAACAGAGGTGAGGCATAGACCCTCACCCTCTCTGAAGTTACCCCCTTGCTGCCTTGTGTCCCACGTTGCTCCAGTGATGACCTGATAGAACAGTATCAGTCATGCTTTCTTACAAATGACTTAGGTACTGAGTCAACCCCCTGGGGTGGTTTTGGTACACGGAGACCTTGGGGCTATCTGTTCTCATAGAGAAACAATGCATGTTGGAACACAATGGTACTTTCGGGAAAAGCAGTCTCCTGGGCAACATAACTCACAGACCATGGAAAAACCAGTTTCACGTCCTTGTATGATCATTAATAAAAGCTATGCATTGGCCCAATTCAGCACTCAGTCCATGCAGCTGGAGTCCCTTGGCCCCACTTATAATATACTTTTGGCTACTGTCTTTAATCATTTTGTGCCGCCCTTCTCGTTTTCCCACTGCCCGTGTCATGTAGGATGTGACAATGTTGGAAATTATCTTTAGATTATTATAGTGTAGCATAGCATTTAATCTTCCTTAAAAAAAAAAAGAACATTGTAGATTTCATGTCAAACAATTAACATAAACATTTGTCATTTTAATTTTAATAAGCAATACAACTTTTTTCTTACATAGTATATAAAATATATATGCATATATTTTCTAAGAAACAGCATAGATCTGCAATAAAAATTAGTGATCAATAAGAAATAATAATGAAAATACAATAATTATAGAGTATAAAGAAAGACATAGTGATAAATTGCATAATTCAGTGAAAAATTTTATTCTACTTTTTTTGCACTACTCCCCCAGTCCCCTGAAGAAAAGAAATAAAGCTCATCAGACAAGAGCACTTATGATCAAGGTAAATACTGAAAAATAAGGAGCACCTTTGGTCAATAAAATGATTGTTAATATTTACCTTTAGGAAGTCTAAATAGAGCATTTTTTATTTCATAAAGAAAATAAAACTAGTTAACATGTACCATAAGTTTACCTGCTGAATAATTCAGCATTTGCATAGAATATTTACTGACAAAATAAAATCTTCAAAATAAATTTTAAAGTGCTACATATTTGCTTTCTATATCTTTGAAAATTAGCCAGACAATTCTAATATACAGTTAGTCTATGTCATAGAATATTGTAGCATTCATTTAATAATCTAGATCCATTGATTAATTTCAATAAAGAAATTATTCTGTGCCTGGCATTTTGGTAGGCATTAAAGTTGTTACTATAACTAAGATAAATGACCTTGCCCACAAGGAGCTCACAGTCTAGTAAGAAACAGATGAATTTTTTAAAATACTCAAAACTGCTGGCAAAATATATACTCCCACAGAGAAATTCCAGATTTGGTTTCAATTAGTTGTGTAGTGAAACATAGAAACTATAACAGAGATATTTCAAAAACATTGTCAATTTAACACTGTACAATAAATGAAAGTTAAATGGTAAATGATTCTGTTATTCAAACAAGTTTGCTTAAAAATGAAGAAGTAGGAACACATTAAACTGAATATAACTTTTAAATGATCAACAATATAAAATATTCCTGCCTTAAATAAATTTATATTATGTTTAAAGACATAACATGTATAAAAATGCCAGTTATTTCATTTTCAGTTTTTTCCACGTGTTATGTGCCCAGTTTAAAACTACTATATATACAAAAATAATAGAACTGTATGTTCCAAGATCAAATCACAATCACTTTAAGTACATTCATTTGTAAGAAGGCAAATATAGAGGGTTCTATCTTATATATTTTTTTAAATTTATTTTTATTGTTAGACTTACTGGTGTGACATCTGTTAGTCTTATATTTTTAAATGTTCAAAGGCATTTAAATTAATTGTGTTGATTTTTTCAATTATTACTGATTTTTTGAAAAATGAAATATGTAGATAACCATGATTTAAGACATGTAAAAACAACTGACTGGATTAGCCTAGGTATCAAGCAAAGCTATTTTTCTGTTTATTTCACTATCACAGTAACAGGTGATAGACCATGTGATAGTATGGTCATTTGTTCAGCAGTCTTAAGCTGATTATAAAACAAACAAGTCAACTATATCAGATTTTTTTTTACTTAAAAATCATAAAAATACAGCTTAAGACATAATTATATTCTTTAAAAATTCTACAGATTAACCCATAAATCCAAACCCTAAAGAATTCTTTAAAAAGTTAGCTAGGTCTGGCTATTGCCAAGGGATGTCTTATATCTGCAGCAACATGTCATTATGCATAAGTTTTATCACAATAATCTTACTTTTTATATTTGACCAAATGTAATAGTGTGACAAGAATAAACACATGTTAAAGAAATACAAGTAGAAAATAAAATAGTTTGTTAAAATCCTCAAAAATGGGAAATTATTCATTCTAGAAAATATTAACACACTAGTTTAAAATATTTGGAGAGAAGTGTTTGTAAATCAAAAGCTTCAAATCAAATGTAAATTTTAGCCAATAAATGGAAATATCCTAATCTTCCATCTTTAACACAGTATATGAATTTTTACACCTGACTCATAGATGAGCATTTTTATCGTCACAAAGAAGGAACCTTATATGTAGCTGATAGATTCACTGCAGCTACTGACATTTGCCTTCAGTCACAATGACAATACAAATTTAGTATATGGATGTCAGTTTGGCTGAATCCAACCAAACATATCATTGACTGCAAATGTGGTGTTTAGAGTCCTATTCATGAAAGATCTTACTGTGACACATCTGTTCATTAAAACTTCTATTAAAGTATGTTCTTAGTGTAAATATCCTTGATGAACTAAGCAACAAATATTTAATACTGAGTACAGATTATTGTTTTTATACTTTCACAGTGCAAATTTCTAATAGCAACTATTCTTTCCCTTTACCAGGAATCTTTTAGTTAGGAGTGATTTTTTTTTTTCTTTCTGGGATAAAATCAAAAGTGAAAAATTCCAGGAATAATATTTATCTAGCTAAAATGGGGGTGGAGATAGATGGTATCTCTAAGATAAAAGAAACTCTAGTTTTACTATTGCCAGATACCTCTTATAGATTTTAGTATTGTTTAATGAGGTGAAATGACTATTTAAAAAGTAAGAATTTTTAAAATAGAACTTATACTAATAATTTTATTAACCCATCCACACATTCTTAGATCAAGAAGTATTGTGAGGGTGTTCTCCCAAGGTTATACAATGGCAATAATGTCTTGCATACAATTTAGTAATTTAGCAAATTTGTATTTTGTCTCTCTGCTCTGGCATTATACTTTTAGAGAACAAATAATACTTCCAAAATCAAATATGAACATAAAACAAAAAAAAGAATTCATGGACTACTGACATGTGGATTCTATAAACAAATTATTGATGAGTATTTTTAATGACTTATATATTGCTATGAAACAAATATTGTGTAAAATCATTCATCCCCCTAAATGTTATGTCCAATTTACTCAGAAATATCTGCTGTGAGAATCAGCAAATAGTATTCAAATTAAATGTATGAACATGATTTTGTAGACTATGATTCAGTTAGAAGAAATATATTCATTTTGGAAATAAAGAATTTATCATGTGAGGTTAAAATGTGTTTCCAGGAAAGCATGTATTCACTCTACAAAGTTCACCATTACAGATAGGATGGCTTATGCAGTCATTTATTCAGAGGACAAATAGAGGTTTAGACAAAGCCCTGAACCTGTTCTAGCATTATTCTATCAAACTGTGAATATCTAACAAATCTAACTTAGAGGTCTGAGATGAAACAAATTAAATATTTCTTTAATATGTAAATATATTTAAAAATACAATTCAAATCTAAATTACATGTAATGCTTAGAAAATACACACTGCAGTTCACATGTCCTTTCTCACTAAATCCAGAAATATTCATACTTAGAATAGCATGTGGTAGAAAAATAAATTTGGTTAAATAGTCTATCAGAAATTTGTACTGTCATGAAGAAGCCATGTTAACTGGGTCTAACTTAAAACTCTTTTGTATATGCACATGAAAGTAAAACAAAAACAAATTGAGAATTACAATCTTAGAAAAATATGTTTTAAATTTTCACTCTGACATTCATAAGAATTCCATACTTTTGTTCAGCCAACCAGAAGTTTTAGCCAACCTATACTTTAACACAGTGTTGAGTACCAGTGTTTTCATATAGAGCTTCTCTAGCTTACTTTGCCATATTTGAATTTAAAACAAAGAACCAGAAAGCTTGTTTTACCACATGAAAAGAATCTCTATAATCACTCAATAACCACCCACTGAAATACTAAATATTACACCCCTTACTAACAAGTACATATAAAGACTGAAAAAACATGAGGTCATGAAAAGAGGAGAAGTAAAGTAAACCCACTAAAGAAACAAAAATTTTACAGTAAAAAAAGGTCATAATTATATGAAAAATGCTAAAGTTTACATAGACCTTGTGAAAAAATAATTAAAAGATAATATTTTAAAAATATTGGTTTGGAAGAAATAATATGGTCTAAAAAAATTCCTATATTCTCTACTAACATCAAAAACTTTTTGCAATATTACTTTTCTTCCTAAGGTAGAGACATAAAATTATGATTCTTGATACTACTGTAACTTTTTTTATAATTTGGACATTAGTCAAATAAGCTGAAAGAAACAGTGAGGGACAGAGACTAAAATAAACCTTTGCTAGAAGAGAAGAGAAAATCAGAACCACAAAAAATGACATAAGCTCAGCAAATTATTCATTTTTCAATTATCGACAGAAATAGTTTATGATTTTGATTATATAAGCATTGTAATTACTGATAATTGGGTCCCTCAGCTTTTAAGTGCATTTCTCAAACATGAGGCCATACACATTGATAAGTAGAAATCAAAACCTATCTCATATGAATATCAGAGTGAAAAGATTGTAATTTCATTTTTTATCTCAATAATTTCACTGCTCTTTGGTAATGTGAACTGTTGTGGTAAGGAATCTATTATACTTGATATGATGTATCAGTGATGTCATTGTACTGAAAGAACCTACAAGATGGATGTTTAATGGTGCTATGCTTGACGGTAAGCTCTGTCCAAGTTGTCAGGAACTTTAACAAAATTGAAAACATCCAGGATGGTAAAGGACAAGAACAGAAAAATCAATTTTAGTAGATTTTTAAAAATCATAGTCAATTATATATTTATCATGCATAAGGAAGACTCACATTAACAACAACAAAAATATTCCAGAACATAAGAACCTTCCTTATCCAAGAAACCTCAAACCTATAGTCACAAGTTCACCTGTTTGTGAAGATGAGCGGTCATTGCCAAAACTATATACTCTTGGCTTCAGGAATATGGCCTTTGCTGCAAATAAAAAATAATACCAGATGCAGCATGGGTGATTTTGTGAGAGATGCAAGACCTTAGAAGTGTACCATCTGCAAGAGAGCTAAGGAGAACAATATCCTAAGGATGTCAAAAGTCTAGAGGTAGAAGGCAAAAAGCAATGGCACTTGTTATTTTTATAGAACAAAGAATGACAATTCAGATGGTCAGGAAAAAAAAATGGGAATCACTATAATTCTGTAAGTCATGTTTTATAGTAAGTACTTCTTATTTCTGAGTCATAATAAGCAGCAACGAATATGGGAATTACTTATCCATAAAGAAAATAGTATTTTTCTTCTAAATCCAATCTCAGGGAAAATATATTATGCTTGAGTCATATAAATATGTCATTATTTTTATGAAAAGGTCACATTAAAACAATTATGGCTATTATATAATTATTACCACGATTTGGGATGATTTGCATTGGCTAGAAAAGCAGGCAACTTAAAATTATATATTCAGATTATAGCAAATGCAGTCTCTAATAACTTCACTATATAAATCATAACACAAATTGCAGTTAAATTGGTTTACCATATAAGGTTTAAAATTTTTTTGTATTAATGTTTATATTTAACCTAGCTTTGCTTCTACACTTTCTATGGGGAGGAAACATAATAGTGAACACCTTGGGGACTCTCTGCTTTTAGATAAACTTGAGTTTTATTTTTGATTGTATCACATATTACCTTTGAATTTGGGCTAATTTGCTGACTTCTTTGCATGTCTGTTTTTGGTTTCGTTTCAGTCATCTATTACATCAGGCCAGTAGGCCTCAACTTATGATTATTTGGCTTGAATATTAAGGTAGACACAATGGATGATATATAGGCGTCTTAGTTCCCTTCCCTGTTTGCATCAGTTTTCCCTATTAAATTGAGCCTAACAACCAAGCTTTTTGCTTTATAAAATATTTGCAACATTATATAAATGAGAGTTTTGGTTTTTATTTTAAGGTATGTTTGTATGGAAAGTAACATTCAACTAACTGATTAAGAATATCTGTACATTTTATAACATCAATATAAAAACTTACATTTACCACATATACCTTGTGGTCTTTTTTTCTGTGTCCTCAATTGTCATGTACTGCCAGAGAAGGATGAGTAAAAAAGTACTTAGATTTTTGAAGTGCACAAGTATATCAAACCTAATGATTTTATTTCCTAGTGTCTGGGGGGAGGGTTGTGAGATAAGGTGGTTGGAACAAAGTGAAACTCTGAGTTATGCAAATTCACACTGAGAAAACATGTGTTGCAACCTGAAGTACATATACACGAGGGCCTGACTCACTGACTCTTAAATGTGTGCTGGTTAGACCCCAAAAGAATCTGGGAAGAGAGTAGGGATAAGTCAGGACAAAACTATACTCAATATTCTATTCGTAAATTAGTGAAGGCATATTTAAGGTTAACTGGTGAAAAGTATGGGATGCTCAGTTACCACAAATGGAAATACAAACTAGCCAGTGATCATGAATTATTTTGGTACCCTGGCTTGTAATAACCTTCCTTCTGTACAATTTCAGGATGAGGAAATGTGACTTTACGGGGACTTTAATGGAGTTCTCTAATTTTGCTTCATGATATCTTGAATATCTAAAACCTATCGTTCCCTAGGGGGAGAAATAAATTCTGCACAAACTTTTACAGACATGGAAGTAAACTATATTTCCTCCTCATTTATGTAATGACTATATAATGAATGTTCTAGGCTAATCTTTTCTAAATCTTTGCAAGATTCTATTAAAGCAACACATATTCTAACAAGCTAAAGGGAATGGGAAGGGTGAACAAGTAGAAAAATTTATTTTACCCTGCAACAAGTCTAAATCCGATATGAGTTTATGTCACTATTCTAAGTATGTTTGAATTTAATTTTCAATATTGATGTATAGGAACTAACACGTGTGCATATTTGCAACTTTTTGTGTAGTGCTACTTCCAGGCATGACTGTATACACCACATCATGTGCTTTGAATGTGCAATGTCCCTTTCCTGTCTTTTTAAAACAATTTTATATAATCAGTGTTAGAAATGAACAGTTAATGAAAATGACCAAAGAGAAACAAAATAAATATGAACTGGTTGTGACTTGACAAGAAATTCATCAGTATGTAAATAAACCTCTTTCATATAAAAAGCCACCGGAATGATAAAAAGGACTACAGCCTTAGACCTAAAACCCCACCATCATTACTTTGCTATTTATTTCCCCCTGGGGTCTGATACCTATATTAATTTAAATGTGTACCTTCAAGAATTTAAAATAATTTTTGGAAATGTTTAAAACTGGAGGGCTACTACATAATTTATGATGTTGCATTTCTTATGATAAATCAGAGTTGAATACAAAAAACACTAATTATATAAAAATAGCTCATTTCATAATCAGGACTGGTGAAATTAAAAACAGCCACACACTGCCACATTTCCCTGATTAATTTACTTATAGTATTGGCACATATTGTTTTACTTACTATTTGAGAAATACAAATACCTATTAATATGCAAAAAGTGAATGTTAAATCAAACATGAAATTTTATACAGCTTCTTAAATATGAGCCACATGCTTAAATAGTGCATAGATTTTACAAATAAAATCTTGAATGTTAATTATCACAAAAGCTTGGTATCAGGTGTAATCCTGTAGGATATAAGAATAGCACCTGCCTCTACTTCCCCCCCAAAATAAATAAATAAATGGCAAATTCCTTTTGACATCTTAAGAGTTACATCACTTCAATAATCAAGCACTAAATGTTTTTTATTAATCATGATCTTAAACTTTAAATTTGTAGATGTAAAAATTTATAACTCTCACCATAATGAACAATTTCTTTTTTGTTTAAAAGCACTTCATCACTCAAAGTGGTATTTATAGTTCTGTGTGCACGCAACTATTAAATGCCTCTGTATTCAAGAGTGATCCAGATTTCAGCTGTTTTCACATAGTTATGAAAATGAGAAACTGTTAAGTTAACCCGGGTTGTAGTATTGAAAGTTTCTTGCTCTTCTGTTATATTCTATGCCTGCATTTCACAAAGGTGTATATAACAAGTCACACACAGTCTCCAGTTCTAGAAGCCTTTTTTAACAGTCTCCTGGTTCAGTTTTGTTCACAGGCAGCAGGACTTACTGTTCAATCAGTAAGAGGGCAGAATTTTCAAGTGCTGCCATTCCTATATGAGGCACTTTTTCAGTGGCTGAGTAAAAAGCCTATTTGTGGTTTCTGCTTTTTGCCTTTGCATTTCGGTGAAGGGAGGGAAATGAGAGAGTTTAGATGGCTTATTCAAAGCACCTCCCACTCTTAGTTTTCTCAGACGGATTATTCCTACCATCAACCTCCTGACCACCACTATATGTTAGGAAAAATTAGAATTCAGCCTATACATAAGCCCATCCACCAGGATTCCGGTTGATTCCATTTTGCTGTCTCAGTATGAAAATAAGTCAGATGAACTGTAGTTAAGAGAAATCTCTGGTTATTTTCTGAATTATTAACAAAAATTCTTTAAAATCAATGGACATAGATCATTGCTTGGTGTTATCTAGGCTTTTGATTTAACTTACATATTATGTAAAAACTACGGATTAACCAAATCCAACAGTGCTCAGAAACAGTGTTTTAAAATGTATGATCTTTTCTTTAATTTCATTTTATATATGCAAATGTTTTTTTCCAACAGTTAGTTGCATTTCTAAATTAAGATCACCTCATTCTCACTCATGTCCTTATCTTTAAAATCCACATTGTAAAGCAGTATGCAGATACATTTCTGTTTTTTAACGTGGATTTCTTTTTTTGAAGTTAAAAAAGGTAGAACTGTGGTACTCTTCTTGAACTTACGTTTTTTGTTCTTCAGAAAGTCTGTGTGTGTATGTGTGTGTGTGTGTATAAAATTCATTTCTCTTTAATCCCATTTTACACTTTAATACTAAATAAAAAATAAAATGTAGAAAGGGTATTTTTATAGGATTAAACATACTCCTTCTAACTACTTATACCAGGGGTTTGGAATTCAGATCTCTATAACCAAGATTGGAAGTCACTGGGAGACTAAAATTATTTTAACCACCACAACCAGAGTTATATATAGGAAGAAACCCGTTGCATTGATTATTTTTGTGCATAATCTCAAAACTTAATTGCCTACGTAAAATTTAAAAAGGAACATTTAAAACTTGCCATTGAAGAAAATCTCATCTCTAGCCTTAATTATGATGCTTTATTTCAACTAAAAACCTAATAGTTTTGAAAGAAAAAGTACACCTAAGTAAATCATGAACACTGAAATCAGAGATGTGATTCTTGTTATACATTAGTTTCTCCTTCTGAGGGATTTCTCCCTGATCTCACACTTCGTTTAGACTTGCTCAAGGGTTGAGATTCTCCAGACTCAGCCTTACTCATTTTCTTCTTCTTTGCTTCCAACTTCTTTTCCTTTGCAAGCAATCTATAGTTTATAGCATTGCCAATGAGCAGCCACACACTTGACAGGAACACAATAGCTCCACAGACCATATACATGTATTTATAGTCTCCAGTTTCATCCACCAATTTACCTAAGAGAAAAAAAGCATTTTTTAAGATAGCAATAACAAAGGAGCAATAAATGATAAAATTTTCGAGTAAATTCTTCCACAGGCAAAGTATGCACTTATTTCTTATTTAAGTTAATATTACATGAAACTTTAACAAAGAAAACAATATTCTAGATTATGACTTCTATAAATGCAAATAAAGGCATGTATACAACATTATATTACCAGCACATTAAAATTCTTGAAAAATGACAGAGGGTGTCAAAAAAATGTATACACACTTTAAGAAAGGAAAAACTTGTATTAAAATTGCAATACTCAATATATACTGATAACAACAGATGAATACAAGTCACATTCAACTTCTGCAATTATAAGAGGTGCTCAAAGTGGTTACCATCAGTCTTTATGTAATCACAGATAACATCTCTCAAAATGTATATACATTTTTGGCATCCCTGGTATTTCCCTGAATAAAAATGTACAATCAAGACAAAGTAAGTATATATCTTGGGGTACATATAATATGTACATGTATGAGGTATATTTTCTACATCTATAAATACAGAAATGGGTATATTTACCTGTGTATTTACAGCATACACATTAACATTGATTGCTTCATCTTTCCATGTTTCCCATCTTTTCAGTAAGGAGGGAAACATCCCATTCTTTAAGAAAGACCCAAAGGCTTCTTAAGTTCTGACAGGGCATAATGTTTACTAAATGCTTTTGCTATGAGCAGCACCAGGCTCAGCACTTTATTCGTACTGTCTCACTGAATCCTCCAAAAGCTCTATAAAGTAATCTGCCCATTGTTATAGAGCCCACGAATGGGAGGATCCAGACCAGAATCTCATGTTCTTATCTACTCTGTCAAACAGCTTCACCAAACCTCTTGATTAAGTGTTATGTCACTTTCTGGGCTAATCACAGGTTTCGTTTTTCAGTTTCTCTTTATTTTGTTTGTTTTTCACTTCATCTGAATCTAAAATATTAAGGCCAAACTAATCAGGAAGAAGATTTTATTCCATTTGATTGCTGAAAATATTGAGAAGCTAGCCTGGTGGCATATAATCTGAAGGGTTGTATTGACTTTTTAAAATGTTTCAGCTTACAGTTTTGCTTCTTGCTTATTATATAGGCACCTAATTGTTAATAATAATTATCAGCAAAATTTAGTGTACACAGATCTATGCTATTTATCATGTGTGTAGCCCAAGTGATGCTGATATAAAACTATGACTATGTTTAGTCATAATCTCTATCATTCTAACTAAAATCTAGTCAGTGGCTTAGTATTAAATTTAGGTACTTGTGAAATTATCTATTTGATCAAAGTTTCCTGTTTTAATTAGGTAAATGGTAGAATAAGCTTATTTGAGTAAGTATGATATACTATATACATATACAAATAAGCATAACAAAAACTGCAATACATTTTTCATTTTAACTTTAAGTAAAATATTTCTATTCATACAATGATTGTTACACTTCTAAATACATAAACATCAGTTTTATGGCCTCATTAGGATTAATACCATTTTGGGCCGCCATATCAACATACTTTTGGAACGTTTTGAGAATGTTTTTATCATTATCAAGAAATCATATAAACCGTACATGATTTCCAGAACTAAAGCTTCAGTTCTTTGTGAGTACATCAGTAAAAGTTTGGGCTGAAAAAAAATTCAAACAAAAATAACATTCTTCCTTCCTAAAATGAGTAGTAGGAGCAACAACAACCAGGTAAGAAGTAACCACAACAAATACCAATTTATTTAAAAGTACTTAGTGAGTATATGATGTACCAGACACCACTCTAGCAGATATCAAATGCTGTAGAGGAGAAGCCAGTCTAAAAGTCATGGAATGTCAGGGGTAGCAGGAGGTAGAAACTGGATGAAAAAAAGTGAATGCATATGGCTATAGTGTGAGAGCTTTAACAGGGAATCGCAAAACAATTTACTGCACTGCTAGTGCAATGGTTTGGTAATATTAATGCAATAAACATTCAAGGACACTGAAATAATGTAAATATTATTAATACAAGTGCTTAGCACAAGTAGAAGTAACCAAATCAGATTCCTTCATTTTCATCCTTAGAGCCTATTCACTATGTTTGTTGACCTGACTTAATTTTTTTTTCATCCCACCATGGCTGGTGAAATATAATTTTCTCTGTTGATACTAAGGATTTTCTTGCTAATGAGTAAGTGTCTAAAACGCATTTCGCAAAACTACTGCATGAAAATAAAAGTCAATTTTACTTGTCTTATATAATAAAATCAAGTGACTGATAAATAAGACAAGTTGATTTTCACTCTTTCTGAAACTAGACATGGTATATCCACACCAAGAAATATACCACCCCCAGTATCTGGGCTAGAAACCAGATTACGGCCGTGGTGGACAGAAAGTCAACTACACAACTCGTTCCTGACCAAGTGAAACAGCAAATGGCAAAAAGTCAATGATGCCTTAAGATTAACAAATTAAACAGGAATCTTCCTGCCTCCAAAATAATTCCTGAATATCATGTACGGAGCAGTTTATACACTGACTTTAAACACATTAAAAAGTGTACATTTAGCCCAGCCGTTACTGTGACCACTAGGGGGCAGGCCAGGAGTCTAAGAGAATGCTTAAATTTAGTACTTAACCCAAACAACATACAGTGGTTACTGAAAGACTGGCTCACAAAAAGTATTAATATTTATAACATTAAAGTCTAACACTAAACAAAGTCTTAACTTTAAAAATGAACTTATACATGTATCTTTATTTAGTTTCCTTACTGAGTTATTTGGCATAGATACTTTTGTAGGTATCACTGAAAATATTTTAGATCTTAAAATTTAAAGGTAGTTTTTATAATTTATAAGTAGGGAATATGAGTGTCTGGTCAAAAAAATGATCTTAAATGAATTTCCCTTCAATCCTGCATTCCCTCTTTCTTTCTCTCTCTATATTCCTGCATTCTATAGATAGATATAGACATACATATTTCTATTATGTAAAAGTGATATTATAAAAGTATTATGTATTAGTGATATTATAAAAGTATTTCTTCCTTAGGCATGTAATAAATTTCATACTAATATGACCAATACATTCCAATAAGAAAATTGATCTTTATCTTTTGAGACCATTATTTTAAAATTTTGATTCATTTTACTATGAACAGAAGAGAAATCTATTCACCAATAATAAAATAAAGAAAAAGTGACATTTTATTTTTATGATACATTTTTCAAAGCATAAAATAACTGATATGGGTAAAAAACCTAAAAATTATACTACTAATTGTCAGTCTTACTTAAATTCTTAAGTTTGCAGGTTCAGGCTCTAAAACAAATTTAGGTCTAAAATCAATTAATCATGAAGTTTAAAAATACATAATAAAACCTAAAATGAACACATCCACAGTCTTTCAGGTTGTTAGTATTTATTATTACAGCTGCATTATATACTACAAAGAAAGTCTAGGTTAATAGCTACTGATTTTATGCTTTTTGCTTTACTTGATGAGAAGTGTTCTTACCAGCAAGAGGAGGGCCAAGGAGAACTGGGCAACACTCCACAATTGTCGTGAGTCCCACGGCACTGGAAAACCTTTGAGCACCAACAAGGTCCATGAGCGTTTCAAAAAGAACACTGCTAACACTTCCAAATCCAAGACCAAAAAATACAGCATAAATCACCAGGCTTGTATAGTCCTCTGCCAGTGGGCACAAGAGATGACACACTCCATTGAACATAACCGCAAAACTGAAGAAGTACTGGATTCGGGGTCGAACAAATTTGGAGTTTGCAATTAACCCTCCAGTAGGCCTAGCAAACATATCAACAAAGGCCATAATGGACAGCAAGAAGGCTGCAGAATACTCATCGATTCCCTTGTCTTTAGCATATGGAGCCAAGAATATAATGGGAGCAAAAAATCCTAGAAACATAATGACGTTTCCAGATAAGTATATCAGAAATCCTCTATGCTTGAAAAGGGAGAAATCTAAATACTTATTAAGTATTGCCCATGTTGACTTCTTATGGCTTTTCTTTGAATCTGAATCTTGTGCTTTAACACCAATATTATTTTTAGACTTACTAGTTTGTTTGGGTCCAAGAGGTCTCATGAGGGACCCAGCCACACAAGCATTCAAAAATATACCTCCCAAAATCAAGAAGCTTCCTTTCCAGCCATAAGTATTAAGAAGGAACTGATTGAAAGGAGCTAATGTACTTAAGAAAACAGGACTTCCTGCCATGGCAAGTCCATTTGCCATGGGTCGTTTCTTATAGAAATATTTGCCAACGATTGTTAAGGCAGGTTGCAGGTTGAAGGCTAGACCTAAACCTGAAACAAACAAAACAAAAAGAAAAAAAAAACACAAGCATTATGCCACTCACAAAAGAAATTACTCTTCAAAATGTACATTCAAGTGGGTAAGGCAGAACTACAAATGCAACAGCAGGTAGTGATATTTTGCTAATTATAAATATCAATAGATAGCACCTGAACAAAAAGGTTCTCATAACCAGACTTGATAGGTTCAACAGTGTCATATTCCTTTCACATTAAAGCACAAAAATAAAAGCAAGAACTTCTACTGATGTTTCAATAATAGATTGAAACTAGGACAAAATTATTAGTTCTTAATCACAATCATTTAATTCTACAAATAAATTAATATCTCCCTTTATTTACATATACATATATGGGATAAATATTTTTCCTTGTGGGAGAACCTGAATTTAAAATATAAATACTTCTTTTCAAAGTTCAACATACTAAAAGTTTAGCCACGTATAAATAGTCTTAGGTCTCCCCAGAGACATTCTTTCAAAATCATGCAAATAATAAAAACGAATAATAAATTTATGCTATAATTTCATGCTCTACATCTCTCACATTCCACATTTCATGAATATAGATGCACATGTATGTTAAATAAAAAATAAATATTTTTGGCTTGAAACATATTCTTATTTCAGAGATTAAAGGTTATTGTTTATAAAAGTCAAAAGTTCCTACTGTCTAGGGAACTCCTTGGCAGTACCAAGTATACAGCCTTTGAAAAATGAACTACTTCTTAAAGCTCACCAAGGTACTATTTAGCAAGAGTAATGAATAAGTGTGTTTAAAAAGTACATAAAATTGATTTATATACACTATTTTTTTGCTTTAGCCTAGGTCTTACTCTATATTACTTTCGGGGCTATAGAAGTAGGAATTCTTTTGCATTTACCAATTTATGTAAATTAAGACAGTATTGCAAAATGGTTAAGTATTTAGATTCTGGGAGACTCAGTTCTTCATACAATATTTATTGCAAACATTTAATACAAATATTTTCTATGACTAGGAGGGTCCCTAAAAGCTAACCAGAAGAAGCCAAGAACATGCTATGGAGAGTAACAGGGCAGTGTGATTTCTGATTCTACCTCAATAAAAGTGGAATTAGATCTAATAAAAATAATAAAACTGACCAGCAGCTTGTAAGTAGAACTGAAATTAAAACCCAGAAATTGTGTTTTGAATTGTTTCCAAATTGTGTTTTAAGTTTCTTTATCCTATGATACCCACCTTCACCCACCCTATTCTGTCACCTGAAATTTTGTCTTCAGATGTTAATCCAAGTTCTTCCTAGGAGGTTACCAACAATTTATTCCTATTCTGGCATGGCAAAACAAACATGGAATTTGAAATCCAAAGACCTAAATCTGCCTCAACTACTTACTTATATGTATTACTGGGCAAAACACTTAAGACTTCTTAAACTCTAATTCCCTCAGCAACAAAAAAAGTTTGCCAAATTAACTAAATTCTAGAACTGTAGGATGTTGTACAATGACATCATCATGATTATTATTATTTGCTAACATTTATATAAAAGTAACAAAATGCTGGGCACTCTGTAAAGTATTATATATTAACTTTTTACATTAACCATTCCAACCAATCTCAAAGGAGCTCTTATTCCTCATGTTAAAGACGAAGAGACTGAGGCACAAGGAGGGTAATTCACCCATAACCACACAGTTAATATGTGCTGCATCAGGTTTAAAAACAAGACCTGTCTGATTTCAGACACCAGAAAGTCTTGGCTGATAATGACTTAAGATGAATCTCTTATAGGTGTATTTAGTGGTTGACTCTAGAAGCATGAAAGAAAGGAACTGAAGTTATAATAATATATAATGCTGTTGATATTTGTGGTACAGTGATATCAAAATCATTTTTTCCCTAATACTTGTAGGCCCAGCCTGACTTCTATGATTAAATACAATATATATTACTTCTGCACAAAGCAAAAAGTATTTTCTTCATTATGACAATTCTTAGATATAATAAGATAAGCATTTACAAAAGGTATTTCACCATATCAAAAAGGGGAAGTTGTTGATGGGTAAAAAGAAAGATTTTAACATCAATATGACTGTAGGCTTTAATACATCTATTTTTTTCATCAAATGATACTGTAAGTTCAAGGTTAGACTACCCTAAAATCATGATAAAAAGAGAAATATATTTATCTTTTTATCTGTAGGCATAAGAAAAATGTTTAATTTCTTTATATATTGAAGTGCAATTTTTCTTGAAACTGAGAATGATTTGTTTGATTAAATTTATTATTGAGGCTAATAAAAATAGTATTTTCCATATCTACATATTCAGGCCAGTTTGAGTCCAGAGACATTATACACGAGAAACAACTATATGTCATTTAAAAGTATTTGTGTTTCATGGCATATGTCCCTTACAGAGCTTTTAACCAGAAGTTTTTAGTAAGGAAAAGAAGGGGCACCAACACAGAGTTCTATCTCTAATCAGAACACAGACACCAATAATTCTACTGTTAAAGTAAATCAGTGCATCCAAAAATATCTTTTTGTCACCATTTTAAAGTTATTATAAGTGATACATCAGATACTGTAAATAGTAATAAGTAATGAAAAATAAATTTTTAAAAAGAAAGTTATTTATATGCCAGAGAATCTCTGTCCACAATGCTATCTTAACTGGCTGAAGAGTAAAGGGTGAAACAGTAAAAACATACCAAAGCTGTTTTGTTTATAATAAGATTCTCATTTATATCGCAGCACATTGTTTCTGATAACTTTTTCCCCATTACTTAAAATGAGTGTGATTGCACATTCCATAGCTAGTATTTCAATGTACTAGATGAAAATAATTTAAGATCATGTCTGATATAAAAAGGAAATTCAGAGAACAATGAGAATGTTCTGTTGGCCATGCTTCTTACAGAGCTTTGCAAAAAAATGTAAGTATTAAGAAGATAATAAGCTGAAAATAAAACTTACCTCCAACGAATCCGACAGTGATATAAAGGTGAATTACGGTGGTACTAAAAGAGGCTAAGATCATTCCCAAACAGCATAATAAACCTCCTGTTATCACCACTGGCCGGCTACCATATTTATTCACCAAAATACTACTTATGGGACCTGAGGTACAGAGGAGATTAAGAAATATTCAGTTGCTGGGTCATTTATTTTTAATATTTGTTAATTTTCAAAGCTGAGAAACCACATTATAAAGATCAAAGAAATATAATAATTCACATGGAATATAATGAAGGCTGTTTGATACTTTTCAATCAGCCTGACTAGTCATTCTAATCATATATGTGAAAACACATAACATAATAAATTAGAAGTGTTTAACATATAGTTTGTGATGACCATAAAAATTCAACTTTTGATAACAAAGTTTTTCAACAAAACTAAACTGTCTAAATATCTAAAGTGCAGGTAAATTTATGCAAAAAAAAATCTAGGTATGTAAATTACTTGCATGCATTAGAATTTTATTTTTTAGAATAATGTGTGCATATACACACATACATGCTCTTAATTAGAGTTCAAATTTTTTATTATAACCCATTATGACTTTTCTTTTTTAAAGATTTTTATTAAAAAATATAGCTAACATATAACATTATATCAGTTTCAGGTGTATACCATAGTTATTCAAGATACTTCTATACCTAAAGAAGTGATCACCATGGTAAGTCCAGCAACTACCTGACACTGTACCACACTATCACAATATTTGACTACATCCCCCATGCTGCACATTACCTCCCCATGACTTATTTGTTTTATACCTGGAAATCTGAAACTCTTATTGCCCTTTAACTTTTACCCACCTTTTTAAAATTTTCAATTACAGTTGGTATTTAGTATTATTTGATATTAATTTCATGTGTACAGCATAGTGGTTGGACACTTGTATAATTTAAGAAGTGATGCCCCTGACTAGTCTAGTACCCACCTGGTACTATACATAGTTATTACCATATTATTGATTGTATTCCCTATGCTTTACTTTACATTACCATGACTATTTTCTAACTACCAATTTGTACTTTTTAAAAAAGTGTTGCTATCAGATATATTTAACTTCTTTGAAGTTTAAAAGATGTTACGTGTATATGTGTGTATATATATCTATATATGTTTATTCTCTAAAAGAGGAAAAAGTACCTTTTTGTTCAACTTGTATCAGCTCCTGTTTTCTAATTGCTGTGAGATAGCAACTGTTGATAAATTATTGACTGTTCTGCAATTTATACTTGTTAATCCCTTCATCTTTCTTACCCTGTCCCCCAATTCCCCTTCAATCTATCATCCCAATAAATCTAGTACCCATCCGACACCATACATAGTTATTACCATATTAATGACTATATTATTTATGCTTATACCCTACCTACCCATGATTACTTTGTAAGAACCAATCGTACTTTTTAATCCCTTCAACTTTTTTATCTACCCCTTCAACTCCTCTCCCATATGGCAACCATCAATATGTTCTCTGTATCTACGTGTTTGTTTCTGTTTTGTTTTTTATCTTGACTTGGGGATTCCACATATAAGTGAAATCACATTGCGTCCATCTGTCTTTCTCTGTCTGACATACTCCACTCAGAACAACAGCCTCCAGGTCCAACTATGCTGCCACAGATGGCAAGAGCCCATTCCCTTCCATGAATGAACAATATTCCATTGCATGTATGTACCACATCTTTATCTATTCATCCATCCATGAACACTCAGGCTGCCTCCACACCTTGGCCATTGTAAACTATGATGCAATGAAGATATGCATGCACATGTCTTCTTGATGTAGCATTTTGGCTTTCTTTGGATAAATACCCAAAATTGGCATTACTATCTGGATCCTTTTTTGTCTGTTGTTATAACCATTGTTTTAAAGTCTATTTTGTCTGGTATAAGTATTGTTACCCCAGCTTTTCTGTTTCCATTTTCATGAAATAACTTCTTGAATTTCTTTGCTTTCAGTCTGTGTGTCTTTCAGTCTGAAGTGAGTCTCTTGCAGGCAGCATATGTAAGGGTTTTGTTTTCTTATCATTCAGCCACCCTATGTTTTCGATACAAGCATTCAATCCATTTACATTTAAAGAAATTGTTGATAGACATGTAGTTACTGCCATTTTCATATTTATAGTTTTGATTCCCCCCCCCCCACTCCCACCGTCTTAAAGAATTCCTTCTAAGATTACTTGTAAATTGGTTTGGTGATGATGAACTGCTTTAGCTTTTTCATGTCTGGGAAGCTCTTTCTCTCCTTCAGTTTTAAATGATAGCCCTAGTGGGTAGAGTCATGTTAGTTACAGGTCCTTACTTTTCATTACTTTGAGTATTTCTTGCAATCCCTTCTGACCTGCAAAGTTTCTATTGAGAAATCAGCTGATAATCTCATGGCAGCTCTCTTGTAAGTAACTAGTTACCTTTCTCTTGATGCTTTTAGGATTCTCCTTTGCCATTTTAATTATAATGTGTCTGTTTGTGGGCCTGTTTGGGTTCATCTTGTTTGAGACTCTCTGTACTACTTGGATTTGTATATCTATTTGCTTCATCAGGATAGGAAAGTTTTTCATCATTATTTCTTTAAACAGGTTTTCAATTTCTTGCTTCCTCTCTTCTCCTTCTGTTACTCCTATGATGTGAATGTTGTTATATTTGATATTGTCCCAAGATCCCTTAAAATATTCTAATTTTTTAAATTCTTTGTTTTTGCTGTTTGACTTGGGTATATCCTGCTAACTTGTCTTCCAAATGACTGATTTGATTCTCTGCTTTATCTAATCTGCTGGTAATTCCTTTTAGTACATTCTTCATTTCAGTTATTGTATTCTTCACTTTTGACTGGTTTTTTTTTTATGGTTTTTATGTTCTTTTTTTATGCTTGCTTTCTTATTGTGGAAGTTCTAAGTTCCTTGAGCAGTCTTATAACTAGTGTTTTGAACTCTGTTTCTCATAGGTTGCTTGCCTGCATTTCCTTTAGTTCGTTTTAAGTTTTATTCTGCTTTTTCATTTGGGACATATGAGGGCTGTCTGGATAGTATCCAGTCATGTAATATTAAAAATAGAGGCATTAATGTTTGAATTTCTTCCAACAGCCCTCATATTTCTTTGTTTCCCCATTTTGGCTACCTCTCTGTGTTTATTTCTATGTATTAGGTAGATATGCTACATCTACTAGTCATCCAAGGTAGTCTTATGTCTTGCCAGGTGCACTACGAGGCCCAGTGGTACAGTCTCCCTGGTCACCGATGCTGATTGCTCAAATAGTGTCCCATATGTGGATTATGTGTATCCTCCTGTTATAGTTGAGCCTTGATTGGGTGGCAATGACCCTCAGGCTGTCTGGCTGTGGGATATGGCCCTGTTCACAGCTTACAGGCTGCTGTATATGGGTGTTTACCCAATGAAGTGGGATTCATCCCAAGTGGCTTTGGTAACTGTTGAGATCATGCTCAGTTGTGCCACTTGTGTTGCTAGTCGGGTGGTGCTCTGCTGTGGTCTGAAGCCAAATTCTAAGTATGTTGGTTCTGGGGTCTCTTGGGAGGTACTCTGGTGCATGCCAAGGTCAGTCACTGCCTATGACCAGCTGGGTATACCTGATAAGAGCTACAAAGTGATCCACAGTTGGTCACTACCTGTTCTGGACCTTCAGGCTTGTGGGAGAGGTCTTAACTGAGAATGGCTACCACCAGTACTGAGCCTGGGGTAGCTACACAAAAAGCCAAGACACTCTGAGGTCTGCTGCCACCTGCTGGTTCCTGTAAGGCTCAGTGGCTGATAAAACCTCCTGTAGTACAGCATGAAGTGTGGCAGGGTCTCAGTGAATCACCAGGGTGGAGTGAGCACAGCTCAAGAAACCAATTCAGATTCAGATTTGGCCTCGTAGGGGGAGGGCTCAACACAGGAAAGTTGGCACCTGCCTGTCTGCTACACAGGAGGACCCCACACCGGAAAAATGCCAAATGTATAATACCTCACTTGATAGATGCCAAGGGTAAAATAACAAAAGCATAAATATAGTCCTCAATGCATTATAGTCTAGAAGAAGAAATAATCAAGTTTTTTTTTAAAAACAGTGATGGATGTTTTGATAAATACTAGACTATCAGAATGAATCCAAAGGCATGTACCAATTAGATTAATAACATTCATATTAATGTATACCACTTTCTATGTGGTGCCTGGATAACTAACAAGTGAGTTAACTCATTACTACATTTTATAAATATGTTTGCCCAAAATGTGTAAATTTAAAATGAAACATAGGCAATGAATCACAACCAAATTTGCAATGTATAGAAAATAATTATTTCTACAGATTGGGATAACCACAAAGCTTCTTTCCATTACTGTGATCAATTACAGGTAGTCACTAAAAAAAAAATTTGGAGGTATTGGCATTTGCTTTTTCAGTTTTCTTTTGAGAAGGTTTTGATAATTTCTACATTGGCATCAGTCAAGATGCAGTAAGAGTTCTAATTTTAACAACTAATTTTAGTTTGCTATGAACTTCAGTTAAATGATATCCTCCAAAGGATATATTTACACAATTCGTCTATAATATTTTTTCAATTAAAAAGGATATACTTTTGATTATTCAGAAATAATCAAAGCTCTTTACCCCTTAATATAAAAAGTCATAAAATATTTCTACTTTAGAATAATTATGGATAAAAATTAAAATTATGATATAAAATAAAATAGATGTGTTTAGTAAAGAACCTCTAAATGCTTAATATTAGCTTGAGGAGGAGGCATCTGACATTAGATGTAAAACACGAAACCACCTATTACTTCTCTCCCACCTACAAGCAGCTTAGTTTATTCTATTAATAAGACAGATGAAATTTCAAAAAAATAAATACATTCTCATCATATGTGATTTTTAATTAAATGTGAGCTAGCTTCACAGGTGTCCCTTTTTGATGAATCATAGGTCTAATTATAGTCCAAGCTGATTCATTCATTTATTTATTAATTCAATCATTCCAGAAGTTTTTCCTCAGCATGTGTTGTTGAAGTAATCGTGATGTTTAATCATTAGTTATGTCAAAAAAAAATTCTGTACCTGCTGAGAGTTACATCTGAGCTCATATTTAAGCAGGGACGTTATTATTCATTGAAATTTTTTGTTCTATTTGCTTGTCAAGCAGTTATAAAAAATGGTGTGTGACTCCCTATTGCTGGAGAAGGAGAAAATTGAACTGCATCCTTTCAGGATTAATTTATTCAGAAAGACAATAATAGAAAAATACTCAATGTGCAAAAGTCTTGTGAAAAGAAAATGAAGGAAAACACAGAACATGCCAAAGGCTGAGGAAGACGCCCCTCAGAAGATGTACCTACTACCACAGGAGGCAGAAGGAAATCCTCAATCTTTCCAAGGACGTGGAAGCCAGGAAACAGAAGGAAACCATAGAAGCAGGCTGACTCAACCTGGCCAGGGATTTAAAGAGGACACTCCCATTAGGAATTTGGACCCTGGAGAAATGCCAAGAGGAACAGATGAGTTGGAAAGGCTTAGAGAAGAAATAAGAAGAGTAAGAAACAAATCGGTGATGACGCATTGGAAGCAAAGACTTTCACACAGTCATCCTTTGTGCCGTAGGCCTTGGATTTTTCTTTTCTTTTCCTTTTTTTTTTTTTTTCGGTCTGATAGTAAAATCTGGCCTCTGCCTTCATTCTATTAGCATTTTTTGATGTATCTTTTAGCTTTGTTTTACTTTTAATCATCTGGTGGAACTTTGTTTCAGGTAGTTTTTTTAGTCACCAGCATCTCACTGGGTTTTGTATTTTGACCCATTCTCCAGGTCTATTTTTCAATTGGGAAATTTCACACATATACATAAATATATGTTCATTCCATTTGGTAAAGTAAAACATAAGTTACAAAGCAGCATATTTAGTATCAGCTCACATATGTAGGATAAAATCCCAAATTGTGTGTGTGTGTATATGTGCATGTATACCTACATACATTCATATATACATACATAACATCGAAAACTTAACTGCTTATTTCTGTGTAGTGTGAGTTTTCTTTTCAGTTATATGTATTTTTTAATGAACATGTATCACAGGCAGAATTAAATTTTTTAAATAAGAGTCAATCAAATAATGGGTAACCAGCTTATAAGGGCAATGAGGGCACCTAAACTCATGATTAAATGACTTTTAAAATGTAAACCTCAAATCACCTCTGGATCTCTTAGCCAGAGGAAGAAAACTGGAAATAATCACAGAAAAAATATCGTATGCAAGAATAATAATGTCTTCTTTTAAAAATATTCACCAAAGTGTCAGAATCCATCTCAATCAGACTACCCACTAATTTCTTCTGATCCTTTTTCCCAATCTAAGAATTTTTAGTATCAAATATAATGGCCATGTTCATGCTAACTATGAAGTTGTAAAGGAGAGCTTCATCAGAGAGCGGTGTAAAATCCCAGTAGTGTCACCTCTATTTTAGTTACTATTTTGTCTTCCAGAAACTTCTTCTGTCAGTTACTTCAGTCTTCAGTGGTTGTGGCTCCATAACACTTAGCAAAAGAATATTTATGCTGGCAAAGGAGCTTTTATGGGGTCTTATAAATTACAGAGTTTGCCCACTCTGTGGCACTTATTGTTGGTAGCACACACAAACAGAATGACAAAACAAAAAACAAACTGAAAAAAAAAAAACAAACCACTTATTTACTCTACATTTCATTTGTTTGAATCTTATGTATTGTATTCTAAGCTCTCTGAAGGTAGCTGTCACCTATACTATTATTATTCATCAGCATTTATTGAATTATTATTCTTTGCAGGCAATGTGCTAAGAATTGTAATATATTATTGCATATAATTTTTATGGCAGTCTGATGATATAATTGCCTAATTAAAGCTTGTAACAGTTGATAAAACTGAGGTAAGCAAAGTATTTAGATAACTTGTTCAAGATCTTGTCAGTATAAGTGGTAGAATGTGGATATGAGCCCTGGGTCATTTGATTACACTCGTAAAGCTTGTGTTTTTAACTGTGCAGAAAAGAGTCAACATATCAGCGCTACGACTGACATCTTAAAAAGACCTGCTTATAAGATTGACCCTTGACTGGCATCTGGGAACTTGGATTTCAGAAGTGTTTCCATCATTCCCTAACTTATAAGAGTGGCTCACTTTACCTAAACTGTTTTACAAATGATGTGGTTTATGCATAATATCTGCTTTCCTTCTGGGAGTCTGAAATTCTGGTACATGTCAGACAGAGAATGACTGTGTGGCCAGTAATCCAATAGAAAGCTTAAGCACTGAGTCTCTAATGAGCTAGCTCAGGTCTGGGAGGACATTTTCAGGGCAGGAGCTACTTCTAATTAACTCCAAGTGTCAATGCCCACTAGCTATTTATTATTCAGGTGGGCACCTCAAAATTACTTGGTGGTCCACCAGTGGACCACAATTGATATCTTGCTTAGGCCTGAGCTAACTTCTTAGTTAGACAACACTTCACACATATTTTCATAACTAGTTGCTGAAGGAATTAAGCAACCTTGTGATTATATTGGGAGAAGACTCGTAGAAGTTTGCAACTGGTTTCCTACACTTGATTTTAGCCAAAAGGCCGAGAAGCGATTACAGTTGGTTTCCTGTGTACTTCACCCCATGTACTTTTCCCTTTCCTGATTTTGTTTTGCACCCTTTCCCTGTAATAAACCATAGCCAGTAAAAGACATTGCTCAGTCTTGTGAATCTTCATAGCAAATTATAAACAGATGAGTTTTTTGTTTTTAAGAATATATAACCTACACACACACACACACACACACACACACACACACTGATCTACTGTTTTTCATTATTATTCTGTTCTGTAGACAACCTCACAGTACTTGTTTTTATTCCTTTTGTATATTGCATAAGTACATAATAAATGCTGTGAGAATATTTGAAGAGTATGTTATGTAATGAACATTTCATAAAATATACTTGATCAATCTACAGCCATGAACAGAAATTGACTATCAATTTGAGCTACATAAAAATTTTTTATGCATAGTACAAACACTAACAGAAGAAATGACAAATTGCTATAATTTATTTTTCATTTGCTTTATTTCCAATTTGTATATGTAGTATCCTGTCAAATCAGATGATAAAAAGCACTAAGGCAGGACTGGGAGAAAGTTGTTTGCAATTTCAGAAATTTATCTGTGTTCACACCACAATATTTTTCTTATGAACGGAGACTTTCTAAATTTAAAATAAAGATTTTTTTGAATTAGAAAACTGTTGCTATTTAAAGTTAGCCAGAGTGTGAAATCTTCTCCATTAACTACTTGTTTGCCTGAGGCCTATATCATTGCACTGACATAGAGATCGGAAATCCACCTAGTTTCTTTCTCCCTATGATCTCTTTTTCAGTGAAAAAAGTATTCACTTGGCACTTAACTAGTATTTTAAGTATATAAAGGCTTTGAATCAGTGGCTTGAGTAGTTGTAGAAATCAAGAAAGGGAATGATTAACATACCTAGGTATACTTGGCGCATAACAGGGACAATGGGTACTGGAGGGTGACTTGGTCTACAAACTTATCTTTGCATTTGGTATTCCCTCTACTGAGAATGTTCTGTCCTTTATATGCAAAGGATTTATTTTTCTCATACTCAGGTCAGTGCAGATATAGCAACTCTTCAGACAGATTGCTCACTATCCCAATAGATGAAGCTATCAAACTTTAATGAAGTACTGTATGCTATTTTAAAATACACCTATAAATCTATAGCTCATTTTCCATAACTTTCATATTGAATTGACATCTTACCAAAATCTTTTAATACAAATCAAAGGGTTTGTTTGAAAGGGATCATTCTCTATACCCAAGGACATAAATGTCAAGCACTTCCTTTGTGTTTATACATAATAAAAATAAGATTTCTCGAGGATGTGGCAGATTCTAAGCTCTTTAACATTATCAAATCACACTTAATCCTTACAACCCCTCAACAAGTTGGCACTATTACTTTATTCCTCTTTTTTTTTTTTAGCTTTTGTAATCAGTATATTTATTTATTTATTATTGGTTTCAGGTATACCCATTTTATATATCAAGAAACTGAGATGCAAAGTAATAACTTTTAAGTATTGCTCAAGCACCATGTGATAACTGCCTATGCTAGCTCTATACACTCTTGTGAAGTGTCATTTTTCCTGGGAGAAATGATGAAATCTTTTACATGCATAATGCTCATTCTTTAAAATAAATATTTACCTTCAATACTATATTACACAAAATTTATACTTGGCATTCTTGCTCTTTAGAATAATGTTTAAGAAGATAAAAAAAATTAGACTGTATTTGCAGAAACTATTGGTTGCCTATCCAACAGCCATGCCTTCTTTTTTCTTCCTAACTGAATCTTGATTTTGTTTCATGCTTAACCTCTTCTGTGAGACCCCAGGCCCAATATGCAGAGAGGGAATCACATACTATAAGCCAATCATGACCATTACAATGTCCTAACACTGGTTTGAACATAACTATTTGGGGGCATTTTATAGAGGGTAAAGTTTTCTAGGGACTTCTGAGAAAGTATTACCTCAGTGTTATAAAGGAATAAAAAGCCTCTGTAGGTTTTCATGACAATGTGAAGCCTGGAGGTGCCAAAGCCCTGTTTGGACCATGGAAGGTACTTGAAGATAGGCAGATACTGCAGCCTTGATTAGATCATGGAGCCAATAAATCAACCAAGCCAGGAGCTGCCTTACTTATTCACTTCTTGGGACATGATATCATAAAATTTCCTTATTAGTTTACCAATGGACACTGGGTTTTTACTTACTTACAGTCTAAGATATCACAACAAATAGGAGAAAAATTCAATTTCTATTAAAAATTTCATAAAATCTGTTAATACTATCTCACACTAAAAATAGTAGTTAACATCTATTAATTACTTTCTTTTCTTCTGCAGCTTGAAGGTTTACTTAGTTTCCAATAAGTATCTCAATTTAAATTTATTCTGACATGTTTCCAATTTGTTATACTCAAAGGTTGAAACAGTTTAATCACAATGAAAATTTTCAGATGTAAATATGTAATTCAGAATGTATCTTTAAATATGCAGAGAGTACCAAAAAAGGTATACACATTTTAAAAAAGGAAAAAACTGTATTAAAATTGTAATAATATATACTGGTAACAAAAGATGAATATAAATCACGTTTGAATTCTGCAATTACAAGAGGTGCTCAAAGTGGCTAACATCAGTATTTATGTTATACACAGATAACATTTCTTAAAATGTTTAAACATTTTTTTGGCATCCCAGTATATATATACCTTGGTTATGACACCTTACTGAGTTGTTTGTACAGTGCTACCATCGTAAGAGCATGGTTGCAAGTTCGTGAACTTAATTAATAGATTTTTGGGTATGATGACAGCTCTGATGGCCATTCCAGAAAGAGTTCCAAAATTGCTGTGAAGGGTGGACTGGGTGCTGGCATTGGTGCATGGCTTCCCAAGGGGAGTACTTCAAAGGTGACTGTAGTGATATTCAGCAATGAGGTATGTAGCACTTTTTCTAGGATGAGTTCATAGAAACTAATTGTGTGTGTGTGTGTGTGTGTGTGTGTGTGTGTGTGTGTGTGTGTATTTATTCATTTTAATTTATTAACTATTAAGGAAAGTTCGATTTGTAAATTGAAAATTCACATCTGTGTTAGGCAACTAATAAACAATATGACCATTTCCAAAGGATGTTAAAGTACATTTCTGTTCATGGATATTTATTCCTTGTAATTCTTATTGTACATGGAATTTTGTATGAAGTTCTATGAAATTTTCTATTTTTTCCTTCCATCTATTCTTCAAAATTAATTTTAAATACATAATGCATTCCCTAAATCCATCGGTCTAATGTAATCTCCTGAGCTTTTTAACTGCTACATTATTTTGTTTCTATTTCTTTTAAGATAGTAATAATATTCTACCTTGTGGTATATTTATTTGCATATTTCAATTAATCACTAGATTTTCAACTCCTGGAGGGGAGAGGTGTAATTTTGTTTATATTTATAATTTACTCAGGCATCGCAGATGGTTTATTTCATATAATACGTAGTAATTATTTTAAATGTAATTATATTAAATTGTTTTCCAAATTGATTTAGAATTGTTATATAATACTACCATCAATTAATTGGTATGGTATCAGTATTCATCACTGAAGACAAGATTTTAAGAGGAAATTTAATCTAGTAAGTTCCTTTCTCTTCTTAACGAAACCAAAAAGAAAAAACACAAAAAAACAAAAAAAAAGGTCAGGTCAAAAGTCATTTTAGAGATGTGTTTGTGATCCCCATTCATCTTAACTCTTTTTTAAAAAAATACTTTGGCTTATGAGTAAAGATGGTTTAAGCAAACAAAATTTCGTACTGAAGTTATGAGGTCTACTTATCCCAACATCCTTGCCACTATCTACTACAGTATATACACTGTATATATAGTGCAGATATAGATGTATCTACATATGGGAGTGTTTTGAATCCAAAGGACATAGTACCAAGCGAATATTGTTCCTAGTATTCTATGTGCACCTTTTACATAAGTTCTAGTATATTTTAAAGTATAAGGTACTATGATAACAATTAGTATTCTCTACTTATTCCAAGGAATAAATGATAACTAATATTTAAACAAGTTTTGCGGTGAGTAATACTCTAGGTTATCCATCTTCTTCTGTTTTCTTTTTTGGGAGAGCCTGTTCCCTGAAGGAGTCTGCATTTCACCTTGTAGCCCTGTGCTCAGAGAATTAAACTCTATGTTGAAGTGAGAATCAATCCTGTTTTACTAAGGAAGCCAGTCACAAACATCTCATTTCTCCACTAAATTATTTAGAATGGAGCTTATGTTATAATTCTGACCAATATGACATGAGTGGAAATCTACAAGCAATTTCTGGGAAAAGTTTTTTTCATCAAAAGAGATACAAAGAAATCACTAAATTTTGTCTTAAATGCTATGTTGATTTGAACCACAATAGCCATCTTGTGAACATGAAGAGAGCCAGCCAAGTTCCAAGAACATCACAGTAAAGTGGACTTGGAGCCCTAATGATGTCATTCTGTTTACCTATGTTTAAAATTCTTGTTAAATGAAGTAATATGTTTACTCAGTGTGTAAGCTTATTGAGTGTTTAAGCTGAAATGACCCCAGCAGATAAACATGAAGTATAATAAATTATTTTTCCTTAAATAGTATGTTATAGTGAAGGGTAGATTTGGAAATACCAACAGTAATTATAACAAAAACTTTGATTCAATCACGTCTAAATGAGAAGCTGTTATTCAAGTTTACTATGAAGAAGTGAGTATTTTGTTTAGTAGTTTATTTTATAGATTCCCAAAATAAGTGGTACACATAAATTTATTGCACTATATGCATTCATAAATTGAATGAGAACTTTAAGTTGACAATGATTTATTGCTTTTCTGAACTTCACTGGGTTTAGATAAAATATATGACATTGTCTAGCTATGTCTTATTTGGCCTGTATTTAACCTCTTAATAACTATCTTCACACATGTATAATTCACAAAAAATATTTTAGAAAAAGTTAAGAATAGTTTGTAAAGTCTTATTAATTATTCTTAATTATGCAACATATATGTTCTAATTTATGTATCATTGCTATTAATCCAGAAGGCAATATTAAAAAGTCACAATAAATAATTTTATATCCTTTGGCATTATCTAGAATCTCTATGAGCAGGTCCAGCTATGAATAAATGAATATATAAACCCCACTTTGTAACAATGAATGGTGTACACTATTATTATCTTTCTGAATGAGGAAACAAGTTCTAGAGAGTACCACACACTGCCTATAGCAGCAGCACCTGCAATAAAGACCCAAAGAAAGAGGAGTAACTGGATATATGAGCAACAAACATTGGTTTCCAGAAGCAAGCTTGTTAAATGCTTAAAGGATGAGAGAAAGATACTTACAGTATATTTTTATTTTAAAAAATCTTAGACAGCATGCAGGAAATAATATAAAAAGTGAAGGAGTAACTATAAATGTGAGTTCAAATCAAAACCAAAAAATTAGAACTATGTTAATTATTTGATAGAGAAAAGTAAGAAATTACTTTTAATAAGCAAAATATCAGTAAATAGAAGGCCAGTGGGAGTTTTTGGAGAAGAAATGGAAACCCTGGAGAAGAGTGATAACATACAGTTAAGGGAATTAACACTAGAGTCATGAAGAGTAACACAGAGAAGGGACAGGACAGTAACCCTTGAGATACTTGATAGGCATGTGATTCAAATCTCAAAAAACTAAAAATTTTATGAGAAAATATATGAAAAAGGAGTACCTCTGAGCATTGATAGATGTTGATGAGTTAATTAAATCAATGTGTTAGGATACAGTATAAAAAACAGTGAAGATGTTAGAGAAAAGTAGAGTCAAGAAAACATAAATCCACTTCCCAGAAACAAACAGAAATAGTTTTCATAGATTAATGAGTCTGACACAATCTGAAGGTTTCTAGAAAGAAACTGAAATAGATCATTATTTATTTATTTTTTTTTAGGAAACCTAGAATAGAATGCAATGATCAATAGAACCTAGTATGTTTATCAATTAAAGCTAAACTCATTTCTTTCCATAATTTAGGTAAAAAAAAAAAAAAGAACACCAATCTTTTTCTAGACATTTTACCATATCTCTAATGAAATTCTAGTATACAACATGGAAAAAATCTGGGTTGAATTTAGGGCTAATAGGTGTACCAGGAGAATGTTAATGATTAATATTAACCAATATTATAGGAAGTGTTTTAGTGGTCTACCAATTAAAATCAGCAAGTCCCACTCAAGTAAACATTTTTATGCTAACTTCAAGTAATAGAGAACCTATGAATACTAAAAAAGCCCCACAAAAACAAACAAAAATAACCCATGTACATTATCAGAGCTTACTTTTTAATTATAAATATTTAAGTTGTACAACATGATGTTCTATATATGTATACATTGTGAAATGATTACCACAAACTAATTAACATATCCATCACCTCACACAGTTATCTTTTGTGTGTGTGTGTGTGTGTGTGATCAGAATACGTGAGATTTACTCTCTTAGCAAATTTCAAGTACAGAATACATTATTAACTATAGTCACCAGGTGGTATATAAGGTCCCCAGAATTATTCATCATATAATAGAATGTTTTTTACCCTTGACCAACATCTGATCTTCTCCATTCTCCCCAGCTCCTGGCAACTGCTGTTCTACTCTCTAGTTCTGAGTTCAACTTTTTTAGATTCTACGTATAAGAAAAATCATGCAGTATTTGTCTTTCTGTGCCTGGCTTATTTTACTTAGCATAATGCCCTCCAGGTTATCCATGCTGTTGCAGATGACAGGGTTTCCTTCCATTTTTAAGGCTGAATAATATTCCATTAGAGATATGCCACATTTTCTTTACTCATCCATTGATGGACACTTAGGTGTTTCCATATCTTGGCTACTGTGAATAATACCACAGAGGGAGTGCAGATGTAATATATCTAGCAATGGGACTGCCAGATCATACAGTAGTTCTACTTTTAATATTTAAAGTAACTTCTATATTGTTTTCCATAATTGTTGTATTGATTTCAATTCTCTCCAACAATACACAAGGATTTCCTTTTCTCCTTGTCATCACCAGCATTTATCTCTTGTCTTTTTAATAATAGTGCTTCAAACAGGTGTGAGGTAGTATCTCATTATGGTTTTGATTTACTTTTCCTTTATGATTAGTAATGCTGATCATCTTTTCATATACTTACTGGCTATTTGTATGTCTTCTCTGGAAAAATGTCTATTCAAGTCTTTTATCCATCAAAGCTTTTTAATTGAGGTAAAATCTATCCTTAATAGGGAACATTTGTAAATGTTAGTAAATACATCTATTTTCATGGGAATCTGAAGCATTGTTAGTATTTGGTGGATGAGACGAAAGATGCTAAACCTCCTGAAACATGCAACACCTGTCGCACAAAGATTTCTCTAATCCTAAATTCCATTAAACTTCCTTTGAAATACTCTGGGTTAGATAAATGGAAGTGGATTATCTGAAGAGGGAAGTTCTTTCACACATGAACACTTGATACAACATTATATGAGAAATGGTTGGAAAAATGTATGTATTTAACTTGGAAAAATATAACTTGGGAAAAATATAATAGCTTCCTTTCACCATTTGAAAAACTTTCAATTGAAAAAAATTATTAGATAGAATAGACAGAAATTACAGAAGATTGATTTTGTATAGGAAAGATAATTCTTAATTGTTTAAAAGATAGTTACCCTTAAACTGTTCAAGTGAAAGTTATGTGACCACATAGTAAGAACATTGTAGAGAGACTTAAGGACTGAAAGTTGGTCATACATTCATGTTTTCTCTATTCTAAGATTTTCAAATAGAATATTTAATATATTTTACAAATAAAAGCTACAATTTAAAATACATTAAATTACAAATTTCTTACATGTCTAATTCTAGTCTAGTTGTGACATTATTTTTAAGTTTAGTTGCTATGATGCCTAAGAAAGAGGCTTACATTCTTTAAAAACAATGTATATTACTTACAAAAAAATTGTTTCCTACAATAAACATGCAATCTATAGATTGATCATTATTAGGTACAATGTTAAATCACTTCTTCTACCTTATTAATTTTTCTATTTTCATATTAATAGTCATCATTCCTGACAGTGATTTCAATTTTATTTATAGCACTTTTTAAGTGACATGATTATGGAAGAATGCTAGAATAGCACAAAACTTTAAAAAGATGCAAGTGAAATAAGCAGTTAATTCCTGTTTAAGTTAATAAGAATTGACTCCCTTTATTTGCTTATTAAGAATTAGATGTTTAACAATGAAACACACTTAGCCTTAGAAACCATGAAATACTGCCATTTGTGACAATGTGGATGCATCTCGACAGTATAATGCTAAATGAAATAAGTCAGACAGAAAAAGCAAGAACTGTATTTCACTTACATGGGATATAAAACAAAAAGCAACAAATGATCGAATAAAACAAACAAAGGCATAGATATGGAAAACCAAATGGTGATTACCTGAGAGAAAGGATAAAGAACATAAAGGGGGTAAAATACAAGGTGGTGGAAAGAGACTAGACTCTTGGTGGTGAGCTCACAATGGAGTACACAGACCTAAAATTTATACAGATTGATAATGTTATGAACCAATGTTACTTCAATAAATTTAATTTTAAAAAATTAGATGTTTAGCACTCTGTTGGGAAGGTAGTGAAGGGGATGCTCCCCCCAGAAATTATGTAGTAGAGGACTAGTTTCTCTTTGCAAATGGAGAAATGAATGAATAAATGGCAATGTGGTTTAGTAAGGTGGCAAAAAAGAAATGGTTATGGTTCTACAATTTTGAGCATGTTTCTCAATATCTCCAGTTACCAACCAATCAATCATCTTTGCTCAAGCAGTCACGAAGACATTATTTTTAAAGAGAGGCAGATTCTCACATTTAAATGGGCTTTCAGAAAAAGCAGGTGTATTTATTTCTGTCAAAACAAGTTCAGTTCATTTGATTGAACAATTGTTGGAAATCACCAGGTTACCATATTTTGCCACGTATAATGCGCTCCCATGTATAATGTGCAATCACGTTTTTGGCCCAAACTTTCAGAGAAAAAAATCTTGTTTTAATTTTTTAATTCAAATTTTTATTTGTTTATATTTAGGTATTTGTTTTTGTATTATAAAGGAATTTTATAACATATTATAGTATAAGAAATTTTATGTAACAAATAATTGCAAAACACAAGAACAGATACAAAGTATAAAAAATTTTATGTATACAGTTTTTCAATATAAAAAACCCCAATTATTGTATTCCAGGGTATTATTTTGCATACAGATATTGTTCTTGATTTCTAAAGCTACACTTTTAATTCATAAGCATAAATAAAAGAATTAAAAAATTTATATAGATACGGAATTAGTACTACCCATGTAGATGTGTATCCCTATTTTTCCCTCACAAATTTGAGCAAAAAAGTGTGCATTATACATGGCAAACTGCAGTAAGTGATTTTTAATCTTTCTTTATGAAGGCTGACAATCTTATGACTTGGTAACTTGTTTTGGAATTCATGTATTCAATTAACAAATATGTAGACAGTACTTTTTATACACCAGAAATTTTAAATGTTACCTTAGCTGCTGGAGATGAAAAAGACCCTACTTTACCCTAAAAGGGATGGGGGTCATACTCTAAAGGAATTCAGAGTTTAGTAAATGAGGGCAGCTCATAAACATAAGGAAATAATTAGAGAAAATTGCAATCTGATACTATTATTATGGAAGGCTCAAGAGAGTTATAGGAAAGAAGCACTTAACATTTCCTCCAGGGGTCAGGGAAACTCAATGGTGGATAAGAGGGAAGGCAATGAAGGCAATCCAGACAGAGGAAAGAGTGACATGACTTAATAAACTTAAACTCCCCTAGATAAGTGATTTTCAAATTGAGGTGTACTTCCTCTTGAAGGTCACAGGATACTATCAAAAAACTATATGGGTGTTGGTAGTTTAAGGGCTTCAACTCTTTCAGTCCACAATTTCCATATGTAGGTCCTTCTTTCCCACCTCTGTTTTCAGGAGTCCACTGCTCAGAGGTGTTAAAACCCCCAAGACACCAGAGGCAATTAATTAGATAATTTTCCTGGATGCTTTTTAATGACTAACAAAGCTCCTCAAAAACCCACTATGAAGTCTCTTCACTGTCTTATGCATACTACTGTTAAAGGTATGCAGGCTTTATACATGGGACACTTGGGTCTTAGTTTTAAGTATTCAGAAATCATATACTCATATATTGTAGGGTAACAGAAGTGATGGCAATTTTAGTTCAACTAACTACAGTTCTCCTAACTATATATAGTTAAAGAATGCATTACTCTTGAGGGAGAATCTGATGAGAACAAAGTAAAGAAAGCATTGATACTAGACTTATTGGGGTGATCACTTCATAAATTATATAAATGTCTAACCGCTATGGTGTACACCTGAAACTAACTAAAATAATATTGAATGTCAACTATAATTTAAAAAATAGTCATGGAGACATAAAGTACTGCATAGGGAATATAGTCAATGATTATGTAGCTTGTCAGATGGGTAGTAGACTTATTCGGGTAATCACTTTGTGAGTTATATAAATGTCTATTTACTATGTTGTTCTATACACCTGAAACTAATAACAAAAAGAAAGCATTGTTAAAAAGTAATGATTGTTTCAAAATTTAAATTAATTATATTCAGCTACTCTCTTTATTCACTCTTAGAACATGTCATTAGTTGGAGCAGTTCAAATCATCAAAGTTTATTCTTTTAATTATAATTAAAATGTTTACTAGGGTACTAAATTTTTATGTTAGACTCATGAAGAAGTATTAAAGTAGCTGTTGGGCTAATTATATTTAAGCAGCATATTTCTTCTCACATTAAATTCACAAGCAAAATTCATAATAATGTATATAAAAGTGGCATATGAGTGCTTCTGAGTATTTATACCTGATTCTTAAAACACTTTCAGATATTTATTTAGTAACATAATATTGTGGCTTTGGTCATATTCTTACCTCACAAATAATAATCTTAGTTGCATATTACACTGAATTATTTCAAAATAAATATTAAAAACAGCCTATATGCTTTTTCTTGTTTTTAAGCTTTTCGCAAAAATACATAAATGTTACATTGACATCATTTTTATTTTGACTTAACTTTTACAATATCCATCCTATAATTGATTTTCAGTGCTTTAAACATAATCCTCAAATGTATATTAAAATATTTATTAGAGCTTAAAAATCAACTCAGACATTTACTGACTGAAATTAAATCCGCTTTAGCTGGGTAGTTTGAGAGTGGGGACTGGCTTTGCTAATTAAGTTAGAGGGCATCATTTCCCCACACAATGAATGAGCAAAACCTGCATCTTCATTTTCACAAATATATACCTAAAACATGTCACAGACAAAACTTTTACAAATACTGTATTAGAAAGGTGTATGTTTTAATTTTTCTACCCTTTATAAGCCTACTGGATTAAAATTTTGCTCCTAAATGATACAAGAGCAAGTGTAGTTATTTATTTTTTGGTAAACTCAGAAGGTGAGAAATTTATTGACTGGAAACAACTTCTTTTGTCAATGAGATGGTTTCCAATTCTCTGCTTTCTATAAAATTGAGGGAAGACTCAATTGAGTTGTTAGCTAATAGAGCATTACAAACAATTTTTGATAATATATCATTATGTGATTTGGGGCAAATTCAAAGAACTGACTGATACTGCTAAAATCAAATACTTTCCATTGTTACCGACTTTATTATGTAGACAATTTATTCAGTGTTTACACTTATAAAAATAAAACAAAACCAAAAAAGAATATAGAGACCCAAACTTGGATCTGCTTAGCTACCAATAAAGAATATGAATCTTTAGGTACAAAAGAGGACCATTCATTTTGTTAAAAGACATCTTTCCACTAGATGTTTGTTTTGCTTAATAATTATCTTATTTTATCAAATCTACTGTAACTATATTACAAAGAAGCTCAATCAGAATAATTCTGTAGTGCTTTATAATCCCAGAAAATTTTAAAACATTTAAGTTTATATGTAATGCTTTTGTAACAAAAGAAAAAAGGGATGAAAAATACTTAACAAAATGAAAATAATTTACAGAAGTATAATGAAAATATAAGTTCAAATAAAAATTGAATGCAAAATTTATCATTTTGTGGTCACTCATTCATTCATTTATTTTTTAAATAAATGATAGTAGTCATCAGATCATTTTAATATTTAGGTTTCATTGTTGCTTCAGAAATAAGTCACTATTTTAATGCTTTCCTTGTACAAAAATTTGTACCAAAGAGAAAATTCAAAGAAAAACTTCTAGACATGTTTGAGTTCTGGGCATGGTTGCTCATTACTGAATGTGCCTCTGCATGATCACTAGCTAATTTTAACATACATAAAAATAATACATAAGCAAAGACACAGCTTTTCAAAATGTTATTAAATCTTAAATATAATTCCTAGTTAATGTCATAACTATATACATACTATAATAAAGAAATGTAATTAGGAATTTATCTTGAGATAAATCATTTGGATATTCAAGGTAGAATGAACCAACTCAATAAGAAAGCTTTCCATAATGAAATCAATGGGAGGATATAAAGAGAATAGCTTCTTACTCATCCATGACATTCCAGTTAAGAAACAGTTCGTGGAATTTCCCCAATAACAAGTGAAGGCCAGAGCAATTTTGACTCCAGAGTTAGAAACAATTCATAAAAAGCAGTAGATTGGTAAAGACCCACTTCATTTATTTAGCTTCAGTTAATTTAATATTAGAGAACAATTCAGCCAGAGCTTAAGTTGTATCACCCATCCTATATGGTGGTTGTCGGGAGAGGGCCCAAAGAATTAGAGAAAGAAGCCCCATAAGAGAATATAATAAGCAAAACTGGTAAGATCAAACACCCCATTCCCTAAGCTTCAGTCTACTTCTTAGAGAATGACCACCTTCAGGACTTCTCTTTGAGTACTTCTTGGAACTACGCCCAGACTGCATGCAAATACCCTGAATTCGTGTCTAGAGACTTGAAACCAAAAGAACAAATAGAGAAACTTGTTAAAATGGATAGCCTTGCCAGGAGTTTCCCTGGGCACTTTGGCATTGTTGTTTCCATGGAATTAGGGTTCAGCATCAGGCATTTCTTTCTGCTTCTTGCCAAGAATGTGTGTTGTTCACTTGAAATCCTGTTTACCTTGAAATGCTAAATTACAAGTGTTCACTGACACACTCAGATACTTTTAAAAGAGCAATCTATGTTTCAAATAAAGCTATACTAACATTGGTTACCATTATGATTGGTAAAAAGAAATAATTTATATTTGCCAAACAAAGGTGAAGGGAGTAAAATAATTGAATAAATAGACTCAGATGCAACAGAATTTAAAGGTACTAGTTTTTACATCTTTACAACATTGATTACTAGTGAGAGAATCACAAATGCATTGAGATTTTCTATGTTGCATCACAAATATTAATAATAAAGAATTTGTATATACCCCAAGTAGTAAATGTATCAATGCAAATATTCAAAGAGTTAGAAACCTATTATCAGACATTGAGAGAACACCAATATTTCTAACACAGGAAAATAAAAAACTAAATCCTACCTACTGATTATTTATAAATGAATAGTTATAGGTCCCTGAGATTCACTCTAGGCTGCACTAAATAAAGGTTGTAGAGATCAAGAAAGGTTTCAAATATTTTACCCGCAAACCCAAGCACATTTTGCAGTAATCTCTACAATTAAAGATCATGTCAAGATACCTGTATTTTTTTAAATGGAATTACATATTGGAAGTTTTGAGAACTACCTGGTTTAAAATGCACTTAGTTTAATATTAACAAGAGAATCCAGTTACCAAATATTCAACTAACAATAATGAAGGCATCAACCAACCCAACTTTGCATTCACATCTTTTTACTGTGTCTTTTTTTTTTTTTAATTCATTTTTATTGTTAGACTTATTGGGGTGACATCTGTTAGCAAGGATTACATAGGTTTCAGGCAATGTAGGTTTACTGTGAAGCTAAAGCAGCTCACGCTGCAGAGCCCTGCACTTGCATGGATTCTTTGCAAGACTCCGGGAGGGTCTGGAGATATATTCATAAGATCACGTGTTCAGTAGAATCTGAAAAGATGCCTTTTTGTTTTTTCTCATAAAATTTTCTCCAAATATTATGGTATTTCAGGGACTATAAAATCTATACGGACTCCTATAAATGCATTTTTTGACTGCAATATAAATAGAAGTCTCAGTTTAGAGTTAGTTTCACAAAATCTAAGTCTGAGATGTTTTGTTCTTTGAATAGTACAGTTATCTTGTGTACTTCTTAGCAATGATAATCTATTTTTTTAAAGTTAATATGATCCACAGAATTGAAAAAATTTCAGGTGCTGACAAAAACAATTTTAGTTTACTATGATTACTGAGAGCACAACCATCTATTTCAAAACCACAAATAACTCTGATTAAAAAATACAATGGCTAGGTTTAATGTCATGCTACTATTAATAGCATACAATTGAAGAAATAGTTTATAAGAACTAAATTAATTCTGTTGAAAAGACAACTGTTCTCAATATTTGAATAATTTACTCGTAAGTATACCACTGTATTATTTTATCACTCAGACACAGAATACCAAAGCATTCTAAATTACAATGTTTTTCTCAGAATTTTTCCCAAATTATTCTGACAAAATATTTCCTTTTGTGTCTTCAACCCACAAGTCTCTACAGAGATGTCTACTTCTATTTATTTAAAAAAAGTATCCCTTTTTTGGAGTCTGGATAGTTTTTTTTTCTTTTTTTTTTTTCTTTGCTTTTTGGTATGTGGGTAGCTCCCTGACTGGGAATCGAACCCAGGCCGCAGCGCTGACAGCGCCAACGCCGAAGCCTTAAGCCACTACACCATCAGGGAGCTCCCTGGATAGTTTTTTCTTAGTCTAATGATTTGTAGAGAATTTATAATTTCATAATTCCTAGTATGGTCAAGAAGTATTAAGAAAGATGCCATAAATATGAAGTAAATTTTATTTTTATGGTCAGTGGAATTTATAATTTCATAATTCCTAGTATGGTCAAGAAGTATTAAGAAAGATGCCCATAAATATGAAGTAAATTTTATTTTAATGACTCTTGAATGTTTCTAAGAATATGATCTCACATGAAAAATGGATCTTTACAGATGAACAGATGGGTAGGTAGGTAGGTTAAGGTAGGTAGGCAGGTAGGTAGGTAGGTAGATAGATAGATATATAGACAGGTTTTCATTTACGTGCTCTACCAGATACTTTCTTACATGAACACTGTGATGGGATGTTTGCTTAGTTTTATGATTGTAAAGAATAAAAGTTCAAAGTTCTATGCTTGTCGTTATATTAATAGATATAATAGTACTTATCACACAATGAATGAAAATACATCTAATTTCTCATGTACAGAAGTAATTTTTAAGTAGAAAAAATTCATCCAGAAGTCATGATAAAAATTTATGATTGATTCAAGAATATAATTTTTATCAAATTATATAATAAAACTGCCAGCCTTAAAAATGGCTATAAGAAGATTTAAAAATGAAAAAAATACTCCTAACACAGTCTGACAAATGAAGATGTGCTTATTTTTTAGACACTGATGCTGAAAAACCAGTTCACTGTGAAGTACAGACCTATTTTAAAATAGAGGGAAACAAAAATGTGTATAAATAATTGCAACAATAATAAACAATTATCACAGCTGAGAAATGTGTTAAATTTTTATGATATAAAAATACTACTTAAAAATTAGTGAATCATGGTTTACATATTACTTTCAAATATGTATTACAGACATATAAATTAGATAATCATTACTGACTCAGTTCATATTCAACTGGGTCTGTCTATTTTTTATTAGCTAAATATAAAGGGCTTAAAGAGAATTTGCATGCACAAAAGAAGAATTTTCATCTTAATCTGGTCAATTCATCCACTGATCAGAAAAAAACACAATATAGTAATTATATAAAATACTAGCAGGCTGCATATTCAATGTACAGATTCAACACAAAAGGTGGATATGGTATTTGTGATATAAAGTGGAATCTATATGTAATATGTCACACAGCACAATTACTCTGACACAATGTTTTCAAAAAATTCAGAAAAACTTTATGGTCAAATTTTTCATAGACTTTATAAATTAGTGAGTTAGGGTATCTCCTCTATAATTCAGTTTCCAGCCTATGGACTGTGGACTATTTTATAAGATCTTTGAGAATCAAATGAGGTCATGCATATGTAAGAATTTTTGCAACTCTTAAAAAAATAAACTCTACTTCCTCTTCCCACACCAAGATGGGGGTTCCAGATTCATAATTCTAGACTAGAACTCTCTAAAGACTATAATACAGCATGGACAAGCCCCTTCTAGTATTTCCAGCTATATCACTGACACTTCAAATCAATCAAGTTTCAAATATTGTTTCATCAAGCCTGGGAAATAAAATTTGCTCTGCTCCTGTATTTCTAATTTTATTTAGTGACATCACTATCCATTGAATTAAGCCAGAAAGTTACACATCATTCTAGTTACTCCTTGTGTTTCATATCTGACATCAAATTAACTACAAAGTACTGCCAATTCTAGTTTCTAATTATATCATTTCTTTCTTTTAATCCTTGCTCTGTTTTCTTACATGAACTTCACACCACCTTTTACTGGACACCAATATATGATCAGAGTGATCTTTCAAAGACCATATAACAGATCATGGTTTTTCTTCATAAAATCTTGACTGCCTAGCAGCTTCAAAATAAAGACTAAATACTTAAAAAGGAGCTATGGCTCCTTTCCATCGTGTTAGCTGTCTTCAACTTCACAATTTTTCACTTTGGTTTTTATATTCTTTTATGATCTATTATCTTTGTGAATGTTGTTCTTTTAACACACCTTATAAATATTGAGAGATACTATGTTTTAGACATAATTCTAGACATTAAGGATACAGAGAGAACAAAATATAATAAAATGTCCTATTCTAGCACATTCTTTCTAACTATTTCTGCCTGGAATGTCTTCCTTGCCAACACAGAAAATGTCTATCTAAATTCCAAAATTTATCTTAAAGGTAATCTCTTATGTATACTTCATCAGTCAGAAAGAAGTATTTGCTTTTTAACTTGTGCATGTATCATCTTGGCATAGTTCTTTACTATGGAATGTATTACACTTTGATTCTGATACCTCTGTCTCTCTCACTAGAATATGAATTATTTAGTGTCATTCATTGTGGGTTTGATGACAAACCCATAGAATTTTTATATTGTTGTTTATGTAGAGTTTCCTCAATTATTGTATTTGTTGATTTAAATTTTCACTTGAAATTTAATGACTTGTATTGATTCTTAGGGCAACTGTCCCTTCGTCCCCACTGTCACTGTCATCACTATAATGAGCACTGCAATAATCCAACATGTATCCCAAGATGAACGTTTAGGACTCTAAGCCAGTGACAGCAATCTCCTCATTCTTGCCAGTACAGTTTAATTATTATTAAACTAATTTGATCCAATGAAATGGGAGAAAAGACTTACTTAAGGCTTCTAAGGTAACATGCAGTTAAAAATGCAGGACTTGTCACGCAACATGATGATGTTGTTATGTCATGTCTTAGCATGTTTCTCTACTTCAGACATAGTAAATTGCCTGGATAATTTTTAAAGACAAATGAAATTAAATAAAACATGACACATTTTTATCAATACAATTTTGGTGTTTTTGAAATCAAAACGATAGTTCAGTTTGGAGGTAAGTAATTTACAAAGTGTCCCTTTTGTCTTGATTCCTTAGGAATTGTTCTAGCTTCTCTTTCTCTAATGCCAGTTCCTAAATTTCCCTTAGGAGCAATGTTGCTGTTTACTAGTTAAACAGCATAGTAGTGCAACTGGTATTTATATATATTTTTCTTCTGGTATACCAAGCATTGCTCCTACTGCAACTTAGTATTACACAAATGAGGTCTGACATTTAAATTCATGAACTCATCCTAGAAGAAGTGCTCCATACCTCATTGCTGACTATCACTATAGGCAAATTCTAAGTACTCCCCTTGGGAAGCTGTGCACCGATGCCAGCATCTAGTCCACCCTTCAAAGCAATTTTGGATCTCTTTTTCTGGGGTGGCCATCAGAGCTATCATTGTACGACTCGTGATGTTCTGAATGTCATCAAAATGTCTTATTTTCAATAGTTCCTTTATCTTTGGATAAAGAAAAAAGGTTATTGGGGGTCAGATCAGGTGAGTCTGGAGGGTGTGCCAATACAGTTACTGGTTTACTGGCTAAACACTCCCTCACAGACAGTGCTGTGTGAGCTGGTGCATTGTTGTGATGCAAGAGTCATGAGTTGTTGGAGAAAAGTTCAGGTTGTTTTCATCTAACTTTTTCATGCAGCCTTTTCAGCACTTTCAAATTAGTAAACTTGGTTGGTACAAATTATCCAGTTGGTACAAATTCATAATGAACAATCCCTCTGATATCAAAAAAAACTTAGTGGCCCTAGAGCCACTCTCTCTCTCTCACTTGGGCCCAGAACTACTTCTTTGGAGTGTACTCTTCACTACTAATACACTATCCTTTTCACCACTTCCTTTTCATGTCTCGTTCTCACTAAGGATTTGATTTTTCATCCTCTTTGTTCTTTGGCCTTCTTATCATCCTTACATCTTCCCTCCCCATACTCGGAGGGGGACCCTATATCCCACAATACTCTTCACTACTAATAAACTATCCTTTCACCATTCAAAAAAAAAGTTAGCATCATCATTTTCTTAATATAAATCTTTTTTTATTGTTAGACTTATTTGACTCTTGATTTGGACTGACGGAAAATTTCAGTCATGGAGAACTGGCTGACTTCCATTGTGCACTTTGCTTTGTTTCAGGGTCATATTGGTACGTGCATGTTTTATCACCAGTAATAACAACAAGGTTCAAGTGCCCTTTGACGGATGGCTGGATAAACAAGCTGTGGTACATATACACAATGGAATATTACTCAGCTATAAGAAAAGATGAAATACTGCCATTTGCAACAAAATGGATCGATCTAGAGATCATCATACTAAGTGAAATAAGCCAGACAGAAAAAACCAAAACTGTATGATTTCACTCATATGTGGAATACTGAAAGCAACCAAGAAATAAACAAACAAACAAACAAAACAAACAAAAACCCATGGACACAATCAATAGTTTAGTGGTTATTCAGGGGGAAGGGGGTGGGAGGAGAGGGAGGGTGTAGGAGAGGGAGGGGGAGGCAAATATATGGTGATGGAAAGAGAGCTCACACTGGGAGGTGAACTTATAAGCAACAAACAGACGGTGCACTGTAGAATTGTACACTTGGAACCTACATAGCTCTACCTAATCAATGTCACCCTAATAAGTCTAATAAAAAAAAAAAGAATAAAGCTCAAAACATCATCTTGCATCTCCAAAAGGTCTTTGCAAACTTGGATTCTCCTTTGTTTTTGTTCATCAGCGAGCTCCTTTGGGACCATTTTTCCACAAACTTTTTCTCATGTCAGTATTTTCAGTTAAGGTTTTCCTAACTGTTTCTCTATTGGTGTTAACTTGGTCTGCTTCTCACAGTCAGCTATGATTTTGATGCACAATTTGACAAATTTTTGCAATGTTTTTGTCAGTTCTGCTCATTACAGACCACCCTGACCTCTCTTCATCAATGAGTTTCACTCCCCTCTGAAAGATATTTGATCCATTTGCACACTTCTGTTTTCATCACGGCATTATCCCCATAAACTTGGACTAACATGTCCTTGATTTCACTTCCACTCTTGCCAAGTTTAACAAGAAATTTAATGTTTGTTCCTTGCTCTAATTCAAGTTCTGACATTCTCGTGACAGCACACAAAAACACGCAATAACAATATTGAATGCCACTCAACAAGACACTGCCACATGTCGACTTGAACATAGCTGTGAGACACAGACATACCCAGGTTATGAAACCTTACCGAGTTGTTTGTACAATGCTGCCAATGTAAGTGCACGCTAGTGAGTTTGTGAACTTAATTGTCAGACCTTGTGTTAAGCTCTGAATGAACGATTCCTTCTTTGTCAGAATAATTTCTGTGCATTGGATCATCTATTTGTTTAACAATTTACAGACACATGCGGTATCTTATAGTTGGAAAGATCCTTTCTTAAATATCCAATAAATGTGGCTTTAGAGAGAAAAAAGAAACTAAAATAGAAAAATTTTGGAAAAAAATTAAGTAAAGTTAACTGTGAAGATAACTGAAGATTTATATACAGAGAAAAATATACCCTGAAGTAAAAAGAATCTCCTAATATATTTTTATCCATTGATGAAGATGTAGCCTAATGACATCATTCATTCTTCTTCTTTACTTTCCTATAGTGTAGATGATCTCTATTGAAGTTCATATTTGTAAATAATTATTTTTTCTGTAAGCTCTTCATATAGTGTTTCTCCCCTTACAGTTTATCATTTAGATCATGATACTCTCCATAGATGCTTAATTGTCTGAAACCTCTTCATTTCCATCAACTTTCCTTAGGATATTTTTCCTCCCCTTTAATCCTTCTTTCCATTGTGAAACATATTTTGAGTTCCCCACTTCCATAGGAATTCCTCACTTGCCCTCCTAGGTTACTAACTGGGGACACTGGGGAGAACTGCTGGCAGCAAAGTGAGCACCTCTTTCCTCTGTGTCCTAAAATTAGCGGTGAAACAACTAATCAATAGCATAAAGTTACTACTTTTAGCTACTGGTTGGCTTCAGGAACCCTGAGGGGTTTTCTTGAAGTTCAAGTCAACGCTTTGAAAAGAGCTCTAAGCTGAGTGGCAAAGATGGTGGTAGGTGAGAAGAGTGACTGCATTAGGACAATTTACCCTTCACTTTCTTTTAAAGGAAAAAGAACACTCCCCTTTATTGTATCTCTGGATATTTTCTGACCTATTTTTAAAAAATGTTAAGAGTTTATGTGAGCCAAATTGATGACACATGTTGGGGAACAAAGATATCTAATTTTCCTTTTTTTTGCCTTATTTTTTAATAAGCATCTACATGAAACCTAATCAAGCCCCTTGGTCCTAGGACTAACCCAGAACCACAAGCAAAGAAGGAGAAGGTTCTGGCAGTGCTCAGCACCACTAATCATCAGGGAGATAGAAATCAGAACCACAATAAGCTATCACCTCACACCTGTCAGGATGGCAATTATCAAAAAAAACAAAAAACAAAAAAACAAAAGGCAACGAGTGTTGGCGAGGATGTGGAGAAATTGGAACCCTGTACACTACTGGCTGCAATGTAAAATGGTGCAGTCATTATGGAAAGATAGTATGGAGGTTCCTCAAAATATTAAAATAGACTTACCATATGATCCAGCAATCCCATTTCTAAATATTTATCCATAAGAATTAAAATAGGAATCCTAATGAGATATTAGCACTCTCATAAACATTTAAGTACTACTCTCAATAGCAAAGACATAGAATGACCTCAATGCCCTATAATGAATGAATGGGAAAAAAAATGTGGCATGTACATGTAACAGAATATAATTTAACCTTCAAAAAAAGAAATTTTGCAAGATGGGATAACATCGATGAATCTTGATGATATTAGGCCAGTCACACAAGGACAAATACTACATGATTTGTCCTTTCACTTGTAGGAGATATCTAAAATTAATAGAATCAAGAATAAAATCATGGTTGACAGAGGCTTGGGGGAGGGGAAATGAGGGAGTTATAATCAACAGGAAATATTAAGAAGATTGAAGTTTAAATATTCCATGATATTTAACACACAAATTTTATTTTTCAGTTTACCTATCTTCCTTACTCAATTACAATTTATACTTACATTTCATAATCAGTCATACATATGTTTTCAAGAATTACATTTTTGTTAGCAAAAAGTAAACCATCTTTGAAAATCTTACAGTTCCATACTTGTAGACAAATTTAAATTTTATTTCTCAGTGGAAAGATTTCATTCCTGTGATGATGTGACCTAGACTGCTAAAGTGATTCTTCAAGTAAAAACCTGAAATTTTCCAAATTAAATGTGGTCTCTGTGTTGAGTGCAATAGTGTAGGCCAGATATCTGACCTGGGGCTGTTGTAAACCCATTTTTTTTTTCCAAGTGTAACATCTGTGCTAAAGGAACGCAAAGCATAGAGCTCTTTAAGGGTATAATTTGATATAAACCTTGTAAATAAATAAATGATTTGAAATATAAAAATAGTGGTCATTATCTCACACTGCAAAGGCAAAGAATTACAAATTTTTAGCATCTATCAACTCTTTGTATGTATCCTAGTTCAGAGCAATGACATACGAGACACAAGCTGAGGTACTGAAACATTAAAGAAGCAAAGAACTGTTTCATTAGTTGTGCTGGTCCACGAGTTGGCAAGATATGAACAGAATCATAGCCAAAGTTATCAGTTAGTTACCTGGTTCTATCAGGGACAGAAACACTAGTTTAGACACATGGGGAAGCCTATGACAGGGACAATCTTGAGTCAAGGTGAAGAGGCCAAGTCACCTCAAAGAAGTCCAGTCTCTCCATACCATAGCAATGACATGGGAAAAACTAGGAAAAGTCCCATTTAATTTTCCCAGTTACTAAAAAAGTCAGCTCATTTTTATCCCAGCCAGAGCAATCAAGGAATATCAAACTTTGTTAGAAATAAAATTATTTAATGATGTTATAAAAGGACAGGGTTTTTAGAGACTACATTGATTATTTTATAAAGGTACATTACTAAGCAATAATCACTTCTGAGAACTCCCATAACCTGGTCTGAAATTCCTTTCTCCATAATGCAATCAGCCAAACACTGGCATTTTAATTTAATGTAACACGTCTATTTTAATTTGTGAATCATTTCATAGGGCAATAAGCAGCTTCATTATTATTCTCTAAGTTTTTGGGTTTGTAGCAAAACTCTTTCAAAGATAGAATTAGCTAGATGAGTTAAACTGAGTGGTGCATCTTATTTGATGTGGACCTGCAATGTCCTTTGAGCTTCATTCACTCCTTATATCTACAATTGTGCCTCAGCACACAAGCACAAAGACTGAGTTTCAGGGTGGACGTAGAGGCTGTTGGTTACTCACTGTTAAAACACTGTGGAAAAATACGCATTCTTCTACTTGAGAGGTTGAGTCAGAGAAGAAACCAGGATTTGCCTAGGAAAAGAAGCCAGGGTGCCCATTCATTTAAAGAGCCTGAGGTTGTAGAGACTAGAGGATGGAATATGTGAAGTAAAACCAGTTCCAGAGGGCTCAGTGAGAAGGATTGGGAGGGACGTCAATGTGAAACCAGAAACAGAGAAACACTGGTCAGTATGCGGAGAAAAGTATGCACGAGAAGGACAGATGAGATGATCAGGAGGGTTTACGTTTAGTACTAAAGGCTACACAGAGAGAAGGAATTAAACGGTTTTAACTGAAACCAGAACTAGGCAGACAGATTCTAATGAGGCTGGTCAAAAGTTCATTTGTTAGGGTCCTAAAACGATATCTTCCCAACTGGTGTTTGGACAGGATTATGTAACTGCAATGGTTACAGTGTCTGTGACAGTTTATAGTGCAATGAGGGACAACCTGCAGCCTCCTGGACCAAGCCAGCCTTAAAGTGATGCTGGAGCAGAAGGTTTGGAAAAACATTACCTCACTACAGAAACTCATTCTTCTGCGAAGCTTAGTGGCTACTATAGTTAGAAATGTGCATACCGTATTTGAAATTACTTTTGAGAATTTTTGTTTTTGTTTCCCACGTGTGTTTAAAGCACGTCACCCAAGCCTGCTCTACCTTCTGTCATTCCATATTTATGAAATTGCTGCTTCCAGATGAACCATTTGCTGTTAAGAGCCACCCTCCAGCAATTCTTTTTTTTAATTGTTAAATTTATTGGGGTGACGTGGGTTAGTAAAAATTATTATCCATAGGTTCCAGGTGTGGAGAAAAATACATCTACACTACATCATCTATGTGTTGTTATGTGTTTATCACCCAGAGTCAGTTCTCTTTCCATCACCATGTATTCGAGACCCTTTTTTTCTCTCCCTCCCTCCTCCCCCATACCCTCAGATAACCACTAAACTATTGTGTCCATTAGTTTTTGTTTCTGTGTTGCTTTCAGTTTTGCATTTCACATATGAGTGAATCATATGGTTCTTGGTTTTTTTCTGTCTGACTTACTTTGCTTTGGATGATCTCAAGGTCCATCCATGTTGTCATAAATGATCCTATTTCACCTTTTCTTATAGCTGAGTAATATTCCATTGTGTATATGTACCACAGCTTCTTTATCTAGTCATCTATAAAAGGACACTTTCTCTGTTTCCATGACTTGGCCTCTGTGACTAGTGCTGCGATGAACATTCAGTATATATAGATTTGCAGACTAAAGTTTTCAATTTTTTTGAGTAGATACCCAGAAGGGGGATTGCTGGGTCACATGGTAGCTCCATTCCCAATTTTCTGAGGAACCTCCACACTGCCTTCCACAGTGGTTGTACCAGTTTGCACTCCCACCAGCAGTGTACCAGAGTTCCTTTTTCTCCACATCCTCTCCAGCACTTGTTATTCCTTGTCTTGTTGATAACAGCCATTCTCACAGGAGTGAGGTGGTAGCTCATTGTGGTTTTGATTTGCATTTCCCTAATAGCTAGTGAAGTTGAGCATTTTTTCATATATATGTTGGCCATTTGTATGTCTTCCTGGGAGAAGTGTCTGTTCAGGTCCTCTGTCCATTTTTTAATTGGATTGTGTATTTTATTGTTGTTGAGTTGTACAAGTTCTTTATATATTTTAGATATTAGCCCCTTATCAGAGGCGTTGTTTGCTAATACTTTCCCCTAGTTAGTTGACTCTTTGCTTTGTTGATGGTTTCCTTTACTGTGCAGAAGGTTTTCAGTGTGATACAGTCCTATTCATTTATTTATGTTTTTACTTCCCTGGTCTTTGAGGTCAGGTTTATAAAGTCCTCCCTGAACTCAACATCTGTAAGTTTAGTACCGATGTTTTCTTGTATATAATTTACTGTTTCAGGTCTTATGTGAAGGTCTTTAATCCATTATGAGTTAACTTTGGTATATGGTGACAGTTCACAGTTCAGATTCATTCTTTTGCACGGGGTTTTCCAATTTTCCCAGCACCATTTACTAAAGAGGCTATATTTTCCCCATTGTATATTTTTTATTTCTTTGTCAAAAATTATTTGTCCATATATTTGTGGGTTTATTTCTGGATTTTTAATTCTGTTCCATTGTTCTGTGTGGCCCTTTTTCTGCCAATACCAAGCTGTTGTGATTATTGACGTTTTGTAGTATAGATTGAAATTGGGGAGTGTGATGCCTCCAGTCTTATTATTTTTATGTAGGATTAGGAATTTTCTTATTCTTTTGCTTCTACCATGTTTTATGCACATGCTGTTCCTGGTCATATTATGCTTTTCCTTTACTTTTCCTTTAAGATCTGAAACTCAACCTCCTCAATGATCTGTCCCTGGAGCCTTACTCTCCTGTTTCCAACCACTGACGCCATCTATTGTCAGATGTGGGAATAAATCTCTTACTGTTCTCTGGGAATAAATCTCACCACCCGTTACCTTGAGTCCTTATTAAAACCAGGCATTAAAATATTTATTTCTATCAAAATCTTGTTACAATAAATAGATGGTAATCTCCTTGAAGGGAAAATGAAATAATTCTGCTTCTCTATTTTTCTGTAGTACCAATCATATAGTAGTATTTATTTTTGATAAGTGTTATTTTAGAGTTTCACTTTATGGTAATGTTGGTTAAGTATTTAAATGTATGGCAATCTCCATTACATTAAAATTATAATATTTTACCTATTTTGAAATGTTTAAAAACAGTGGAAATTGCATATTAAATTTATGTTTGAATATAATACAAACCCAACAGGGCCACAGTCTCTGATTTAAAAACACTCTCATGGTTATTTATGATCGGGTACAGTGTATGAGATGTCATACAGCATGATATATGAGAACTGTTACACAGAATTAGCAGACTTCTACCCTAATCCCATCTTAATGTAGATTTTTTCCTTTTTTTCAAATGGATATATTTTCTCACCTGACATCAAGAAATAAACCCCACAACAAAGAGAAGTGTCATCCCCCATGAAATGTTGTAAAGTGGCTTAGTTCTTTCTAATGGCTACAATGTATCATGGTTCAAAATAAATTAATGGCCATTAAACTACACGTTCCCCACCATTTGTTACATATGATGTTTAGACATCAGGCATTACTGGAGTCACCTTTCATCTAAAGAGTGATACTGATATTCTTAAGCCAGAGCACATTAAAATGATGCAATGAAATACACTGACTTCAAGAAAGATAGAGCATATTTTGCTTTTGATGAGAATATGATTTAGATTTCTTAGTAGCAAACACATTCCTTCCAAAACAAAAACTATGTTTTTGAGGTAGAAGTTAAATATGTCTCAAATCAAAATGACTTTTCTGGAACTCCTAGTAGTATACTATTTATACCTCAGCTCTTTGCTACCTAAATCACAAAGCACACAGGACCACTGAAAATATATTCATCACCTATAAAAGAAAATTTTGACTTCATTTTTGTATCATGTTTTAAAATCTTTTCAAGATGATTTAATCATATGGGAAATGCATTGGGCTTTAAGTTGGTGTCACAGAAAAAAGAAACTTCAGGCTGAATTTTAAGAAACTAGAGAGTATTGTACAAATGTATAAATTTATAGCAATATGTACATTTTTTAATATTATTATAAACCCAAAGAAACAACTGTTCATAACCTTTAAAATATAATATTTGTAGAATATCTAATTACATAAATAATATTAAAATTTACAATTATCCAAGTCATTAAACTCCTCAAATCCATATCATTGACTATAATTTTAAGGAAATTTTGGGAATATTTGTGATTCTAACGGGAATTTCCCAGATTATACTGTGGATTCCTTCTATAGCCAGAAAGTTGTTTTGAATTGAAACAATCCACAGGGTTTTCACACTGAGGGTACAGAGTTACCATTTAAATACGTTTGTTCACCTCCCAGAGCCAGCTTGGGTCTTCCTTGCATTGGTAAGGAAGTGAACTGCGTAGTTCCTTGAATGAAGTAGGAACTGCATACTTTTTCAACAAAAACATTTAAAAAGTGATCTCTTACGTCAACTTCCATAGAAATCAACCCTTCATCTAATATCCTCTCTTTTGCAAAACCGGTGTTGGGAGGAACCGGTAAGGAGGCCTAGAACTGACTAGGCCAGAAGTCTGACTGGATCTAGCTGGAGCGTGCAGTCACTTTAATGAAGCGAATGTGGTGATAAATGATACATGAAAGGAGGGGTCAGTATGGAATGTCAGTTCAACTTTTATGACATTCTTTATAAAGCAGCCAAACATTAAGAATCTTGAGTATTTGAGAATACTAAGAAATAAAGAAAAGGAGAGATTAAAATTTCTTGAGAAAGGCAAAAAGTAAGTATAAATAAGGATAGACCAGTTTTAGTCACATATAATCTTTTTGTGCATTGCATTCTTTCATATATCAGCTTTGGCTTATTTCGTTTTGAATCCATAAAGATGTAGGAACCATTACATTTTCTAACATAGGACTAAAACATACAACATTTTAAAGTATACTACACTGCAATGAGGCTTTCTACATATATGTGTATATTTACATAGCACCTCTTCAGTGTATAAAGATGTTCACACTTTTGTTTATCTTATCTGACTTCTCATAAAAATCTGTAATATATAAATATCTTGTATCAGTGACATAAACATCTCTCAAAAATCATTACTTTACCGTGCCCAAAAAAGGTTCTCACAAGTCTTCAAGGACTTTCTTGGGATCACATAGCTCCCAAGGGTGGAGCTGAGGTTTGTCTTTACCTGTGGGTGAATCCTCATTACAAAATGCCACGATATTATGAAGTACGATTTGTTTATAGTCTATAGCAGTACTCAGTCATTTTCTAAGCACTCTCTCTTTTGGGTGTCAGTCTCATGACCTCTGTGGACTGAGCCAAGATCTTCATTATAACCACATTACAGATAAAGGAGTGAGGTTCAGAGAGTTTAGGTGACTTGCATGAAGGTCACAAAGCTAACAAAAAGTGCAGCAAAGACTATGATATGGTCTTTTTATTTTAAATCAAAGCATTTAGATAGCAATGAACTCAAGGATTTGAAAAAGCAGAGACAAGAGTTAATAGGACTTGTATCTTTGACTCTTATCCTGCTGCCAAACACTTCAAAGCACTGAGTTTGGGGCTACAAGGTTTGCTCTCCCAGGACTAGTCCTGTGATCTTCTGCCAGTCATGTAACCTTTCTGAACTTCAGTTCTGTAATCTAGAAAATGATGATCATATCCTTCCCCAAATGCATAAGTTGTTTAAAATTCAAATGAGGCAATATATGTTGAAGAATATTATAAACTTTAAAATATGACACAAATATAAAATGTTACTGTTATTTGTCACTTCAGATTTCCTGAAAAAGTCTTTAGGGCGTTTTCTTATTTGATTCATAAATTTTGAACACACATAAGAAGGAAATCCAAAAATCTAAAGATGTTTAATTTTGTGTTTAATTTATTTGCAATATGATTAATGATGTATTACACAAAAGGAATTAGACCAGGCCCAAAAAGAAAAGAAAGGCATTTGGCATAAAGGTATTTAGGAGCTGTCTGGACAGAACTTTAATATACATATTGCTTTACATTATTTTGTGAAGTGATATATTTTTCTCTCCTTTTGTTTCTAAGCTATTAAAAAGGTCTCTATGAGTCTTGGGATATGTGTGGGAAGGTTGGAAAGATAAATAGTGCTATGTAGATAAGCATAGGTGATGGAAGAGACTTCACAGTTTGGAAGTTCCTTAGATCAATTAACAGAGTCATATTTTAGTAAAATAGGGTAATACTAAACCATTTCATTCTGAAATGCTGTGTTTCAAGAGAGTCGCTGAGTACAAAAATGCCACTTGGAATCTGGATACATCTCAAAATAAATTATGAAAATAAAAGTAAAATAAATGGATTTTTGCCCAGATACTCAGAGATAAGCTTCTCTGTCATATGGCCACCAACCTAGTCCTCATTGGCTAAGTCATTCCTTGTACTTTTTAGTGATTTCCTTTGTTTATTACATAATACTGCTTTTGCCATACCAATGTTTTACTCAGCTGCAAATAAAAACAGTAAATCTAACATGCATTTATATTCTAACATATCTAATATGCACACTTAAAATATATTTATATACTAACACAGTAAATTGAAAAAATTTTAGAAACTCTAGCAGTTTATCATTTTTAGGAGCTGTGTTTCATGGTTATTTCTAATTATAGAGAACCCAATCTTTCAGAGCAGACATACGACTATGGATGTAGATGGAAATAGAAGATTAGGAGTTCTTTTAGGTAGATGGTGCTGGCAGAGATATGTCTAAGTAAGTGTCAGAGGGTATTTTCCTATTGTATTAGGAATCCCAAAGAACATGTCTGCAAAATCAATACCATATCTCTTTTTCAAAAAATACAATGTCTCAACAAATTCAGGAAATGTCTGAAGATGTTGAAGCTGTAGTAGTAGATAGAATTAGTAAATTCTTTTCCATCCAGGTAGATGAAAGTGTAGATGTTGCTGGTTTACAACATCTATTTATCTATCTTGCTCATCATCACGAGCTACGTAGTAGGAAATGAAAATGAGGAAAACCTGATGTTTTATTACCCATTGACAGAGCATACCACAGGCAAAGATATTTTTAATTCAATTAATGGCTATTTCATTGAAAAGGACATTAGTTGGTTGAGTTGTTGTGGTGTGTGCACTGATGGAGGCAAGCCTGTGTTAGGTTGTTTTACAGGCCTACGTGGTTGAGTTAAAGAAGCAGCTCCCCATGTACCATGGAGTCACTCAGCAGTCATAGACAAAGCCTTGCCTTCAAGCCTCTTCCTAGTGAACTGAAAGATGTTCTTGATGAGGCTGTAAAAGTCATAAATTTTCTTAAGTCACAACCACAAAACTCCAGACTGTTTATAGTGCTGTGTGAGGAAATGAGCATCCACACCACATTCCTTTTGCATACAGAGGTGAGGTGACTATCTCATGGCAAAGTACTTACAAGGATGCTTGAACTTAGACATGAAGTCAGGTATTTTTTGATGAACATCATTTGCTTCTTGCTCCAAAGTTTCAGGACAGTGATTGGCTTCAAAATCTTATATATTTATCAGAGATTTTTCTAGAAATAAACAAACTCGACGTGGGACTTCAAAGAGCTCAATCACTGCATTCAAAGTAACCAACTAAAGTGAGTCAATGATTAAAAAACTGGACTTCTGGAAAGCACGTATTGAAAGAGGTCAGCCTGAAGTTTTTGAAATGCTACACAACTTATCTGAGAATGACTTGCACCTATCCCAAAATGTGCAAGAAAACATTGTAAGTCGCTTAGAAGGTCTTAAGGTATCCTTTTCTAAGTACTTCCCTCAATGTGGAAAAGAAAAAAACTGGACTGTAGACCCCCTCAATAAAGACTCCTTCAAAGAAGCCTGAACTATCAATCAATGAAAAAGAGTAGTTAATCAAACTTTGAACCAATTCTTCTTTAAATTCGATTTTAAAAGAAAGCATCTTATTACCTTCTGGGTCGATGTCATCAGGAATACGAACAGCTCAGCGAGAAGGGTTTCAAATACCTCTTTCCATTTACTAATACCAAACTAGCAGAAAGAGCTTTTTCTTCTTATACCTTCATAAAAAATAAGGACCATAACAAGCTTCATGCAAGTTTGTATTTAAGACTGTATCTTACATCTTTTGAGCCTGATTTCAAGAAACTAAGTCCGTCAAAGCAAGCTCAACAATCTCATTAATAATGTTTCAATTGGCTAGTGATCTGCATAACAATTACACAGACTTTTTGGATAACACTAATAAATATTATTATTAATAAATTAAGTTTGTTAAGTACTTGATCATCAATATTTAACTGTTACACATATTATAAAATAAAATGTGTGGTTTGTACTCTTAGTGTAATAATTTTTCTTTCCTAACTTATTACTTCATTTCCACTATTTTACATTAAGATAGGCACTGAACAAAAGTGTCAGTATTTAAAAACAGCAATAGGTTTAAAAGGGGTACGCAAGTGGAAAAAGGTTGGGAACCACTGACCTAGAACATTGTTGGATGACAGATTCTTAGTCTTGAAAGTTCAAATACTATTTTTGTCAGTAATCTGAGAACAGATTCATCTTCTTAGGAGCAAATTGATATTTACCATTTGCCATCCTAGTTCAAGCCATTATCATTTATTGACAGTTTTAGTCCGCCTAAAGAGATGCTCACAGCCATCTGTCTGTCTGTAGCTAAGAAGGAAATATGCAGTGGATGCCACTATGTCACATAGAAAATATTTAGGAGCAGAGAACTAGAAGTGAGTGAGCGCCTACACTCCTCTATGTGGTCTAGCTCCACTGTGCTTCAAATTCCTGTTCATCCTAATCATCCTAGAAGTGATCTTTCATATCTATTTTTCATATCTGGTTTATCTATCAAATCCATTAACTAATACTTTCTACTTTTTATCTTTCTACTGTACACTATGGAGCTCCCATCCTTTTGTTTGTTTTTTTGTTGTTTTGGGTTTTTTGAGTGTCATAGAAGTTCCACTACAAAACTACTTCCCTCGATAACCTCTGAGTTGGAAACTATTTTATCTCCTACCCAAATACTTCAGGGCCAGAAAGGGGCATAAAGTGTTCTGCCTGTTCTCTGTCAACCTCTAAACTCTGTCTCCACCTTTACCCCATCTTTTATAAGTTTTCGTCTTTCTTTGAAGCTATTTGCATCAAGTTAGAGCACCCTCTCCAGTCTCCTTGCTTTTATCGATTGGCACCTAGGTCTCACTTGCACGTTCACAGCTGGCTCAGAGCTAAAAGTCTGTCTGTACTTCAATGCCAATCATCGTTCTTAGGAACATCAATATATACGTGGCTGCTTAGTTTCTTGATGTTTTTATTTCCGCTAATCTTTTGCCTTTCTTTCTCTTTTTTGTTGCATTCTATTTCAATGATGAACTGCAGAGTCATGTGTTAGAATTATGGCACTATCTTTCCCCTGCCCAAATGTAAATATCCCCTCACCAACTTGGACCTTTCATTTCATTTGCTCTCACCTCTCTCTACTAACAATTTGTCAGTCACATCACCATTTCCAATCCATAGATGTTATTGCTTCCTCTACAACCCCTGACACATATTAAGTTCTCTTACATTTCTTTCCCTTATAGAACTTAAAATTGGATGGCTAATTCTTACAACTCCTTTTAAAGCATATTTGACTTATTTATTCCTCCCTCCTTAATGTTCATCTGGATAATAACCCACCAAGATGACCCCTTTCGTACTGACTGGTGCTTCAAATATAATCTCAGCAGTGTTCTAATACTGCTATATGATTTCCAAGTAATCTAGCATTGCCATTGTCTGAGATTTCACACACCACTCCCTCTGTCCTCAAAGCACCTAACCTCCCTCTGGCTAGTACCCACCTGTTCACAGTCAGCCTGTGGTAACACTAAAGAAGTCATCACCAAGGACTAGCTCATCTTTCCATAACCAAATATACTTTACTCTACCTGAATATGCACTCTTATTCCTTCTCAATGCAACATTTATATCCATTTCATATTTTCAATGATCTTGGTAACAGAATTGCAATACTCAGTATCAGTAAGCTAAAGTTCCTATGCCACAGGACAGTTAGGACAGGTATTAATAATTTTGCATCATGACCACTCCTTTTGAATTTCACTCTTACATGGATAAGTAAATAGATTTAATATAATTGCTATTATAGCCTACAGTCCCCTTTCTTATTATTTATGGTAACTTTGCATATCTCTATTCTGATCCTTTTATGCATTGGCTACAAAGTGTAAATCTACGGACAATCTTATTTTCAAAGTATTGCATCACAAAATTCCTAAATATTTTTTCAGAGAAGTAAGTCTTACAACTGAGTGGTGAGCCTTTGGAGGAGTTGAATTACAGATGCTAGATTTTAGAACAGAAAGGTAAAACAGAGCACAACCTACACACCATCACAGTCAACAACTCTGACAGCCTTGAGATGGGGGATCAAAGATTAGAAGTCAGATTTCTTGGTGCCCAGACCTGTATCCTTTTAATTTTCAATGTTATTTCTTAACTTGCTCACTATTAACAGTCATTAAAATCTAGTACATCAGAAATTGGCCAGTAAGAGTTTAGATCTTATATTTCGGTATCAAAGGGTGGTGAGAATAGTGATGACTGTTTATCACTCTGTACCTAAAAACTTCAGATATTCTGCATTCAAAACTGTGTGAAATATTAATTAAAAAACACACGGGAGTTCCCTGATGGTGTAGTGGCTTAAGGCTTCGCCGCTGGCACTGTCAGCGCTGCGGCCTGGGTTCGATTCCCAGCCAGGGAGCTACCCACATACCAAAAAGCAAAAAAAAAAAAAAAAAGAAAAAACAAACAAACAAAAAAACACACACTTTGGCTAACTGAAAATAGTCATTGTTTATATTCCAAAGGCCTTCCCCAAAAGAATTTTAAGTTATTTTTATTTTCTATATGAATGCCACCGTAGTTCAGGGACATAGTCTGGAAATCCACAGGTCCAAGGCAACACAAATTAGGCACACAGACTCATTCCTCACTGTAACTGAGATAACTTTAAACATGGTCAGGGGAAAAATGAAATTGAAGTGAAAAAAATGCTTCTGAACTCTACCCACTAACTAAAAGTTTTGATTCCTCCCGCATATCCTGAACTTGATTAAAATGGTTTATTTAGTCCACATTCTTTCTGTGGTCTGCTGAGATCACACTAAACACAAGTGGCAATTTGAGTCACCTCTCTAAAAAGAAAGCTGTTATGGTTTGAACAATGCCAAGTCAACTGTCAACACTCAAAAAATAAATTACAATAATCACATGTAGGAGGCCGTTCAGGAAGAAACAAGTAAAATGTTTAAAAGGCTAAGGGGCTGATTTATGAGAGATGAGTAAGAGAACAAAAAATGAGGAGCTTGGTCAGACACTATTAAGGAGGATGATGGAATAACCGCTCGTATTTTCTGAAAGGCTTAAACATGTTGAAAAGTTAAAACATTGTTATTCCCCAAGTAAGATGGTAATAATCATCACTACATAGTTTATGTCTCATTAGTACAATTTTCAAACTACATCTCACATATCTCAGTACAGAAATCATTTTAAATCCATAAAATATTTTTTGTGGGGACAATAATTTGACTGAGACCAGTTATTCCTAATGGGAAATGTTAGATAACTATTTTTAACAGGAAAGATGGAGACTGACAGAACAAGAAGAAATAATCCTGAAAGACAATAGCACAGAAGCCTGGCAGTCAGAAGCAGATGACCAGGGCTACCCTCTGTGGCTTTTGGAAAACTCATACCTTTCTTAATTTGCTTTTTTATCTGTAAAGTAAAGCAGCAGTCAGGTGGAGGAGACTGTTCCTCACTTTGCAAACATATATGAATGTATATAATTATGATTCAAAGTGCAAAATTGACACTAAGTGCTCATCAGCAACATTCTTATCTCTTCAGTTATGAACATGAGCAAAAGGTATTCCCCGTATCTCTTATTAAATATGGATGTGTTCTTGAAGGAAAGCATTTATTAAAAAATATTGATATCTTAGGCACTGGAATATCAATAGCTATCATTTTTTGAGTAACTTATTACATAGTAGGAAGCAGACTATATTTTTCATAACTTATTTAATTTACTGATATCTTCAAAAACTAAACATTTTCTATTTTCACCTTCATTTCACATGTAAAAAATCTTATCCGAAATCTTATAGGAGACCTTCTGATGTTATATTCTTAAATGCAGAAATTCTATATATATATCTTAATTTTAAATAAATTATTCCTAAAATACAAAAATATCTCCGCTATGCCTTGAAATATAATTTTAATTAAAATATTTTCATGACACCATTAACTAGTTAATAATGTTCCACATAATTAAATTACAGGGCAACATTTATATCTCAAATTCTAGCCCCATTCTGCTTTGCAGCTTGGCAAACATCTCAAATATAAGCACCCACTGGTTCCAGCAAGTCTTCTATAAATTCTATCATATAAAGCACACCATATATGATATTTGGGAAGCAATGAATCAGATTAGCAAATTCAATGATAACTTTTTGTCTATAACTGATACAAAGACCTAAATACTAACCTCAAGATAAATTTGATATGTGGTTTTTTTTAAAAGTACATTGTTAATGTTATTGTTATTATAATTGTATTTTCTTCTTTCTTCACAGATATACGCACTGAAAACGATATTAAACTACGGCAACAAGCTAAGCTTTCAGGGGAGACACCTGATATGTTCTTTGGCTGGTGTGAAAGTTGAAACAGCACCCTGCTTCACCACGTTAACGGTACTATTTATTCCACTGTCACCTAATCCTCAGCACTAGAATACGAGATGGACACAAAGGTTGTATTCCATTGATGACCTATGAGAAGCTGTTCAGTACTTCCCTGGTCTTTCAGCCTTTTCTACTCTCAACTTTTCTGGGAAAGTGTATATGACTGCTTAGGAGCTGATGAGGTATCTGTAATACTAAAGTCATATATAAAGATACATACATACATTATATCTTACATGCAATGACATTATGTACATATATTTTTATTGCCACAATTAAATTTTTACTGTCAGTTTTTATAAACTGACAAAACTGCCTGTTTAAAAATGAAAAAAGAAGGATTTGTAAAATATTCACTAACTACAGCAGAAGAATATTCCTTATATATGTGAAAAGAAAAGCAACAGAAATTTACAAAAGCAATGCAAACAGAGGAACAATGGTAAAAAACAAATAATTATTATTTTTCAAACTATGTAACAGAAAGAAGGATTTCAGAATTTATATGAGAATTTTCTGCATATTTACACTGTAACATCATAATATGCAATGCCACACACTCAAATATTCCACATTTTCACCTTTTATGTTATAAGAAGGAATTAAATCCAAATATGATCTCTGTTACCCTTATATTAAAAGGATGACTCTTTCTAAACATTCAAATCTAGTCTACCCTCCAAGAAATCTTGTCATTCCCCTTTCCACCAACTATTCGTTTGACTATTAAGGCTGTCTTTTATTTCTTTCTCCAAGAGTAGCTTCTATTTTTTTTTTTAATGTATCAAATAGACTTAGTAATTTTTACTTCTCTTTCTTTCTCACTCGATGAAAGAAACTCCTGGTCAGGAATCATGTCTTTTTCATCTTTGTATATCAATATCTAGCATAATTCCTGGCACACAGGAGCTCAATACGTGTTTATGAAATGAAAGAAAAAAATATGCATGAAGGAATCTGCGTTCTGAAAAAGAAACTGACTCCTGAAAAATCATACCATTATAGATTAGCATACTCAGGAACAGAACCCAATCTTTCCTTATGATTATTACACTAAATTTGACCACAAAACACTTGTACATGTCTTTAAAACATATTAAGCACCTACTATGTGCAAGGGCAGATCAACCCACTAGGGACACAAGAGTCAACAGAATGGGGGAAAAAGTTCTTGTTCTCATTAAGTTTATACTCTAGTGTGAGGCTGCAAGTTTACCTTCTAAATCTGTAGTATCCAATATGGTAGCCACTTGACAACTGAGAGTTTTTAAATTTAAATGTGTTAAAATGAAATACAATAAAAAAACAGTTCCTTTCCTAAACTAATTTTAACATTTCTAGTGTTTAATAGTCACATATGGCTAGTAGGTAACATATGTTGGACAATGAGATTTAAAGAACATTTGTATCATCACAGAAAGCTGCTCTATAGGATAATAGCATCTTAATAAAAACTAAGTAATGGTGATAAGTGCTACACAGGGAAAAATTAATGCCAGAACGGAGCACAGAATTGTGTGGATGTAGTGCTGAAATTTTAGATAGGATAGCTCTGAAAGACCACTTTTGAGACTGTGAATTTTGAGTAAAGACCTGAAAAAAAATAAGGACACAAGGATAGCCATTTCTAAATTCAAAGGGATATCATTGTAAGCAGAGGAAAGAATAGATATACATCTATGAGTTGAAAGCATAGCTTGCATATTCAAGGAACAGTAGGTGGACAGTGTAGCTATAGCAGAATGAGCAAAGGGGAGAATAATGGGGTCAGGGAAGTAATGGGGAAGAGTAAATAGAGTGAGATGGGATGTCCTGGGTAGATTTGCACAGGGAACAAGACTGGCTTAGGTTACAAAAGAATCTCATTGCAGCTATATCCAAAAACAGGAAAACCAAATCACAGGCTATAAATATAAAAAACATATAAAAAATAGTGCCTTGAACCAGGTAATGATAATAGAGGTAATGAGAAGTGACCAGATGTTGGATTTCTTTAGAAGACAGAACCAAAAGCTATGCTAATTGGGATTAAGTGGGGGGAAAGAGAGAAATTAAGGATGACTCCAACCTTTTCAATCTGAGCAACAGGTTTGGGGGAGAATATCAAGAGATCAATTTTAGATAGGCTAAGTTAACGATGCCTATTAGGCATCTGACTGGAAATGTTAAAAGGAGATTTATATATACGTCCAGAGTTCAGGAGCAATAAATTTGGGAGGCATCCACCTATAAATAACTCAAGTCATGAGAAAGCATGAGTCACCTATGGAGCAAGTACCCATGGAAAAGGGAAAAGATCCAAAACTGACCTTTCCAATGTTGACAGTTTAAGGAAATAAATACTATTAATATGGCATGGCTAACAACATAAAAACAAAAACAAAAACGGTATGATTTTTTACAAGTAAAATTAAGAAAGTTAATGAAAAAGAGGGTGATCTATCAGTTTATCAAATGCTGCTGAAAGGTCCAATTCGATGAGGCCTGAAAAATGACCACTAAACCGAAAACAGAAGTTATGGGAGATCTTAAAAGCAGCAATTTTAGATGAGTGGTGAGATAAAAAATATCTGATTGGAATGGAGGGTAAAGAAAGTGGGAAGAAAGAAATTACAGATAATATAGGAACACTTTCAAACAGTTTTGCTTTAAAAGAAGGAAATAAATAGGGTTGTGTCTGACAAGAAATATAGGTCTAGATCTAGAGAAAGTATTTTCTTTGTCTTGTTTTGTTTCTTCCTAAGTTGAAAGATATAATATTATGTGCTATGGGAATGATTCTGTTGTAAGGGAAACTATTGCTATTGAAGGAGGGAGAAGAAAAAACATTTCTCCATAGTCAAGTCTTTCAATAGGTAAGTGCTAAGATAAAATGCATGAGTAAAGGGTGAGCCTTAGCGAGACTGCAGATGGTGCAGGAGGGAAGGTAAAAAAATAAAGGGTCCAGCAGAAGTAATGCCCTTTTTTATGAGCTGGTAATCCATGCCAAATCTTCTATCACAAAATCATAAGCATTTAATTCTGTAACATAACAGTATTTTAACTACTTTAAAAAGGGCATTACTTTTGGTGGGCCCTGTGTACAGGCCCAGACACAAACATGTGAGAAAAAGTGTTTGTGCAGATGCATGTGATAGTTCTGATTACTTTGACTTTCTGAATCATACAGGAATCAAAAGTGGCACCTGGGGTGAAGAATGAAGGGGGAGATATATGATAGATTTTATGCACGTGGATTCAATGAAGAATAATCATCTCATAGCATGGGAGATAGGATAACAAAATACAGAGTATGGTTACTCGGCAGCTTAAGGGCCTACTTGAGATTACTGATCATGGATTTAAAAAGACCAATCAATCCTGTACTACAGTTTCCTTCAGTTACATTCAGCTGTGCAGATGTAGGCACTGAGCAGGTGACAAGTCAGCTTTAACCAGTTCTGGTTTCATCAAGGGATACAGGAACATGAGTGGTGTGAGTATGCAAGTTGAGAATGTATGCAAAGAAGTGATAATCATGGAATCTCACATTCCGCTAGGTAAGGAGGGTAAAGATGGCATGAGGGGAGCAGCAATAAATGTGGCAGTATCAATAAGATAGATCATAGCAAGGGGTTGAAGAATTAGCAGAGTAGGGATATGGAAGGAAAGAGGCTGGGAAATAGGACATGTGAACAGTAAGATATAAGAAAATTGAGATTATGAAGGGCTTGAAAGTTACTGTTAATGACAAGTTTAAGGGTGTAAATATGGAAGTTGGGCTCTCACTTTAAAGGGATTGGATGATGGTGGTGGTGGAGGTGATGATGATGATGATGGCGACGCAACAATGATTTCATGACATTACCTTTGCTTTTACAACAAAATATCTGGGTTGGAATCTATAATTTCCTCCCATATTATAGAGAAAGCACTAAAGCTTAGAGGGGAAAGAAAACATGCTTAGGGACATATTGGAAACAGGACATTTGTAGGTCTACCTGACTTCAAAAACATACTTTTTTCCCTCTATTTTATTTTAGTGATATAAAAGTTCACACTATCATGACTGGTCCCTTTTTAATAATAGATATAATTTTATTAACATGAGAACTAATTATGCCTTCATTAGACTGTACTCTATTTTGAGAAGATACAGACCAAATTCATGAATGTGTGCTACAAGAAAAAAAAAAAGGTGAATCTAATAATAAATTTTAGTAAACTTGGAAATACATAAGTAGCAATAACATAAGAAAATTACAAACAAGGACAAATCTATAGTCCTTCTGATTCTGTGTTCTTTTGACAGCAATGCCATAATGGATTTGATGGAATACATGGCTGTTGCACATTAATTACCCCAACCTGGAGATTAGGAAAGAAAAGAATGAGGTGCATGGAAAGAGATTCTCATATCACTAAAACATGAAAGTGAACAGAAATAGGAACTTTAAAGTCAGATAGAGATATGAGTCCTGCTTCCAATATTTCCTTGAAAAATTAACATGCTATCTTATTCTGAGTAAATTCATAATTCAACAGTCTCCAATAAGGCAGGTTGATAAGAAATATATATTAAATACCTTTGTTTCCATTTATATTTACATCTATCATTCATAAATTTATCAAAACTTTGATTCTGGTACAAATTTGGTACAATTTGTTTTATTGTGATCCTATATTCTATTGAATTATCATTCTCTTGTATTATAAAATTTATCTTTCTCAGCTTTCTCTCGGGCCCTATTTTTCCTTCTCCTCTCTCACTGCAACTTTTGTCAACACATATCTATTCACATAATCCATACCCTTCAGGACTTCATATTGTTTTATTATATCTCTTCTTAGACTTGGTGTTTCTACCCCATAAAGACAAAATCTGATTTCAGTTTGTCTTGATAGAAGAGGTACTCTATTTCAAAAACAAACACAAACTCACAAATATGTTTCTGATCATTTTAGCTTCTCTATTTTGGATTTTCTCTGGCTAGGTTATTGCATATAGTACCGATTTTGTGCATGTATTGTGTTAAAATCTCTTTAGAAATTCACAGTCACTCACAGCAAACGGTGATAAAACAATCGTTTCTCTACAATAACAAAGGATTTTGCAATTTATGTATTCCCATTATCAGATTTTCTTAGCCTATTCCATTTAAAAAGATAAGAAATGGAGGGTGGGTGTGGGTGGGGGGAAACCTAGAAGACAGCATCCTAATGCATGGACTAAAAGTTAAAATATCAAATTTAGACAATGTCTAGAAGAAAGATAGGTGAAATGTCACTTAAGCAATAAAAAGGTGGATCTTCTTATTTATTTCTATAATTCTTTTAGATTGAAATCTAAGGCAATGAAGGCAATGTCTTATGATATTTTCCTTTCTACTCCATTTTTCCTAGTTTTCACACTGAAGATGCTGTCCAGGTCTTTGGATAAGTTTGAATTTTCAAAACACCTTAAATAAGCTCAATGCTGGAACATTACCTCAATATACCCAAATTTAGATGCTAAGTACATTTGCCTGAATAACCACACTATTCTTTCTTGCTGTGTTTAATTAGGGGAGATGAAAAGAATCAACAGAGAGTTCAGAAATATATATTCATGAAAAGAAGCATGAACATTTTATTTATAAGGAATTGAAGCAGAGGTGTATTAAGTAATTTTCCAGTACTACTGAGCAAGAAAGTGGCAGTGCTGGAGTCTGAACACAGCTAAATCCAAGTCCACGCCCTAAACCACTATTCCACTGTGTTATACCACCTCTAAAAAAGAAGAAGGAAAAAAAAGGCAAAAAGGGCTTCTTTTGCTTAGAAATTTAGTAAAAAATAATCAGTTTTTCATCTTTGAAAGTAGAGTTTTCACGTAAAAACCAATGATTATGCACTACAAAGAAATAAGTGAAACAAACTGCTGGTAGAAAAAGGAATACCTTTTAGAAAAAATGTAACAAATATTTCATATGTAAAGTATGAAAGTCATGACCATTATATAAGTACCATTGGATGTAAAATTAATATTCAAATGCTTAGCTAATTTAATTTGGCCTTATTAAATTCATTCTATGGTAAATAAATACAACTTATCTAAAGCAACAGAAAAAGTATTGTCTGAAACCAAACAGAAATTTAGATTCTTTGTGAGATGTCTTTCACCACTATTATTGACTCCCCAAGAGAAAATTAATGCCAAAAACGTAGAAAACAAAAAGGATTTCTATGTTCAAGTTGTTTCTTCACAAGTAAATAAATTTCTAAAAATTTATATATAATAATTATTTAATATTAATGGCTATTTCATTCATTTTAACAGAAAAGAATAAAATTAGTCAAAGAGACAAAATAAGAGGTCACAAAAATGAATTAAAATACTAAGTAAATAAAAATGTTTTTCTTTTTTCTCCCACAAGCATATTTTAGAATGTTAACAGCATGCATGGACCAGGCTATTTTGTCAGGGAATGCAGTTTCACAAGCACTCATGAATTACCTCAAGCTTCTAGTTCACCTGTGTGTGAATAATACAGGAGCCAACTTTAAGGAGCAGAGGTTATGCTGCCTTTGCAAAGTTTTATCCAGCTTATAAAACATACCATGTTTGATTTAAGGAACACCCCTAAGTAATATTAAAACATAAAGGTACTTATTATCATTTCCTTATAGGAGCAATATTCATGAGAATGGTTTTAGTGCATTTTATCTGAGTCATCTGGTTAAACTTGTTTTTCTTTGTCTGAAAAGGCAAAATTAACTCTACATAGATATGATATATTTTAAACTAATCGTGAAATACTCTTTGTCCTTGAGAAGCATTTGGAAAGTTAATGACAACCTCTAAGTGTTCAAGGACACTCTCAATGAGGTTATTAAAATTCAACCCTTTGCATATTTCTCATAAAGGAATAAAAACAAGCTTGTCCCAGACAACAAGGGACAAAGAACGTACAGAGGCTTTGTAAAGTTTCTCAATTTCTAGTTCCATATCCACTCTTGGGAAGATGACAGAAGTCTGAAACATTGAGAAAGATCTCTCTTCCAAAAACAGTTTCCATAGCCCAATTCTTACCCAAAACTCAAATAAGCAACCATCTGTTATTTGTGCCACATGATTTCACAACTCTCATTTCCACATCACACACCATTTCATCTTCCCACTAGTACTACAACAGCTTATACCAGTCGGGAAAAAAAAATCTCAAATATATTTAACTTACTGTACGATTTTTCCCCTTTTAATTAAAAGGGTTAAAAGAATGCTTTTGTGATTTTGATTTATAGATAATTCTTAGGCTTCGATACCAATATAAGTCATGGACATGAACATTGGGTTATCTAGTAGAAGTTTGGAAAAATTAAAAGAAACTCCAAAAGTAACTTAAACACACATACAATGTTTTTTCCACTTGTTTACCTTTGTTCTAAATATCTACATTATCTAGATTTCACTCATAGTTTTATCTACATATTCTTCTTACTCATCATCTGAAGAGAACAGATGAGCCTGAAGTATTTCAGAGTTCTGTTTACTGAATTTATTCCTTTCTAGCCTTTCATGAATGCACATTCATTCCTGGGGTGCTGAGAAAATATAAACTTTGCTTCCATTTGGTCCCTCACAGGAATTTCTAATCTAATCATTGATTGCATGAGAGGTGAGGCCAAAGAACATGAACCAACAGAATACTATAGTTATCAGACATTTCCAGAGTATGGAGAGCACAGACTTCAATCAGAACAATGCGAGGCTACGGAGCATCAATTTAGCATCAGTCTTCAAAAATCTATCAAAGCTTTCATAGAAGCTTTCCAAAGCCTTATACTAAATGCCCTCCTAGTGACTAGAGAGATTCTAAGTGTAATTATTATTATTTTAACAGCTTGAGAAAGTTGTATTTCTTTAATAAGAACCAATGAAATTCAAGATGATAATCAATGTCCACCTACATAAATGGTAATGTAAATTAGCTTTGTGGTTATACACACTTATTCCACGCTTAGAAACAACAAATAGAACAATTATGATAAAAACACTAGGTAACTCCAAATCTTTTTATACAAAGGAAACTAATTATATCAGAGAAAAAGTCTACAGGTATGGCTGATCCTCATTATCTTTGGATCCTATGTTTTCAAACTTGTTTACACAGTAACATTTATTCATAACCCCTAAATCAATACTTGCAGTACTTTTTCAGTCATTCGTGGAGATGGGCAGAGTGGGGAAAAATTGGAACCACCTGACATGCATGTTCCCAGCTGCGGTCTAACAAGGTGACATTCCACCTTCTTGTTTCAGTTCTCATACTGTAAACAAGTGTCCCTGTCTCTATCTAGTGCCAGTTTTCCACATTCTGTTGGTGACTTTTCTATTTAAAATGGACTTCAAGTATAGTGTTTGTGAGCTGGCTGGTGTTCCTAAGCACTAGAAGGCTCTGATGTGCCCCTTGAAGAACACACACATGTTGCATACATTTTGTTCAGGTGTTAGTTTTGTTTGCCATGAGTTCAATGCAAGTGGCTCAAAAGTATATATTAAATAAGGTGTCTTTAAACACAAACACATAAAATAAGATTAGGTATTGATTGGCTAATAAAAATGTAACCAGAGACTTATAGGAACCTAACCCTGTATTTTCCCTAGAAGTAGGAGTTCATTAACTCACTGTCCATGGAAATTTTATAGAACATAACTAATGCAAATAATGAGAACTGACTGTACTTTAACACATTTTGCATTATGAATATGCCCCTAAAATAGAAGTAAATGGGGAAAGTACACAGAGTTATGATCTTGGTACCCTAGAGGCCAACCTTCTGATTCTCTTCTCTTGTATATGCATGGACTCAAAATATGTTGCCCAGGATTATTTCCATGGATTTTAGGTCATCAACACATCTCTCTTTGTCCTGTTGTCATATACTCAATTTACCTCCTTTGGGCTACTAGAATTCTCTATAACTCTTCCCCTTTAAGGCTTTCAGGTATATTATTTCTTCTGCTTCAAATACTTCCTTCCATTTGATTAACACAGCATCCTCATCCTTCAAGTTCAGCTGAGAGAAACATTTCCTGATTATTGAGCTATACGTCTATTTCGTTTTTATGTAGTCTCATGGTAATGGCTGTGTTCCTTTACTCGTATGTATCATAACTGCAATTACATAAAGAAAGGTAACAATAGCTATGTCATATCCTGTAAGCACAGCCAGATTCTGATGGCTTGGCATGGCTTTCCCAGTGCCAAGTCAGTACTTTAACCATAGATACTCAATGCATATCTGTAGGATAAATAAACGAACGAATGGAATTATGTAAGGTTTGATCCCCAATTATGACAATCGGTTACCTTATGCATCCCCACCTGTGATAATCACAAATAAATACTCGTGGGACAACTGGGTAGACCAGAGTTTCTGTCATAGCCAGAGGCCTCCTTTAGGGTCAGATCTATGAACCTCATATCTACATATATTATTCTAACCATATTGGCAAATTCTTGCTCAAGGACAGCCAGCTAGATCAATCATTTAAAAACTTCTCTGGAATAGTGCAATTACTCTGTCAAAGTCACTACTGCTCTAATAAAAAAAGAAGTACTCAAAGGGATTTCCAGTTCTCTGATATAATCTATCAAACTTAAATCACTCACAGCATATGAAAATATAAAATTTCTATTTTATAAGGTCCTCTTAAAATAGTTAATTTAAAAACCTGTTGCATATTCTCAATCCTAATATAAATGCTGTTTGAGGGAGCATACAATGGCTACTTCTTTTGAATGAAATATCTATAGATGTAGTAACAACCACAATCCAGGAAAGTAGTTCATGATAGACTTCACTAGGACTCACTAGGACCTTTTAGGAATTTAATCCCACATATATCTGTCATGTGTCTATGAAAGAAGAAAGCTAACAGTAACTCACAGAATATAAAGGAAGATCAAAAAAGCCTAGCTCAATGCTGCCTGTATTTGTCAGCTTCTACTACAATAACAAAATATAACAGACTTAATGTCTTAAACAATAGAAATCTACTTCTCAGAGTTCTGGAGGCAGCAAAAGGAACAACTACCATAAATTAAACACTAAAAATTTCTAAACAAGAAACTCAATACTTTACATACATTATAATCCGGACATTATAATTCCTGATGACAAAGTCAAGCAATGGATATATGTAAATAACATAATGTATTTTTTCTTTTGAGATTTCACAGATGAAAAAAACTGAGAGTCCAATGTCAAATAGGTGGCCCAAACAACAGAGTGGCACAGTCCACATTTCATGTTATTTTGAAGCTCATATTTCAATGACATTGGTCTTTTGCCTCTCACTGGACTATTAAACCATTAATAAAGTCTCCTTATTAATTTTGGGAATTTTTATATCTAAGCTTCATTCAAAGAGCCAACTCTTGTACAGTGCAATGGAGTCTGTCTGGACGGCTACTAAGTATAGTAGACTGTCCCTTAACTGGAACTTAAGCAGCCAGCACTCTCAAGCAACCGGCAAAATCTAGTTTTGCCGGTCGCTTGAGTTTGGGTTAACAGAGGATCTACTGAGATTTATCTGGTGTCTCTCAATCCCCTTGAGTGCCAGTTAACTGAGAGTCTACAGTATTATATTTCATTAAGTGACTGAGTTTCTAAATATAGTGTATGCATTTTGACACATATCTAGCTAGCTACTTGGCTATAGAGAAATTGTCTAAATGCAAAGTTACCCATGAGTGATTACTAAAGAAGTAAAACAGTTTTATTCTTGGGAAATCATGTATTAGTTGATTTGTTAAATAGTAGAGTACTGAACACTTGTTTTTGTCTCTTCAAAAACCTTACTTCCTCTGGGGACAGGTCATCCTTCTTCTAAGGCAATGTTCCTTTCCCAACCCAAATAAATAGTTCCACTCAGGCTGCCAAGGTTAGCCCCCCTCATTCCCTCACTGCCTGTAGGAGCAGATACAGAGTAGGCCCAATCCAGCAATCTTCCCTAGAATGTATCAAATTATAACGTAGGGAAGACGGCCAGTCTTTCTCATGTCAGATTTGAGGCTGAAGCATGAGACTGAGATGCTAGTAATTATCTTTCCTGTGACAGGGGTAGGATATCAAAATAAACAAACTGCCCCACTGGAAGAAGCAGAAGGAAGAGGAGAGCGAGCGACGTGATAAACAAATAGAAGTCACTGATAGTTGACCTGGAAGACACTGCTACCTGTGCTGTTCCTCTGATTTATATGCAGGACACTTCTGTTTAGACCTTAGGGGCTTTGAGTCAGGTCTCTGTCATTTGCAGTCAAAATACATCTGCATAAAATGTCATAATATGATAATATGTTTTTCCAGAAATTTTAAGCCAAAACCAGGAAAGATATTTTTGCCAGGCTATATATTAAGAAATAGGTTATTTTTGTAAGTCGGTAAGTGAAATGTTCACTATCTATAGCATATGTATAAGAAAAGGATTTCAATTAAATTTCTTAATTTTTTTCAGCTGAAAATAACATTTAGTAATAATTCAATATTATTTAGACTGGATTATCATCCCCCTGTAGGGAAAGAATCTCCTGGAAAAGTTTCATAGGCCTTAGCATATTTGCTGATTGGCCCTTGATTTCTGCCTCCTTCCATTTCTATCTTAAGAGGGAAAGACTTTTAATCACAGAAAGCTACATGGGCATGAACTGATCCCTACTTCTGTGCCTTGACCTATCTGCCTCTCACTTTTATTCCCATGAAAACTGGCAATGATGATTTCTACTTATACTTCCTTTTTCATTTTAGATAGAGGCTTCCTCTTCTCTAACAGAGATCAGAAGAAGTAATGCATCTACCAAACTTCTTATGACACATAAGTAGTATACTCTAAATTACATCCCATAGTCTGTTCTAGTCCCCACTTATAATTTACATAATCATTATTATAGTTATACAACTTTTAAGCCTTCATGATGAAAGCCCTAGGTATCTCAAACACAGGAAAGGAATGAACCATTTCTTTTTTTTTATTATTGTTGCTAAGGTAATAGCCTTATGTGACTTACTTTAATAGTCTCCTTTATTCTGCAATATTTACAGCACAAAGCACAATAATATAATGCTTATTTAGACTCAAAAAAGAATAGAAAAATACAAATTGTATATTATGGCCACCAACCTCCTATGCCTAAAACCTTTTCCTTCTTGGCCTCCAAGAAGGTGATCTAATGCTTGGTCCCCCGTGCAAAGTAGTCCATCATAAAACCATCACCATTACTTTAGCACTACTGGCAATCACTGCTCACATAAAACAGAAGCATAAGTTACCATGGAGACAAAGCCAACTCTTCTCTGCAAAATGGCTGATTCTTCCAAGTCATAACAGATATTACCAGAAAAATAACATGAAGTACTCACAGACACTGGCAGTCTGAAATCTGTATTCAGTAATTATATAGCTAAACATGCTCACATTATCTTTTGATAGAGTAACAAAGATAAACATTGCACTAAAAGATAATCCTATGTAATTACTGTTTACAAAATAAATCCCTATATACCTCTAAACAATGCAGAAAGTTTAAATTTAATGTGCTTTCTATCTCTGCTTAGAGCTTTATTAATGGGGTGACCACTCTGCTTGACCTATTTGCTGAAATTCGTTAGAGCTCCAGGGTACCATATGGATGGCCAGATGGGTTGTGTAATTTAATGCCATTATTCTAAGGATGAAGTAAGGGATAAACATAATTTGCATTCTTTTCCATCCTTCCTGCATGGATTTTATTAGTTTCATTTTTAATTCAGACATCAGAAGGGAAGATAATACCTTGCTACCAGGGCCCCGATGCCAACTAATTACTACAAGACGCTCCGGCCCTGACATCACAGGCCAGGCCGTTGATCACACTCCATCTTACCCAGTGACCTCACCGTAGTAATTAATAGGTTGAATGCTAAGCCCTAATGAATGTGCCAGATCTTAGGTGTTCTGTAAGCTAATGTAATTAGCATTACATTGAACAGAGTATTTCAGTGACTTGGCAGAGGGATTCATACTTTATAGTTAATTATATGCCTTTTAACCTTATGGTCTTTGAATTTATGTTATAATCATCAATCTAAAATGCCTCTATAAATACAGATCTTTCAAGTATTAAAGAAAATTTTAAATGTTTTTAAATCAAATATTGATTTTCATCTACAAAAGTGAACCTCTATATTGTACATGAAGTGGTTTTCAGGGATGTTTATTGAAATGCAAGTTTCTGAACTCTACCAAGAGACAGTCTGATAAGAGGGGATTTGGGATAAGACCCAGGAGTATGCATTTTTTAACAAGTGGCCCTGATTCAGAAGCAAAAAAGTTGTGGACCACATTTGAAAAAAACTGTCACTTTAGTGGCAGGGCCAACATTCGGTCTTAAGAGTAACTGAATCTACCAGACTTTTTGTACTACTAAATAGCATGTTCTTGAAAAAAATTATCTGCATGCACATAAAAAGAATTGTTTTCATAATGAGACTGTAGTTTTAAATGTGACAAATATTTCTTGTTAAAAGATTAAACTCTAATTATCAAGAAAAACATGGATGCTATTTCCAACAAACCATGTAAGTGTATGAGGTCTTCAAAAAAACAGTGGTCATAGGAGGTACTGACATTTCTATCCAGTAGGCTGTGGGCCTAGAATTGCTTTTCCACTAAAAGAAAAGACAAAGAGTAGTAGAATTTCTGTAATTCCTGACTTTTCTCTATGACAAGGTATCACATACAAAATGCCTCAGCCCTGATGAAAATGGCTCTAAGCAATCCTGCAGCTAGGCACTGAGATCTCGCCTCCATACTGCCATCCATGATCACACAGGTGTCTAGCACTGCTTTCTTGAAACAACCAGATACAAAATCGCTGTTGATCTTTAATCTAGATATCTTTTATTCATCTATCATCCTGAACATTTTGAGGTAGTTTTTTTCTTCCAAACTAACAACTATTTAACCAAACTATCATTTTCCTGATGAACTTCAAGAGTTCTCTTCTGTGCTTTTGAACACTTACAAGGGCTGTCCGGAAAGTATCCAGCCATGCAATATGAAAATTAGAAGCATTTATGGCTGGATTTTTTCCAGACACACCTTGTATACTGTATGTATTAAAAATAATAATAGAAAAATAAGAGCATTTATAAAATGAAAACATTTATTTAATAATAAATAATTATAGGCATTTCCTTATATGTATTTGATACTGAGATTTAATAGTTTGAAATATATATATCATTCCTCATTTTAAGCCTCCTTTCAAATCCAGCCAAGGTGTACATAGAAGGCTATCAATTGACCATGACAAGTCTATAAGCACATCCTGATTTCATTAGATGGAGAATAATTGTTGGGATATCAAGCTCTGTCTGAGGCTCACTGGATGCTATCTTATCCCATTTTTACCTCTAGGAGGTCTGCATTTCCCAGCAACCCCAGTCCCAGCCTCTAGGTAGGGTAGTATAAGAGTTCTGACCAGTGGAATGTGTGCAGAAATGACATCTATCCCTTCCAGGCCTGGCCCCTGAAATATCCCATGTGATCTTCCATGCTGTCTGCATTGATTCTCTGTCCAGCTGGGTGGACCAGACTTAGGGAATGCTACAAAGCTTTAAGTGATGCCATAGCCACTGGATGAAACATTGCTTCAGTAATAAAACTTTTATTTCCTTAAGGCTTGAGACTTTGAGGTTGTTTGCTTAAAACTATTATAGTAAAGTCAATTAAGACTTAACTAAAAACATATACTAATTTTTGTCTGTTTACATTAGGATGACTTTGTGTGTTGCTGTAGCAGAGCATTATTAAGGAACACCTGACTCATAGGTAGAGGAGGCACAGTATCTACTATTTCTTCAGAAATAGGCTTAAAAGCAATTGTCCAAAGGAAATTTCAGAAAGTGTTTTAGAAGCAGAATTTTTCGATGAAATACCCAAATAGCATTTTAAAGATACCTTTTGATACTGGAACAAAGATCATAAATTTAACCTAACCAAAATGGTAAGGGAGACATAGACTAAATTAACGTAAAATCACTGACATAACAGAAAGTAGAACACACACACACACACATACACACACACACACATACACACACAGAGGATTATTGGAGAATGGAATTTTTACCTTGGTAGTACAATAAGGAGACAATATTCTAAAGAATAGCTATATCACTAAACATCTGACTGTGGTGGGTGAACCTGACCTAGATCTGGCTCTTGTCATTTCCTAGAGGTAAAGAAGACAACACGAGAAATGCAGAGGAGCATAATGATGAAATGTTTGAGGTCTCAATTTCTACCTGCTACTAATGAGTTGTTTGACTTTGGAAAACTATTTTAATCTATTTCCTCAGCTATAGAATGGAAAGAAGATAATACTTATTTTATAGACTGATAAGAGGAATAGCAAGCATTTATAAAAGCCTTAGCTGAAAGTAAATACTAATAAATGTTGGATATCTTTAAAATGGTATAGCTTCATCACTGTGATCCATATGTTACCTTCACCTATACAGTAAAAAATTGCACTACACAATTTGTATAATTTCCTTAAGTGCTGGTATGCTGACTCTTATACCTGTCTTTTAAAGTCAAATATGCAATTGAAAAAATGAAAACAAGTCTAAATACTTTAAGCAATGACTTTTTAAAAATTTATAGGACAGTCTGGTCTGTTGGTGAGATTGAGTTAGAGATGATACGTGACATAATAATGTGCTAATTCCAACATATATATTTTTAACATTCACAAGTGATATGATACTTTGACTTATTCATTACCTCTCATGAATCATACCTTCACTTGAACATGGAATATAAAAAGATAATTGTCAGGCAACCAAATAAATTTAAAATGTCATATTTAATAAGTACTACAAAAATAAAGAATTATTTCTATCACACAAACCTGAATGGATCCAGAATGTATATAAGATGACTCCTTTTGGGGGCGGGGGTCAGGGGGTAGTTCCCTGGCTGGGAATTGAACCCAGGCTGTGGCGATGAGAGCACTGAAGCCTTAGCTACTACACCACCAGGGAACCCCCAAGACTCCATTTTTATAGCTTCAAGTGAAGTACTTCATGCTCCCAGACTCATAGATTGTTAACAACTTGAATTTCTTTCTCATTCAGAAGAAAATATTTCTACCAACTGCAGCAATAGTAAGAAACTCTACTATACCATGGTACATAATTTATTCCAAATTAAATGAAAAGGCACCTCTCTTGAAAGTTCCATAGCTTAGTAAATCTTAGTTTGGGCAAAGAAATCATTATCTAAATAAACATTCCAATAAGACTCAGAATGATGTAAATACCTCAAGATGTTGAACCATGAAAATTATTTAAAATCCAATTCTAATTATACTTTTAGTTGATTTTAAGTGAAAATAATATGAAAACAGGGCTGTAATATACCAAGACACTACATGTCAAACATTATGACATGGAGAAATTGTCTTCTTTATCCAGAACTTTATTTATTCCCAAAGAACCTTACCTCCAGCATACATCACAGCCAGCATAATGGATGATATCCATGCTATTTCACTGTAGGTAGTGTTGAATATTTGCTGAATTTCTTTGAAGAATACTGTTACAGCTTTGGGGAACGCATATGAAAATCCAATTGAGATAAAAGATGCTCCAACCACTATCCAGCCCCATCCTCCGTCAGGAGGCGGATATACTGAGTCACCTGTGGGTGGTGGCATTTCTGCTCTTCTAGTTGAAATTCAAGAAACCTATATTAAAATAATGAAATAACACTTTAAACCATATTTTTATTTTCACGTATCACTCTTAATAGTCACCAAAACACATTTTCCAGGTATAACTACAATTACATAATTTTTATGAATATATTTTTAATACTCATTATACTCAGAAAATTTACCCAAAAAAAGATGGAGTGCAGTATGTAACTCTGACTGCTATGGGGTCAAACTTGCAAGCACTGGAAACAAAAATTATTCAAGGAGAAGTTAAGAATTCAGTTCTGTACTAAAGGACCAGCCAAAAACTGAAAGCTATCACAATCTGTTCTGTAGAAGGAAAATGAAGTTATTCTCACTTAAAACAGGACAATTTTTTAATCCAAAATTTTTGAGATTTATACACAGGTTAAAAAGGACCACTTATTAAATCCAATGAATTATAAAAAATTAAATAGTAGGCATATTTTATAATTTCACTTTTAATAATTGAGAATATGTAAAAATATTTCAGCACAGATTTATTTTCTGAACTTATATGATTACAAATATTATGGTTCCAAAGAATTGAGTTAATTTTAATACGATTCCAACTTGGCACTACCTCCTATCACTTTATGAATGATACATTCTATGTGTTTTTGTAGCAATGAAGTTCTCTCAATCAAATGGATGGAATGGATAGTATGTTACTATTTATTAAAATAAAGATACTTTCTTTTTGGATATGCCTAGAAACACTTAACAGCTAGCTTTATGAGACAGAGACACTCTCCTGTGGAAGTGAGACACTTCCTATGGAAGCAATGATCATACATTAATAATTAATACTAATTTATACTAAATTAAAAACATTTCTGTTCTCTAACATCCATGTTTCTTTATGGCTTACAGCTTTACTGAATTGATTAATTCTAATAGTTTTTTTGGTGGAATCTTTAGGGTTTTCTAAAATACAAGGTCATGTCATCTGCAAACAGAAACAATTTTACTTCTTCCACTCCAATTTGGATGTCTTTGATGTCTTTTTCTTGTCCAATTACTCTGACTAGAACTTCCAGTACTCAATCATTTTTTGTCCTGATCTAGTAATTAATACATGCCGATTACACAAAAGGATGTGTATGTCTTCAGTATATTTACAGTATGCTTTTGCATTATCTATATATTTAATTTGAAAATAACAAAAATCTATATATTTAATTTGAAGTTAGGCTTCTCCTTGGCCATCAGTTAATCCAACATGGTGGGTTTATAGCAGAGCATTGCAAGTATCTTTTTAAAAGTACAACACTTAAGAAAGAAGAAAGAGACAGATTGTACATATGGGTTAAGTCAACTGAAAACAGTTAGCAGTCTTTGAAAATTGTCTCAAGAATCTGAATTTATATGTTATTGAATTTTTTTGTTTTAAAGTGTCAAATTTCTTATTGCTTGAAAATATTTATTTTAAAAACTTAGAAGAATACTGAGGAAGTACCAAGGGGCATTTATGTGATAGACCACTTTTTGTTTTATTAGGTGAGTGTAAAAACAATTATGAGTTTAAAAGTACTCACTCTGCAATTTTCCTGCTTGTATAAAAGAAAAAACCTTTGATTACTAATTCATGAGTTTAAATTATTGTAGCTTTTATCATGTCTGCTACATAGTAAACATTTAAAGATACAACTGGATGATTTTTCAGTCCTTTCAAAAACCATAAATAACATTTCTAAATAATGTTATATTTTATAATATTTATATCAATACGGTGATTGAAATTTACTAATATTCAAATTATGGTATGAATATTAATATTGAAATTTATTAATGAGCTAGGTTGATGATGAAATTTCCATTTTGTAGACAGAAACAATGCTCATAGAACAGTGAAGAAGACTTTAAAAAATCATTATATGATTGAGCTTTTTGTCAATCCTTTACATATTGTTATTATTTTCATAATTCATTAATGTATCTCAGTATAGAATCTTTTGTTCTGTTTTTAGCATGTTTACTTGATTTTAATTACAACTACACAGTTCAGTTGCCAGTCAGTGCTCATATACCTCTTCACGTCCTTATCTCCTACCTGTTTTTGTTTCTTCCATTTAAATGGACATCACCTCTTAACTAAATCATTGCTTAGTGAACCCAGAACCAATTAACTTTTCAAAAATTCTATTTCCAATATTGTCACCTATTCATTATTAACAACTCTTGAGTTGACTAATAGTCAATATCCAATTCATACATATTCACTGGCCTCAAGTTTTTTTCTAATCACAATTATGTAATAGTTTAGACAACTCGCAGCTTTTATTTGTGGACATAATAAAGAAAAACAGAGTTAAAAGTATAACTTTACCTGTTGAAGATGCCCTCTTGAATAGACTTCTTTGGATTATATGTGGAATTGTTAAGCCCAGTTTCTTGTCCTTGAAGTGTGATATTTGAAGGTAATACAAAGAAAGATTATCTAAAGAAATAGAAAAATAAGGGTTATGTGTATAATTGAGTTTCACAAGCCTCATTGGAGTCACTAGGTATTACTTGCCCTGGTGAATTGCAACCACAACCACAGTTTAATAATTAACAAAAGTGAACATACACACACACACACACACACACACACACACACACACATACATATATAAATATATAGAGGGTTTCAAAAAAATGTATACATATTTTAAGAAAGAAAAAATCTGTATTAAAATTGTAATACTCAATATATACCCCCAAAAAAGATGAATACAAGTCACATTTGACTTCTGTAATTACAAGAGGTGCTCAAAGTGGTTACCATCAGTATTTATGTAATACATATATAACATCTAAATACATAGATAACATCTCTTAAAATGGGTATACAGGTTTTTGGTACCCCTGGTATATTATATATGTCTGGGTATATAATAGAATAGAATAGTGTATATATATATATATATATATATATACACACACACACACACACACACACACACACACACACACACACATAGATACTGTCTGAAAAAACCCAGCCATAAATGCCTCTGTTTTTCAAATTACACAACTGAATACTTTCTGGACACCCCTCACACATATATCTATGTATATGTTTCTTTGTCAATCCATTGATAAGACTATGAAGGTCTGAACAAAATAATCAGCATGTGTGCAAGAGAAAAAAAATTAAATAATTAGTTTTTTTCTAATATAATAATAATAGATCACATATCTACCATTCTGAGAAGAAAATTATTTTATTAACATTCATCGCTGTCATTCAAGTAATACCCTATACTCATTTAAATAATTTGCTATAAAATTCAGTTAAATAAAATATCCATTGACAGGAAATAAGTAGAAAATTTAAAAGAGAATTGTTAGAAATACTATCAATAATACACATGTCTTACAATGAGACAGATTGGGTCATAAAGAAAGTATTTGGGTGATTTCTGATTTAAAATTCATACTTCCTTATTAGGTCTGTGTGATAGATAAACCTGCTAAATCTCCCTAATACATACAACACCTTTATTTCATCTTAAATCTGGTGATGAGTATAAAGATGAATACAAGTCACATTTGACTTCTGTAATTACAAGAGGTGCTCAAAGCTGCTAGTACTTTTGAGTTTATTTTGCTCGGGACAAGCATTCCTTCTCCTAGATTAAAATGAAGAAAAAGTCAACTCTTTCAATTAACCAAGTGCCTGTCATCCTTCCAGAGCCACCTGCCCTCAAGTGCTGAATGAAGGCACCACAGCCACCAGGTCTGATGAGGTTTGTATGAGAGGATGAGGAAAGTCTGTGTTCTAGTTGCCAGGTCAATGAGAAACTGAGGGAAAGGACTAGAATGAAGATTGGGACAATTAGAAAGGCACAGATAAAATCTGAGAAATAGATAAAGCTAAAATTAAAGTTTTAACTTTGTACTAAGAATGAAGAATTCACCTAAGTGGGTCTCTGGGATAACAGCAGCAGCTCACATCCACTCTTACCCTGGGGAGCCTTTGTGACTTTTTTAAGCTGGGTAATTCAAATCCGACCTGAAGTAACCAGCCATCCAAACCTAGAAAATCTGTTTCATATTTTTAGGTAATAAAATTTCTGTCAATTTCCTCTGGCAAAGAGAGCCTCCTTGTGTTCAAGGCAAAGCCTCCCAGGGTAACTGGGGCATTTCTCAAGATTGAATTTGACCCTCCAGTCTATACTTAATTATTATTATGGTATTATGGTTCATGGAGGCCTGCACAGGGACCATAATAACAGAGATCTTGACAGGTCCACATTCTAAGTGTTCATCAGTATGACTACAAAATTTTCACAATAACCTAACTAGTCTATTTTCTTCCAGAAAGACCAATCCATATCCCAGGGCTTTTCTCAACATGTTAGTCAATAATCCAGGAACCCTTTGCTTGGTAGCAATAGCAATAATAATCTATTTACATCACTTTCTCTACATCAATTAACATAGTGTATTTTTATAAACATTTATGCAGATATAGTTACATAGTATATATATATATATTGGTCTTTAGTTTTAAAAATATAAGGTAGTACAATATTTTAGAACTTGTGTACCTAACTTAAAAAAACAGTAGAAAGATCAACAATCCTTCAAGTAAGTAGGAAAGCTTTCCTTTAATTTGAGAAAGCAGTTATTATAATATTTTGGAAACTGTTTTCTGAAGTGCAGGTAACATAAAGCTTATTCTCTCCTACAAAAGCAGTGTTAATTACTATAGCTAGAAGCTGGGCTACGGTATCAGCGAATTTGGTGTATTAGCAAGCCACATATATACGACATGTTTTATGATGGGTTTTACTTGTAACAGGATATATGAACAAAATGCTTTAGAACTTTCAAATGAACTAAGAGCAAGTGGTATTTTTAATCACATTTACAGATGAGGGAGGGTATAAAGAATCAGAGGTGCAAAGTGAATTTTCTGAAATGTAACATTCGATGAATGATCAAATTGGTACCATGACTAGCATCTTTTGGTCAGGCCCATTGTTACTGATTCCATTTTAACACACCAACTTGGAAGCTGCTCTTTCTACTTACAAATATATTCCTTCGGTTTTATTTCTATAGTGGATTTCCAAATTTCACCTCTTGCACACATCCTTGCTGTCTTGTGCATTTGAATTCAAATACTTCCTCTTGCGCATTCTCCATCCCAACTATTTCTTCAAGCCTTTAAAAATTCATTAGTGTTTCTGTTTCTTTATATCTGTCCTTTTACTATGTTTTTGAGTCTATACACTACAGTGTATCATTGTGGTTAATGAAAGGGTGACTTGGCTACTAAGAACATTTAGCTGTTTCCAGTATTTTGCAAAAACTAATGTGGTAGGATATGCTGAAACTCAAGAATTTTGCTTTATTTTCTAGAAGTCAATAGGGGTTGGTTGCTTTGTGGAATAGAACATGTAGGATAAAGAAGTAATAAAACCATTAGTGATGGTCAATGGTTAGATTCTAGTGTTATATTCAAGGCCTTTTCTCATTCAGGTGTACAGATGATCAGAACATTTCTTTATACATTTGTGAATAATTATTTCTTCAACTTCTCAAATCTAAATCAAGATGGATCAAATTTATGAAGCTTTATCAAGAGCCTATGTCATCCAGAAGTTTATGTTTCAAAATACAGTACATAAGTAATGTACTCAGAAAACTAAGTCCCAAATTAAATTAATAGTCGTTAGGAGACTATTGGCTTCACTATAAAGTCTTCTGTTATAGATAGCCTGCACATAAAGTTGAGTTGTTCTTCACAATCTACCTATACAGTGCCCTATGTTTTCACATAAAGAAATTAATATGTTACTTAAAGAATGATGAACTAATCTTTTTGCTATTTCCTCTTGCTTATATAAACTAATATAGTGATATCAAATTAATGCACAATGTTTAAGTTTAGGTGACAACTAATTGTATAACAGGAATTAAGCTGAACCAAATCTTTTCCTTTCCAACATGTAACTAAATTAAAATTGGAACAATCCTGAGAGGTTATTTTATTTTTCAAAGTAGACCATCTTTTAAATCTTATTGACTGATTTACTTTGACAACTAGACAAGAGAGATATCAATAGTTCATGGCCTACAAAATGTCAGTAACACAAAACTTATTTTTAGATGTAAATTATTACTGTTGTTAAAATTACTCTGAAAATGCTAACTGCTAACTAAAGAGATTTTTATTGTATAATGGGCAAATTAGAAAAAATAGTATGAATCAGCACATATTATTTATGAAAATTAGAAATTGACATCCCATACCAAACAATTCCCTTGATTTCTAATACTATACTTTTAGAATTATTGAAAAACAATTGTACTGAGCTGAATGATGGCTGCCAGAAACTACGTCCATGTCCGGTCCTAATTCCCAGAACCTGGAATACTCCTTACATGGTCCGGGAGACTGAACGTTTGTGTTCCCCCAAAATTCATATGTTGACACCTAATCCCCATCATGATGGTATTAGGAGGTGGGGCCTGTGAGAGGCAATGAAGTCATTAGGGTGAAGCCCTTATAAATGGGATTAGTGCCCTTATCCACGAAGCCCCAGAGAGCTCCTTCACCCCCTTTGCCATATGAAGACCCAGTGAAAGATGTCTGTCTATGAACCAGATGCTGAATTTGCTGACACCTTAATATTGGACTTCCCAGTCTCCAGAACTATGAGAAATAAATTTCTGTTATTTATAAGCCCTCAGACTATGATATTGTTATAGGAACTCAAACAAGCTAAGATAAAAATTGGTACTGGGAGCGATACCTCATTGTTGTAACAAATACCTAAAAATGTGGAAGTGGCTTTGGAACTGGGTAATGTGGTTGGAAGAAGCTGGACAAGTTTTCAGGTACATGCGAGAAAAGGCTATTGCCACAAATGGACTGTTAAGAGTGATTCTAGTGAGAGCTTAGAAAGAAAAGAGGAGGGCTGTAGAGAAAGCCTCAATCTTCTCAGAGAACACCTATGTCATCCTGGAGAGAATGCTGGTAGAAATATGGAAGGTAAAGGCCACTCTGCTGAAATCTCAGATGGAAATGAGGAATATGTTATCGGATAACAGAGCAAAGGCAATCCCTGTCATAAAGTGGAAAACAATTCAGCTGAATTATGTTCATCTTTTAACTTCTACTGTAGAATTTATGAGTGATGAACTCGGATATTTAGCTGAAGGTATTTCTATACAAAGCTGAAGAAGTGGCCTTGGTACTTCCTGACTCCTTATAGCAAAAAGTTAGAAGATAAAAATGAATAGGCAAAACTGCTAATCAAAAAAAGAAGCAGAACTTAAATACTTGGAGAACTCTAAGCTAGGCTGACCGTATTTCCTTGAGACAAAAAAACAGATATTGGGATGACAAAAATGGATGGGGTTATGTAATGTTCCATATTTATGAAAAAGTGCATGATAACAAGTTTTATTACATGAACATACTGAGCTAACAGTTATTCTTCAGTGACAGAACTCATACAAAAATTTAGGTAGACATAGAGGGAGACTGTATTTCACTAAAATCACTATGAATATTTATCTGATGGAGTAATCTTGTGCAGCAAACTCTGGTCTTTCAACACCTTATCATAAAACTTCTCACACTCCAAGACACAATTTTGTTTCTTACAACCACCATAGCCCTCACTGTCTCAACACTTAATCTGGATTTCTCTTTCAACCACATACTACTCATAACAGAAAATATTCTTTCAACAGGTGCCGTACTTCCAGGAAGACAAAAAATAAACTTTACAATATTATAAAAGTCTTGAAAATCTAGGCATTTTTGGTCATTTCAGAAAAAAACTTTCTCCATCTATCAGATACAGAAATGTTTTCTTTCTTCCATGTATCCAACTACCTCACAACTGTAGATTTTATGAGGGTCCACTGATCGAATACACAAGTTTCTTCTGTTTCTGTGTGTGATGAGTTCCTCGTTCAAGCTGCCCTGTATTCCTTCCCATTCAGATGTCTTCCTTAGTAGCACCTGCTTGAACTTCTCAGTGTTTCCTACACTGCACTTTCACTTGTTGATATATTCTGAGCTGGTTTCATCAAAATTCTCAACTACTCAAAACACTTAGCCTCATTAATTTCTCCTGAATCTACTAATATTTTCAGTTGTTTTTTTGCCATCAGAAGTTAAAAACACTTCACTTTTTCTGGACTTTAAATTGTTTACAAAATGTTCAATGTTTATGGCTACTTCTGTAGCTGAAATATACGTGTTTCAATTAAACTAAGGTAAGTTTGGAACACAGACACTTGAACTCTTATAAATGACAACCACAATTTCAAACAGGGATTTTTCCGAACAATTTTCATAACATAACAGGGCATTTTTCTTGAGAAAGAATAAGAACTAAGTTTCTCAAACATGCTTGAAATTCTGTCAAATGATGAACCCAAGTACAAAAATCTTGTATTTTCATGCTTTGACAATGTAGCATTGTTTCCTCCAAAGTCACAAAAGTTTTTCAGTTCTTCAATTCTGTGTATACATAGAATATTTGTATACTTTCATGGCAAAACATTTAGTATCAGTTGGTAAACAGTCAACAGTGCACTGGAGACAACTGTGTGTAATGTGTGCCCCACAACCAGGGCCTCTTCACACACTGAATGGGGCTGAGTGACTGTGTCTTGAATGCCCCACAGCCGCAGACAAGCAAGGGTAGGCCTCCGATCATCACTAGCCCAAGAAGTCTGACCCTAACTGGATGAAGTAAATGGAACTTCATCTTTCATCACACTAGTAGTTTTACCACATGCATTCATTAGCAGAGAGCCTTATGATAAATAAACAACAATTGTTCAGTTTTTTACATAAAATTAAAATTGGGACAAAATTGACATTTATATTAAACTGATGGGATAGTCAGGAAATATGAAAAAAAAAATAGTACTGTCCTGCTTAAAATACTACATATGGTCAGCCTACTCTAAGCCCATCCTGAAAACAATGAGAAAGTGTGATCAGAAGAGAATATGAAGGGTGTGGGCAAAACACTATTTGATAAGATTCATCAGACATCTCTACAGAAGCAGGAGCTATTGTTGCAAGACAATAGAAAAATAACTCCCAAGACATTCAGAAATAATTAGGGCTGTTCTTCCCATCCCAGCCCCAGAGTACCAGGCCCTCAGGGACAGAATGGCTTCAGAAGGGCCATCTGAGCCTGTGGGACTTAGATGTGAGCTGCCTTACACCATGGGCTCTGCTCTCTGTACTCCAGCAGTGAGCTCCCTGATTGCCCCAGGTGCAGGTCCTGTGGGCGCTGGTATGGAGCCAATGTGGCCAGCCCTCTGGAGGACCCAGGCTACAAACTTTGGTGATTTCCACACTTCTCCACCAGCTCCACCAGTGTGCAGAATGCAAAAGCCCTGGGAGATGGCTGCTTTCACCTAGATTCCAAATGATGCCTGGAAGTTGCAGGCTCACAATCACATTCAGGGAGAGCCATAAATACAAGACTCTATCTTACTAAGGCAAAGCCCAGGCAGAGAACTGTTGCAGAGGTGGAGCTACTGCAGAGGCCTTCAACCAAGATGATGCCCTGTGGAGCCCGGGGAATGGGGGGACAGGGCTGTCCCTGAGAACCCGTAGGTCTAGAAGGTAGCACATCCAGTCAAAGAAGATATTGTTTGAATCTTAAGTTTTAAAGTTGTTTGCTCTTAAAGTTTAATGTTGAGTTTTGGACTTACTTGGGACCTGGTCCTCATTTCTTCTATCGTTTTGGAATGAAAAGAGTCTATCCTATGCCTATCCCACCATTACATGAAAGATCTCACAAATTCACAGCTGGAAAAAATTTGCCTCTGGATAAATCGTAACTTGAGTCTTACCCATACTGAATGTCCATGATATTTAGATGAGATTCTGGACTTAGACATTTGAGTTGATTCTAGAAAACTGTTGGGAGTTATTGGGATAGATGCAATGAATTTTGCACGAGAGAAAGACATGAATTTTAGAAGGCCAGGTGTGGAATGCTATAGACTCCCAACTCACATGTTAAAACCTAATCTTCAATGTGATGAGGGCCTTTTGAAGATGACTCAGTCATGAGGATGGAGCCCTCAAGAATAGCAATAGCGCCCTATAAAAGAGGCCTGTAAGAGCCCCTCACCCCTACTGCCATGTTAGGGCACGAAAAGATGGCCAACTATGAACCAGGAAGCTGGTTTTCACCAGGCACCAGAACTGCTGGCACCTATTTAATCTTGGACTTCTCAGCCTCCAGAAAGGCACCCAGTCTATGGTATTTTGTTATAGCAGCCCCAACAGACAAAGACCTACGGCAAAAGATGTGATTGAGAGAGTACCTTATCTTAGAGTTGCCAGGTAGTCACTAAAAGTAATTACATGTGCTCTCATAAGAGGCAAAAGGAGTTGAGACACACACAGCAGAGAAGACACAAAGTATCTGTGATATGAAAATGGAAGCTGAGCAGAAAGTGAGGTGGCCACAAGCCAAGGAATCCAACTGCCACCAGCAACTAGAAGAGGCATGGAGTAAATCCTCCCCTGGAGCCTCTTTAAGGAGTACAAGCCTTAGCCTCCAGAAGTGTGAGAATAAATTTCTATTGTTCTAAGCCATGCAGTTTGTAGTAATTTATTATGGCTGCCTTATGAAACTAATACAGCAGTGGTAGTGCCATCATTTATAAAAGCCATGAACCCAGCAATTCCATTAAGGGTATTTTTCTTATAGGCACAAATGCACAAATGTGAAAAGAAACATATAAAGGATGTCCAGGGCAGCATCATTTATAACTGTGGCAAACTGAAAGTCATTAGGAAATTGGGTAAACGGTTCCACATTCATAATAACATACTACACAACTGTAAAAAAACTGAGGTAGATCTATAAGCACTGATATGGAATGTCATTAAAAGTAAAATAATGTAATAAAAGTAAACTGTAAAACAGGGAACTATGATTCCATTTATCTTAAATCATATACACAAAAATTCATATATTTGTATATGTATAGAAATTAGAATAATACTTATACATAAAAAGCTATTAATAGCAGGTGCCTTTGGAAGTACTTATATATAAGTAATATATTTTAAAATTTTAAAGTATTACAAGAGTATATTTTATTTTTCAATTAAAAATTTTACAGAAATGCAAAACACAAGACTTCAGTATGCAAACACAGATATATTCCCTTATATATTAACTTGGTTGTGAGTTATAGCAGGTACTTCTGTTTGTATTACATACAGAATTTTCATATCTTTCACTTCTAATACTTCATCCTATTAGCTAAATTTCTATTATGTTAAGGTAAAAAATATTGGCCTTTGCTGATAAATTTTATCTAGGGTTCTCACAGTGTGGCCGTAGTTCAGCAGCATAAGCATTACCAGGAAACTTGTTAGAAATGTAAACTCTGGGACACCATCTCAGATCTACTGAATGACACTCTCGGATGAGACCTAGCAAACTACAGTTTAACAAGTCCTTCAGGTGATTCTGATGCATATTAATGTTTGAAAATTACTGGCTCCTTCTCTGAAATGGTCCTGGAGGTTCCTTTTTAAATGTTTAGAGTTCCTTGGAGCATAGTTGAAAAGTCATTTCTAAGATCTTTCTCACTACTCATATTTAGTGATATTCTCTGGTCAACCTGAAGAAAAAGGGATTTATATTTAAGAGATTCTGGGTCTTCCCTTTTGCATCTAGTCTTCAAAGATTTTCTTGTGTTTTCCTCTTTTCCTCAACTTGAGGTCATTAACTGGCACTAGGAAAGGGGTGTTAAAATACATTCTTGGGTGAGATGCAAGATGACGGAATAGGTAAATACGGTGCCTGCTTTGTTCTGTGAACACAATAAAATTACAACTAAATTACTGAACAACCAACACAGAGAACCATCTGAAGTCTAGCTCAACAGAAGCTTTATAACTAAGGATACAAAAAAAGAAGAAGCCACAGCAAGACTGGTAGGAGGGACACAGATGCAAAAGGAGCCAAACCCCTGGTGGAGGCAGAGAACCAGGAGGGATATCTCAGCTGCGGACATTCCCCACAGAGGAGCGAGGGACCCCAGCCCCATACCAGGCTCCTTAACCCAGAGCACTGGTGCTGGGAAGAGGAGCCCCACGACATCTGACTGTGTAAAACAGTGGGACCCTGCCCATCTGGTTGGGACCGAAGGCTCTGGGAAATGCAGACATCCACTTAAGGTGCCTGGGCTGACTCAGTCACTAACGGTACTTACCCTGGGTTTCCGTAGTGGGACGGTGACTCGGGGAATGTTGGAGGCACATGGGGGGCGGACTGAGGTGTGTGGCTTTGGAGCGAAGGCTGGAGGACAGTCACCACTTTTCCTGGGTGTGCCCTCCTCCCGAGCAGCCAGATGGTAGGCGCCATCTTTCCTGTGTTGCACCTGCCCCAACACGGCAAATCTAAACCCGATTGGTCTGTTGAGCTTTACTCAGTCCACCCTGCTGACTCACTGGGAACTTACCTCACCCAACTCCACCAATGCCAGAGGCACTTTCTCTGGTGAGCAGCCAGCATTGCCCACATTGCAATCTTCCTTGGAAATCTAAGTCTGCAGGTCCTAGGCTGGTGGTCCCCAAATACAGCACTGGCATCAAATCAGGATCTACAGAAATACCTGGTTCAGTGACCAGGGATACAGTGCCAGGGCCCCACAGGGTACCTAGTATGTAAGGTTATCCAGCAATACTGGGAGACAAGGCAGATCTACCTAATGCATAGAAAGAAATACAGGCAGGTACCCAAAATGAGGAAACAAACAAACAAACAAAAACCCCAAAAATTTCAAATAAAAAAAAAAAACAGTAGAAAACTCCAGAAGAAGAGCTAAACAAGATGGAGGCAAGCAACCTATTAGATACAGAGTGCAAAACAATGATTTTAAGGACGCTCAAGGAACTTAGTGAAAACTTCAACAGAGAGACAGCAAGCATAAAGAAGGACACAGAAACCACAAAATAAGACCAATCAGAAACAAAGAATACTACAACTGAAATTCAGAACACAACAGAAGGGACCACCAGCAGACTAGATGGAGCAGAGGATCGAATCAGTGAATTGGAAGACAAGGTAGCAGAAAACATCCAGTCAGAAGAGCAAAAAGAAAAAAGAATCCAAAAAAATGAGGATAATTTAAGAGGCCTCTGGGACAACATCAAGCACCACAATGTTCACATCATAGGGGTACAGAAGGAGAAGAAAGCAAGGAATTAAGAACGTATTTGAAGAAATAATGACTGAAAACTTCCCTGACCTGGTGAAGGAAACAGACATACAAGCCCAGGAAGCACAGAGAGTCTCAAACAAGATAAACCCAAATAGGTCCATACCAAGACACATTATAATTAAAATGGCAAAGGTTAAAGACAAAGAGGGAATACTAAAAGCAGCAGGAGAAAATCAACTAGTTACTTGTAAGGGAGCTCCCATAAGAATGTCAGCTGATTTGTCAACAGAAACCTTGCAAGCCAGAAGAAAGAAGCAGAAAATATTCAATGTGACAAAAAGCAAGGACCTAAAACCAAAATTACTCTATCCGGTAAGGCTATATCATTCAAAATCAAAGGATGAGCAAAGAGCTTCTTAGATAAGAAAAAGCTAGAGGAGTTCATCACCACCAAACCAGTACTACAAGAAATGTTAGAGGGACTGCTTTAAGATGGGAAAGAAAGAAAGAAAAGCAAAATTATGAATAATGAAATGGCAATAGGTACACATCAACAATTACCTTTCATTTAAATAGATTAAAAGCTCTAATCAAAAAACATGAAGGGTATTGCACTGAGTGCAGTGTCAGAAACAGAGGAAGACAGAGGCAAGTTGACTTTGCTTATACGTGAAATCCAAAGAAGAAAATAAACAAGTGGAACAGGAACAGATTCATAGATACAGAAAACATCTGGTTTGTTGCCAGATGGGAGGAAGGTTGCAGGAGGAAGTGAAATAAGGGAAAGAGACTGGGAAGTTCAGTTTGGTGGTTACAAAGTAATAGTTACGGGGATATAGGGTACACCATGGGAATGCAGTCAGTAATCTTGCAATAACGATGTGTGGCATCAGATGGGTACTAGATTTCTTGGGGTGATGGAAGGAGGGTGGGAAGGTGGGTGGAAAGAGAAAGAAATCAAGAAGTATAAATTCATAGTAACAAAACAGTCACAGAGATGTAAAGTGCATCATAGTGCATATAGTCAATACATTGTAATAACTTTAAATGATGTCAGAGGGGAACCAGATGTTTCAGAATAAGGATATTTTATAAGGTATATAAATGTCTCATCGCAATGCTATACACCTGAAACCAATATATTGCATGTCAAATATAATTGAAAAATAAAAATAAATGAGGAAAAGCACATTCTTGGAGGTTTGTAGAAAGAATACAGCGCTGAAAAATACCTTTCTTATTTTTCTATTTAAAAGCCCATTTGAAAAAAATCAAATAAGAAAAAAAAATCCTAAGATCTCCTGTTACCAATGATGAGATTCAGAAATATGCTAGAATGCTGTAGAAAATTCTATAAAATATAATACCATTAGGGGCAGGAATAAGAAATAGCATCACAGCAGGGTGAATCAATCTCGCCACAGGCATGGCGTACCATGGTCTTCCATTTCACCAAGATAAGCTTCTCTAGTCTATTAACTCCTCTGACTACCAGGTGGCTGAAGCTTCCTATAAATGACCACTCTTTTCAGAATCCTGAACATACTGAGTTCTATCTATGACATATCTCTGTGTGACCCAACAATGTCACCTATATTCTCATGATGCTATGGCCCCTACCCCCATCTTCCTTGAGTTATCATGTTTACAGTATGTGGAAACTAAAGAAAACCTAAATGCCCAACACTGGGAAGTGGTTGAATATATTACTGTCATCCACTTTAAAAAAATATGTAATAACATGGAGAATATTTATTATATATTTTTCAGTGAAAAAAGACATAAACTTGTATGACAGCAAAATTCAAAATACTGTATGTGATAAGAAAGATGCACAATAAAATATATAGGCCGTAGTGTTAGGGTGAGGCTTAGAGAAAAATTTTATTTCCTTAATTATAATAATTTGGGATAATACTATTATAATACCTTAATATGTAAAATACTTTAATATCACACATTTAACTACTTACTCCCACTTTCGCTTTTATTATATATCTGCTTTGAAAAAATGGGTTAATTTTATCTACAACGGATTCAGATATGGTCATTGTAAGGTAATACAGCAAAATTAGAAGCTGTATTTTATTTAGAGATTTTACACCCATTTTTGTTTCCTTTTCTTTATTGTATATTGTTTTTCTTTTAGTTGTATCTAAATAAAATTATACGGCTCTTATGTAAGTTGTAAAGGGGGTACCCACAGATGGTCCTCATGCATAAATTTAGATATATATTACATTTGCTGATTACTAATTATCTATATAAATAACAATTACTGTTGCATCTATGTTACATCACTGATTAAGACACCTGACATTTTAACATGCATTTTCTCATAATGCTATTTAGTAGCGACTGCCTCCATTTGCAGATAATGAAACTGAAATTTACCATGTCAAATATCTTTTTTTAAAGTCTACCTGCAGTATTTGTTTCACTCTAGGACTAGGCTCTTTTAGAGTTAAGATCTATACACCTCCTACTATCTTCATGTTACTTTTCAATTACGAAATGCTTAAAGTGTTTATATTGCCACCCTGTCTCCCACCATAGTATATTTTGCCAGTTCTAAATATTTGCTTTGCATATGGCCCTCCAACCATTTCCACTGTGTACTTCCAGGAAGAATTCAGGAGACACTCAATTAATTGGTAATTGCCAAAAAAAAGAGGAAACGAAAGCTGAAGCCCATGAAAACTAATCATCCACTGAATTCAAAGAAATGGTATCAGTCGGGATTATGAAATGTCGAAGGGAAGGGCTGGGGAACTTTTAGGAACCTAATGAAGTGATCAGTTGTGTCTTCCATTACACATTTATGAGGGAATTAAATTGGTAATTTTATTTTTTGTTCATAATTATTTGTTCCCTAGCCTTGTCATACTTTCCTACCCCTAACTTTGGGCTAAGCCATGTAACAAAGGAATATAAGCCAGTGACATATAGGCCATGACCAAGAGTAAGCTTAAAATGTGTTTGTTTGTTGTGACTCTACTTGTAGTCCTTATCTTGCAATATAAGAACATATATGGATCCCTGAAAACAAGAGTATGTTTGAAGGTCAGCCAAACCCACCAGAGCCAACCAGAGCTCTAGCTGACCCATAGTTGCCAAGTAGTGTGGACAAGAAATAAACATTTGTTGTAAATCCTAAGATACTGGAGCTGTTTGACAGAAAAACAATATCTCAGTTTTGGTGTGCTCAACAAAATCCTAAAATACACGACATTGGTTTTAGGGACAGGCAACTGGTAGTGAGGACCCTGTTAGAAAATGTTAGAAAAATGACAATTTCTGTTAGCCAGTAGCAAAATATTTGGTAATATTTTTGCTTGTGATATTCTGAAAGGCAGAAAACGCACACAGTGCATTTGGGGTTCTGCGGCAAGAGATTTGGAGAAGGAGTGTTGGCAGTATGAACTGGTTGTCAGCCATGTGTGATAAACACTAGGAGAGGCAGTGAGGTCCTAATGGGTTTGAGACCTGTGTGCAAGCAGGGACGAAAAGGGAAAACGAGAACTTATGTATTACAGGACTTGCAGGGTTGAAAGATTATTTTAGTCTGGTAAAAGATTCTCAAGGGTATGCCCTTAGCACCTTCCCTTAAAACCCCTTCAGTAAATTCTTTCAGTTTGAAAACTAGTTGAGACTGGGAATGAAGAAGAGATCAATAATGTGGTCCCTGACAGTTTAATAACCTTTAATTTTCTATAATTAAGTAATTTAAAGAGACACGTCTCACAAAGATCTGCTAGTGTTACTATGTGTACTAACTAGAACCAAATAATTTTTAAAATGTTCTTCAAAAACTTATACTATAAAATGTGCTGCCAGCCTGGATAAAAAGAAATAGTGACTGCTGGAAACATAAAATGACAAAGTGATTAAAATGACTCCAATATCCTGTAACTTGCTTTATGTGATGTACAGAGATATACTACTATGAGAAATTTAAATACATATGAGTATATCACAATAAATGTCACAGTATTACAATAAACTGTAGTGATCCTTTGAACAAGTGACATTCACACTGGCTCTTATTTTCCTTATTTGTAAAAAAAAACAGAGTAGGATTAAGTGTTCTCTGAGGTCCCTTTCAGCTCATTTTTGATTCTATGACACTAAATAGTTCTATTTATAGACATTCTTAGCATGTGAAAAACAATGTTTTTCCCTTCTCTGGGAAAATGCTACTGCCATTCAAAAATAAGTAATGAACAGATGGACAATATTTGAGAACGTTTTCCAAGATTCTAAAAACTAGGCTGAATGAGAGAAGTTCTTTAGAAAGAACCAATTGAAGGAATTCCATTATGTAAGTAGAAAAGGCCTTGCACTTAATTAAAGTTGAGGGCTACGTAAGGCCAAATATTAGTTCCTTAAGTGTGCTCAGAATTTTACTGAGTTCCCAAATCACAATTTAGGTTCCGTAAAGTTATTGTAAGAGATCCTAAGAGAATGTTCATTTATCAAGATTAAATTATTGAAGCATCTTTTCATGTACTTTTACAGAGTATGTTCCCATAAAAGTGGGACAATTTGGTTCAACGTTACAAATAAATCGCATGAAGATATTTTTTGAAGACAGAATGAAAACAGCACCTTGTTTATGATATATTCAAAATGTTTTAAAGAAGTAATATTTCAATTTATGCACTGTACATTTTTATTTCCCATATTTGCCCAATTTATATACCCTTAAATTAAAATTTATACACTACAACTACTAAATAAGAATCAAGTAATCATGGATTATTTGATAAAATTATCATGTTCAATAGACTTTAATCACTACAGATATTATTAATAATGCATAAGGGTTGACTATTTACAAACATTCAAAAATGTATTCCTCTTGTCAAGCTTACATATAAATTTTATAACACTGACATCAGTGGGAACTGTTAACTGCTGTCATTTCTTATAAAAGATCAAAAAAACCTAGCTGAAATAGGAGGCAGAACTGAAAGTAATCACTTTCATCACATTCTATGACATTCTCAAGATTCGCTAGAAAGATCCTCACTGTGAAGTTCCACAGAACTCACAATTTCAAGCTCTTGTATTTAGAATCTGATGTTATTATTCTGTAATATTCACTGAACACTAATAATAAAGTTAGCGCTGATTGGAAGAAAAATGAACCCAACAGGAAATAGGACCTAGATGAGAGTTACAGGAGCTGCTGAAAATAAATCAATTGGTCTGATACCGCTTGTCACTTCTGGAAAGTCACCAGAAAGAAGCATCATTCCAAGTGAAGAGGAAAAAAAACCCTTTTCTCTTTTCTTTCCCCTGTTCTCACTGTACTAGTCAAGAAGGTGAATCCCACAAAATTACATAAGAAACAAACAAACACAGTTTTCTGGAAATCAATGACATACTTGTACCACAGGCAATTAGAAGTAACAAAATTATTAGAAACCCTTCACCTTTGCACATTGCATCCATTTCTATCCCCATTTGCTCTCTCCAAAAGGCCTGTGGTCTGCTCTCTTTCAGGTTTGGCTGCCAACTGGGCAGAAAAGACACCCATAATCCCAAGTATCACCTTGATCTTCATTTAATTTCTCTACCTTTTAATTATTTTGCTAGTTTAATTTTGTTTCCACCTTGCTTTTTCCTCATGCATACTGGCATCCACTCATCGTCCCAAACCAGATATTCTCCTGCCTGCCTATCATTCTGCTCCAGGTGATTCACTTATGTTTGGTCTAAGTTTGCTGAAGCTTGGGTGAAGAGCTTTCACTTTCTTACCCTAATGGACCCTTTACATTTCTTCATGCTCTACAAGAGAATACTATGCATTTTCGGACCTTTGGTTTGCCCATACCATACACCCCAGCCTGACAGCATGACAAGCAGCTGAGATAGAAACAACAAGCTGCCATCCTTTCTGCCCTGCTCACTAGAATGCAACATTTTAAACCTGGGTCCAACAACAGAAAGGGAATTCCAATGGATAAATACTTTAAAGACAGAGGCCCAAGAAATTGTTTTCCCGAAAGACTTTGAGGCTCTGTATGTAATGAAGTTTCACAATTCAGTAAATTTGGACAGAAGGCCATTTTGCCATTATGGCCTGTACCTCAGCTTTGGGACCTTGAGGATCCAATCATTACTTTGGGAGCATCAGACATGATCCTTTATATAGGCAATGTAGTCATTGTTGTTTCCACTGAGGCACTAATTATGGTGATAAACAGTAGTGGAGAAACTCATTTGATCTCTCCCCACTAAGGAAAATCATCAATTCATAAAAGAAGATAGCAAGAGAGGGAAAAAAGTAATAAGGGAACTATAAAATAGTCAAAAAACAATAAGATGGCCTTAGTAAGTCCTCACCTATCAATAATTTCTTGAAATATAAATGGGTTATATTCTTATTCATCAAGAAAATATAAAAATTTAAATAAATATGAACCCCCAGAGTACCTAATTATATTTAGCAAATACTAACAGATCTAAAGGGGAGAAAAAGACAGCAATATAATTATAAGAGATTTCAATACCCAATTTTCAACAATAGGTAGTTCATCCAAACAAAAAATCAGTGGGGCAATTTGAACCTTGACATATATTTTATATCAAATGAACCAAACAGACATATACAGAACATTCCATCCAACAGCAACAAAATAGACACTCTTTTCAAATGCACAGGGAACATTCCCCTGAACAGATCATATGTTAGATCACAAAACAGGTCCTAGCAAATTTAAGAAGACTAAAATCATAACAAGTATCTTTTCTGACCACAAAGAAATAAAACTTGAAAGCAATCACAGGAGAACACTTGGAAAATTTACAAATATGTGGAAATTAAACAACAGACCCCTGAACAACCAATGAGTCAAAAAAAAGAAAGAAAGATCAAAATATATCTTGAAACAAAAGAAAATGTTCATACCCAAACTCATGGGAAATAGCAGAAGTAGTCTAAGAGGAAAATTTATAGTGATACACACCTACATTGAGAAAATGAAAAGATCTCAAATAAACAAATTAACTTTATACTTCAATAAATTAGAAAGTGAAGAAAAAAGTAACCCAAAATTAGCAAAAAAAAACCCAGAAAACAAAAAAACAAAATAAAGATCAGAGCAAAATTAGAGACTAGAAAAAAAAATTAGAAAAGATCACTACAATACAAGCAGGTTTGTTGAAATAACACACAAAATTGACAAACCTTTGGCTAGAATAGAGAAGAAAGAAAGAAAAGACTCAAATAAATAAAATCAGAAATGAAAGAGGTGACATTACCATTGATACCACAGAATTATAAAAGATCCTAAGAGCCACCTATGAAAAATTATATGCCAGCCAATTGCAAAGTTTAAAATAAATTAATACAGTCTTAGAAAAATACAAACTACCAAGACTGAATTGTGAAGAAATGGAAAATCTGAACAAATCAATAACAAGGTGATTAAATCAGTAATCATAAATTTCCCAAAATGAAATGCTCAGGACCAGCTGACTTGCATTTGAATTATACCAAACATTTAAAGAAAAATTAATGCCAATCTTTCCTAAACTATTGTAAAATATCGGAAAAGAGGGAACACTCACAAACTCATTTCATGGAACCAGCATTACTCTGATACCAAAGTCAGTTAAGGGCACTCCAAGAAAATAAAATTACAGA
>PVJL010002650.1:0-36206 GCA_004026885.1 Lyroderma lyra
AGAGGTGCAGGCGCTGCAGGTAGAGGTGCAGGCGCTGCAGGAAGAGGTGCAGGCGCTGCAGGAAGAGGTGCAGGCGCTGCAGGAAGAGGTGCAGGCGCTGCAGGAAGAGGTGCAGGCGCTGCAGGAAGAGGTGCAGGCACTGCAGGTAGAGGTGCAGACGCTGGCGGAGGAGGCCGCGCTGGAGGTGGCTAGCATCACCTGCCTCGTGGATCTGCCCCGTGGATCTGCCCCCAGAGCCCCCGGAGCACATCCTGTGCAGCGGTTCACTGACGGCTGCAGACATCAGTTGTGTCTCCGGCACCTGCGGGCAGCTGCGCGAGCTGGAAGGTGCGGAGGTGGCAGTTCGGGGTGAGGTGGCCTTCCCTTGGGAAAGACTACAGCCCCACCGACTACATCAGTTGGTTGGAGGAGTATGAAGTTCGGCGGAAAGCTGGGTTAGACGTCCGAAAGATGAAGCCTCGTTCTCAAAGAGGTTCGTTCCAGAGGACGTCCCTTGTAATGGTCTTAGTGACATTGAGAATCTCGAGGGACCAGAGATACTTTTTGAGGGTGACCTGGTGTGCATCCTAGATATGGACGCAAGAAAAGCTTTGACTTGGAAGCACTAAGCAGAAAACATTCTCTACTACCTACGACAGCAGACAATTTTAAATGATTTTCAGGCTTTCCTTCAGCATTCTGACGACTATGAATCGTACCTTGAAGGTGCCGAGTTCATTGACCAGTTGTGCAATCCACTTGCACAGATCGCCCTCGAAGACATCCAGGCCCAGAGGGGCAGCATCGAGGAGCTTGTGTGCAAAACCCTCGGGGGCATCGACAGCTCTCACCCCGGGCTGGCCTTCAAGGCAGGTGAATCCTCCATGACAGTGGAAATAGAACTCCAGAGCCAGGTGCTGCATGCCATGAACCATGTCCTTTATGACCAACCGAAGTTCAAGGGGAACCAAATGGATTACTATAATCCCTGACATTTATACAGGCACCAGGTCCTGTTCTGCAGAACAGGAATCCCAGTCACCATGTCTCTGCTCTACATGACAATTGCCCATCAGTTGGGGGTCCCACTGGAACCTGTGGGCTTCCCAAGTCACTTCTTACTAAGGTGGTACCAAGGCAGAAGAGGGGCCACCCTGGACATCTTGGACTACATCTACATTGGTGCCTTTGGGGAAGGCAGGCAGCCGGCGGTGGCAGAATGTGAATACTTGATTGGTTGTCGTGTGACTGCAGCGCTGAATGGGGTGGCCCATGCAGAGAAGGTGCTGCAGTGAATGCCGGGAAAACTACTCGGCCTGAGAAGGCAGGAAGGCATCGACGCGTCCCACCAGCTCCGGCAAGACTCACTGGACCTTTTCGTGGCCATGTACCCAGGCGAGGTGCAGCTCCTCCTGATGCAAGCCAGGCTCTACTTCCACGTGGGCATCTGGCCAGAAAAGGTGCTTGGCATCCTCCAGCACATCCAGACCCTAGACCCTGGGCAGCACAGCATGGTGGGCTCTCTGGTGCAGCACGTGGTAGAGCACATTGAGCACAAGGAGAGGGAGGGCGTGGAGGTGAAGCACCCTGACATCTGCTGTTCCATGGGTCTCATTATGAAACTGTGTGATCTATGGTTGGGACCCCATCTACATGATGGATTGGAAGCGCTAAATGGCCATCATCAGCCTTTCTACAATGTTCTGATGGAGGATGGTTCTTGCAGATACGCAGCCCAAGAAAACTTGGAATATAATGTGGAGCCTCAAGAGGCCCCACACCCCGATGTCGGCCGCTATGTCTCACTTCATCCCGGACGCAGAGCTGGAGCTCCGCTACCCAGAGGGCCTGGAGTCCGTCCACGAAACAGTGCAGAGCGTTACAGCACAAAGCAGGAGACCAAAGTGGAGTAAGGTCGAGGGGAAGACACTGTACCTTTGTCACTGCTGTCTTCCCAGAGGACAGGGTTCTGGAAGGAGTCTCTGCAGATGCTTCTGGACTGACCACCAGGAAAGCCACTAAAGCAGGAGTGCTGGCTGACTCCTGCTCCTTTTAAATACTATGTGCTAGGGAGGGGAGACAGGGGAGGCGGTGGGAGAGGAGGGGGGAAGCTAAATATAAGGTGATGGAAAGAGAAGTCACATTAGGTGGTGAACTTACTATACAACAAGTTGCACTGTAGAACTGTATGCCTGAGACCTATGTAATCCCCAATAAGTCTAACAATAAAAATGAATTAAAAAAAATAATAATATGTGCTCTCCGCCAGCTGCAAAGACAGTGTTGCTCTCCGCCTACACTAGTGAATTCATTCGAAAGGCGCTGTGTTCTGTGGCATGGCTTGCATGCTTGTCCTGAGTGCCACTTTGTGACATTCTGTCTTCAAGACGTCTCACGGTCAACACTCTTATTATTGTTACTCACTCTCCATGGTGTGTCTTACATGTTTGTTTCAGCACATTTTCTTTGCTGGACAGATGGGGCTACAGTTTTGTAGTAACTTCTTCTCTGATTTCTCTGTGCAATCCTAATTCAGTCTTTTTACCCTGAATTTCGTTGCTTTTTCAGAGGTGAAGCAATAAGGGATCTTGGCAGCATCTTGGAGATTGAGTCATTAACAAACTCATCATTTACATTTATTTTTTTCTAATATTGGAAACAGACTTCAGGCACTTATCTTCCTTTTTATTTGAATTAGAAAAATGACACAGTTTTCCCCTTCCATAGCCCTCTATTTTTACGCCCCTCTTCTTCCGAATCATTAGTTTTCTATTTTATTACATAAACTTCTTTAAGAAAGTGCATAGTAACGGCCTGGGTGATGGATTTTTCCACATTTACTGTTCCTCCCTTCAAAGTAACTACTTTTTAAAAATTTTTATTTTAAACTCCACTATCATGAGTAGATCTTAAATCAGTGATGGATTCTCTTTGTAGTAGGAATTACAATTTCATGTTAAAGTGGTTGCTTTCAAAAATCATCCTCCATGGTCTCCAAAGATCAAATGAGGTTTCACTTTTGTAACCAGAAGAAAGAAGGAAGGAAGGAACCTCGAACATGAAAAACAACGAAGAGAGGAGTTGCCGTGGCCCTTGTCATTCCTTAGAATCACTTCAAGACCCTATTGAACGTGGCGGAGAGAACGAAGTACCTTCCATTCGGAAGTGTTTGACCAGCGGGAAAGGGAAGGGGAGTGCAGCCTGCTCTGTCGCCTTCCCATCGCACAGAAGCAGCAGGAGGAAGCCAGTCCCCAAGTCCAGCTCCTCACTCAGGTCACCCTGACCTCTCTCCCGTGTTCTTAGCCACTGCGCGTGGAAGTACCAAGTCTGTCTGCAGCCCCCAGCATTCTCGACCTGCCAGGTCTCACGTGGGCTAATCCTGTCCTTCACCGGCAGAAGCTAGCCCCCCGGGTGGGGACCTGGTTACTTAGCTCTCCACACTTAGAAGCACCCGGTCCTCCAGTGGAGGAGGCGTTCGTGGGCCGGGATCCGCACCCTGCTTGCCTCTTCGTCGGCATGCAATACTTTCACAGCCTGGTTGATGACTGCCTCTCGTTTATCCTTGGAAAGCCCTGACATGACCGAGGTTTGGGGAAGCCCCCTGAGACACTTAATAACAAGGGACAGCTGTTAAGCAGTTATTAGAAAGAGATGGGATTTGGCCACCCAACTCCTTCCAAGCCTGTGTTCACGACTGTCCAGAGTCCAGGCTCCTCGTCCCTGAAACCCAAAGGCAGGTGACTTGGACTTGCCTTGGAAATGGTGACCCCTCACAGCGCCCCGCCTGAGGCTGGGTAGAGTAACCTCAAAACCAAGAAAGGTGGTTTTACTTTCCCTGGCCCCGTGTAAATATGTATCTAAGCTGTTCTCCAATGTGCTTGTTCATGAAGACTTCATGGGGCTCCAGGAGGCCTGTGTCACCTGTGTAGGTTGGTGTTTGTGCACTTTATATTTTTCTAAGAATGTGTTTTGGATCCTGTACTCCCATAAATCCTAAGTTTCTTTTAAAATTTTTTCCAAAAGTTTTTTCCACTTTAAAAAGCCCTTCCATAAAAGTAGAACTTTCACAAGGTTATACTATTAGATGTTTGGATATAGTAACTTCTCTCCCAATGAACGCCAAGATTTATTTTTTCGTACAATGATTAATAAATGAAACTTATCCAGAGAAACCAAATAAAATAAAATAAAATAAATTTGCAAAAAAACCCTACAGGAATGGGAGTTACTCAGCCTAGTGAAGAGAAGACTATGGTCGGGGCATATACTTCTTTGACTTTGTGAAGAATTGTATTATGGATAATGGCAATGCGTTATCAATGCATGTTTCTTCAAAGGTGGGACATTGGACATGGGAACATCCAAGTCCTTTCAAAAGGACTTGAGTTAAGGTTGGAATAGAAATCGCTGAACTGTAAGGACTTAGAGACAGTGAAAAGCTGATACTAAGTTTTCTTGTTCTTGGGTACGTTAGGTATGTGATAGCTCTTCCCTCCTTCCTGTCGTAGCATCCGGTTGATTTAGGTGGAGAACAGTCATCTGTATTGTGTGGCCCAAAATATATCTCTTTGAATCCTTCATTTATATAAAACTTTTGATCGTTTTTCATATTAAGGCATACATTTTTCTTTTTAAAATACGAATATATATATTTTTTAGACTGTGAATAGGGGTCGTGCTAGAAACCATTTAGTCACTGACACCTCAGCATCAATTAGTTTAACAGCTTTGTCCAGCTGAGTCAGTGTAGGTTTTTGAGAAAATGAAATAAGAGTATTGAAGTAGTATACCAAGAATCCCACTTAGGTAAGACTGAAGGCTGGCAATACAGAAAGCTGGGGCAGCTAAGTGGTATTAAGAATGCAAAGATACTGTTTAGGGTGGAAGTTGAGAAGAGCCCAGTGGGGGATGAGAGAATGTTGAATGGCAGTGACGCTTTCTTTCAGTTTGTTAGTCATTTAATCAGCAGGGATGATGTACGAAGCCCCGGGACAGATGCTGGACACACAGATGTTAGTGAGACCTGGCTCTCTACATGACACTGTATTAATCTGGGTAGCGCTGACTGCCGCAACTCGGGGACTAACTTTATACAGTAGACCCCCAGTTAACCGGCACCCACGGGGTTGGTTGATGCCAGATAAGAGTAAGCAGACTCTCTGTTACCTGGAACTCCAGCAGCTGGCGAAACGGAGAGTCTGTATGTAGTTGTTCAAATGCACAATTCTATTTCCTGTTCTTGTAATGGTCCAGGTGGGTTCTCCAGGTCAGTGAGCAGCTCTTCTGTATGTGGTCCTTGATGTGGTCTCCACCTGGGGCCCCATCGTTAATGACATTCAGCTAGTAGAAGGGGACAGAGAGGACTTCCCTCTTAAAGGTGACTCCACTCACTCCCTCTGACATTCCATTGTGACAACAAGGCACATGGCCACAGGTAATAGTGAGTGTAGCTGATAAATGCATCCTACTTGCTCCACCATCAAGAAAAGAAAACAGGTTCTGGGGAACAGCTAGTTTTCTCTACTACATAAATTTAAACTAATTTTATGAAAAAAGTTACCTGTGGTCATGCTTTGCTATGGTACCAGTTCTGCATGAAAAAATGTCCCAAGCCCCGTGCAAAAGCATTCTAAGATTTAACTTTTGAACAGATGGACACACAAGGGTGGGCTGATCAATTTAAGTGCCTCCACGTAAACAGAAAATGAAGAGGAAAATGAAATTAAAAAATATACCTACATCATTTATTTTCAAAGCTGCATAATTATTTTTCTACCAAATCACCACACACTACACCACACGTCCACCAACACTGCTGTAGTTTTTGAAATCCGTGCTTAAAAAAAAAAAATCAGAGTTGTGTTTTTCAAACTGTTACCTCTTCATTGCAGATGAACCACGTTACCCAGCATCTGTACTCCCGTCTTCACGCTGATCACCATAAACAACTTACATCCGTCTGTGAATTTCAGTTGGAGAACTTTTTCTGCTGTAAGAATTCAGTAACAGCACGCTGTTTGAACCAAAGGTCTGAACACTTCCATTTCGATGTGCACTGGGTGAAAAAGGTGAACATCTGTGTGTGCAAGGTCAAGAGTGATGTGCGGTGGGGCGGGGATACTCTGTGACCACACAGAACCAGTTATATCCAGATATGTCTAATGTAACAAAAAATACTACAGGCGAGGGAAAACTTATCAGCCTGCCCTCCTATTACACCTTCCTGTCCATCACTCTTTCTCTCTCCCTTGCCTGCACCTCTCTGGCCCGGGGCTGGTCTCCAGCCTGCATTTCCTCCAGGCTAGGAGTCTGCAAAGTGTAGACCCACAGACCAGACCACGCCTGCTGCCTGCGGTAGAATAGCCAGGGAGCCAAGAATGGCTTTTACATTTTAAGTGGTTGGAAAAAAAAAAAAACAAATGACAAAAACCAAAGAGGAATAATATTTCATAATGTGTTAAAAATTATATGAAATAGGAACTTTAGTGTCTATAAAGTTTTATTGGAACACAGCTGTGCTCTTTTGTTTACGTATTGTCTATGACAGATTCTGCCTGTAACCACAACGTGAAGTCATTGCAGCAGTGAGTGACCCATAAAACCTAAAATGCTCACTGTCTGGCCATTTACTGAAACAGTTTACAGACCACTGGTCACAAGACACAGCACCTCTGTTGTGGGACAAAAGGCACGATCGACAGGTTGTAACTATAAATATGGTGGAACAGGAGACAGGCAAAGGGAAGTGGGGACCAGACTCTTGAACCCTGATATCAGTAATTAAGGGACAGAAAAGAGAAGGAAGGAGAAGGTCAAAGATAGGAGAAGAGACTAGTACCGTGTCCAGGGCAAGAGAGGAAAAGGGATCACAGAACAGTGAGACTAAAGGGGGACGCCGGGAGGCATTCGGGGTGGGGCTCAGAATCGGGGGCGCTCCTGATGTGTAATGTGTGCTTGTTTTACCTTTATACTTCATACAGTAGACTGTCCATTCACCAGAACTCAAGCACCCAGCACTCTCAAGCAACCGGCACAATTTGTTTGCTTCTTGCTTGAGACTTTTCCAGTTGCTTGAGATCTGGTTAACGGAGAGTCTACTTAAATTTATCTGGCATCTGCCAGTCCCCATGGGTGCCGGGTAACTGAGAGTCTTCTGTATTTGTGTGCGTGCTTCATCTCCCCAGACTGCACTGTTTTATCTTTTTATCATCTGGAATATCATGAAGACGGTCTTACACTCAGTGGGTACTCAGAACATACTGAGTGTAAGTGAGTAAATGAATAAATGAATGAAAGGAATCAGGGTTGGAAAAATGGATGCATTTGAACGTATGCAGCCTTGGCCATCGGTGATCTGGATTTGCCTTAGTTCTCTTCTGCAGGTAAGTTCTTGCACAGAGAGACACGGTGGGCCTCCGTGGAGTAGCACAGACATTTCTGTTGGGGCAAGAGCTTGTAATGTAGCAAAATCCTCACACTCACCTGGACACAAGGCAGCTATCGGGCCTCCTAGATTGGTCCAAAGTAGAACAGTGCAAAATAATTATTGTCAGGCTGCCTCTAGCCATCCATGCTGCTTGATACATGGGTAACTAACTCCTCAAATTTTCAGATACTGATCAACTTTCAGCTTAAAGGATGACCACTCACTCATTTGGGGAGAAAACGTATAGGCCATAAAAATACTTCATGCCATATATTGGAGTAGTGTAGAAATGGGAGCCTATATAAATATCTTGGTGCTATTCCATTTGGACACCTGCCATAAAAAATAACCTCCAGTAGTTCTGAAAACGTGTCAATAAATCATCTGTTTAGCTTGACACTGCAATGTATCCATTTATTTCTTTTGTGAGCTTAAGTGCTCTTCAAAGCCAGACGACTTTAAAGCCCTAATTTAAACTTTATCTTCACATGGGCCGAAAGGAGGGCCGAAAACTAGTGCAAAGGAAAGTTGAGGGGAGGGGATCTCAACTCCTCCTGGAATAAATTAACGGATCTCTCGGTGATTTCAACGTAGTATCCCTGAACCTAATAGCATTTTGAATGTGGAGACTTACGTAGTTCCTTCTGGTATATTATTTCGTCCGTGTGCCCTAGCTGCTTGAGTCATTCCCTTGTCTTCCTCCCTCTCCTTTCTTCTTCTTCCTCTTGTTTTCTATGAACTTGTCTTCACCTTTGTTGGGACCCCTGTTCTTTTAACTGACTAGTTAGTAGCCTCTGGGTACATTACTAAGTCATGTGACAATGACCCCAGAATGAGAAGCTTGGTGATTAGCTTACTATAACGTGATGTGAGGGGGAAGGAAAGCTTCCCTGGTATGACAGGAACTGGAACCATAAGCTTAAACAAAAGTAGTTTCATCCAAGGCCTTTGTGGTACTTCTAAGGTGTGGGGACACATGTAACATTCAGTTTCAGACGAACTTCAGAAACTTGTTTGACTTCAGAAACTCATTAGGTGGAAAGAAGAATGTCCCAGAGCACTCATTCCACGACAGTGTTGACTGTGAGAGCCCCATTTTCAGAGCCAGGAGAAAACTGTGTGTCAAAGACAGAACTATGGGACAAAATTAGCAAAGCCTATTTAGCCATGAGCTTGTGTCAAGGGAAACAAAACTGTGGTCACTTTTGTTTCAGATGGTGCACGAAGGTGTTAGGAAGGAGGGTATATTTTCTAGACTAAAAAGAAGACACGAGATGGTCTTCAATCAGCAAGCATCGCAGTAGGGTGAGGTGGCGAGGGCTTTCCCATCACCTGCAGGCACGTTTAGGCTTTTATCGTTGGCTAAAAGGGGCAAGTGAGTCCTGCAGGGACATTTCAAAAGAAGAAAAACAAGTGGGGGTCCATGGGGTGCTTTCCCATCCATCTGGTCAACCAGTCCTTGTGGGAGGTAGCTGTGTGGCAGGCAGCTTCTCAGATGTAACATGGATCAGAATATTTGACATTGGGGTCAAAGTGAAAGGACCACGTCTATGGACCAGGCACTGCATCGTGAGTTCCCTCACCTTAGCTCTCCATAGGCTATTTTGCTGTGTTTATGTACGCCAAACGTGAAGGGAGCCATTGTCATTTCCATTTCACACACGAGAAGAAGTTAAATATCTGCCTAAGTTTATGGGAAGGAAGTCATGGAGTTCAGTCTCCAGTCTCTGTCTGGCCCGAAACTTCTTCCTCATAAACCAACTCTTGTCTCCTGTTGAACCCTGGTAACTTTAGAATCCACAAGGAGTCGGCGTGATGATGTCTTCACAAGTCACAAAAACAGCAAATTCCAAGGAAGACCAAATTTTTGTTGTACTGAAGTACTGTTGAATTAGAAGTTACTTATAACAGCTGAGATGTAACCTGGTTTCTGCCACGCTGAAACTGCTTTTCTAGAAAGAGGTGAGTGTGTTTGTTTCAGTTCCAATGATATTTCCTGTTGTAGTATTTGATCTAAATTATTCTTTAGGTCTTTGACGGGTTTCAATAAAATACTTTAAAGTTGGAGCTGAGAATGAGGAAGATGGAGCTGTGCATTCTTGTTTGGCTCAAGGTTCTGAATGATTGCATTCCACCCATCTTTTCCAAACATGCTTTCTACCTCCCCCGCTATTCCGCATCTCCTACCCTCTCCTGACAGGTGTCTACCTTTACCTCCCAGAAAAATCTGTTCTCCTTTCTATTCTGTTCCTGACCCTTCTGCCCTCCCTTTCCTTCAACATAGTCCTTTCCATCATCTGAAATCCAGCTCAAGAGTTTCTGAAGGCAGCGTTGAGTAGTGGACTGAACTACAAAAAGTGGTCCTTTTACAGAGCAGTGATTTTTTTTTTAATTATGGAAAATGCCTTATGTACATAAAAGTACAGTAAATAATATAATAAACTCTTATCGACGATTGTCACCCAGCATGAACATTTATAAACACTTTGTAGATCTCTATTTGTCTGATTGCGCCTACCACCACGCTCTCCCTTACCTTGCTGGTACCATGTTGAATAAAAAGAGATGAAGGACACATTGTTGCCTTTTTCTCAGTCCTAGTTACATCAACTGTAGGTTTTTGTTGATGCCATTCATCAGGTTCATAAAGCATCTTTCTATTCCTAGTTTTCTGAGAGTTTTTAAGGTTGAAGGGGTGTTGAATTTTGTTGAATAGTCTTTGTATATTATCAAGCGATCACACATTTTTATTTCTTTAATCTGTTAATGTGGTATATTTTATGACTTTTTTGAGTATAAACTAATCTTGCATCCCTCTTTACATATTACTGGGTTTGATGTCCAAATATTTGAAGCATTTTTGTGTGTTCGTCTATCCCATCCCATTGGTATTCAGTTTTTTCTTACGATGTTTTAGTTACATTTGGTCCTGGGGTCATCAAATGAGTTAGGAAGTGTTCCAGAAAACTCTATTTTCTGAAATAATTGTGTAAGATTGGTGTTATTTTTTTCTCAAACCTTTGATGTAATTCACTGGCAAAACTAGCTTGACTTGGAATGTTCTTTGTGGGAATGTTATTACAAATTCAATTTCCTTACTAGATGTAAGTCTAGATAGGTAGATAGATAGATATTAGACTATTTATATACATGTATTTTTCCTATTTCTTCATTGCCAGTTTTGGAATATTGTAATTTTCAAGAAAATCACTTTTGTTATTTCATTTAAGTTATCAACATAATTGACAAGAAGTCATGTTTTTGTGTGTGTTCAAAAAGCTACTATGCTATAGAAGAGCAAAGCAACCCAAGTCTTCTGAACTCATGGCCAGTGTTTTGTCTGTTATCCTACCATAGGACACACGATGACTTGATTAACTTGGCAAATATATGTTCATCTCCTACCATGTACCAAGGAAATGCTGATGATTACAATGATACTATTAGCCTCAAGGATCTCATAGTCTCATAGAGGAGATCAACTTATAAACAAGTTGTTGTTGTGATATAAACTTACAAGGCCACCATGCATGGACCATCCCAGAAGAAGTGATTGATTAACTCTGGAAGTGGAGGGATCATAAAAGGGTTTATAGAGAAGGCTGCATTTACCCTGGGCTTGGAAGGACCTGCAGGAATGTCGCAGGTAGGAACTACTTCCAGGTGGTAAAAGGGGACTATGTTAAGGAACCGAAGTATACAAAAAGGGCAAGCTGTGCTCAAGAAAGAATGACAGGTTGGGGCTAGCGGAAGTGTGCTCAGAGAAAGAGTTTAAGAGGTGAGTGAAGGCCAGGTTTTTCAAGAGTCTAGCCTTATATACCTGCTAGGTACTATTTGGGAAGCCAGTGGGGTTTCTTAGGTAGAGAAGTGACACAGATGTAGAGGTTACGTGGAACTGGCACTATTTCCCAAATATACCTTTGGAACCGTATGCATCCCAATCACCTGTGGATGCTTATTAAACATTCCGATTCCTGAGTCCAGTCCCAGCCCTACTGAACAGACTCATTGGGACCGGGTCAGGAGAGGTGTACCTGACGCGTCTCAGGTGATTCCTGACACACCTCAGATTCGGAAATGAAATGGAGTGGAGCTTTGGTTTTCAATCTCATCTCTGACCCAGGTTCTCCTAAACTTCTCTTTTGTTTTTCATATTGAACATTCACATTAACAACGGGTTTCTACAGCTAAAAGTAATTTGAAAACCACTGGACTAGAGATTGAAGAAGCCAGTGTTTTGGAAGCCACGTGGAAGTCGTGGCAGTGATTTTTAAGGGCTCGTAGGAGTGGAGAAGACAGGATGGGCTCAAACGTCACTTCCCAGGAAACACCAGCAGAACTGGTGGGGGTGCTGTGGAGAATGAAGGAACCAAAGGGAAACTAGGTTTACTCCCAGCAGCATTGCTGGCTTAAGTCCCTAGGACCTGTGTTTGTGTATCTGTTCTGATTTGATGCCCATCAACTCAACAGTGATGGCGGAAAATCACTGCGTGTAAACTGTAAGATCCTCATAAATTTCCGAGTTGCCACTCTACTCACCATTACCCACTCGCTCAGAGGGTTAATCCTCAGACTGATTCCTTACCACGCAGTATTACCACCAGTCATTCTAAGGAACCTACATGTACTTTAAAAATAAATGCCTCCCTAATCTAGAGAATGGGTAGACCTGAACTGGAAAATTGTGTTGTGATGATGTATGTTGTTGAAAATTGTGATTCAGTGCCAAAAACTTCTGCTCTTTTCTGGGATGGTGGAGCCAGATTTGCTGCTCTGTTCTTGAGCAGGAAGAATTCATGGTCAAAATAAAATAACAAAAAGTTTGAGAGTCCAATATAAATAATTGAAAAATTCCTTAGAAAGGAGACTGTTTGCATGATCTCCAGGTCTTTCTTTTTGTGTTGTTTGCTTGCCTTGTGTTTTTAAAACAAGTTTCACAGGGGCTGAAGTTGGCCTGCTGACAAAAATAAAGCAAGTTGGGCTCTTCTTGTCTCGGTTCACTGATAGCTCAGAGATTCCTAACAATACCAACTGAATAACAGAGGATCACAATGACTTGTACTGTTGGATTATGATAAATAAGCAACCCCTTCTGAAAACTGATAAGCCACACCTATCTGCTAACCTGTTCAAACAGGAGAAGAAACACAAAACACAGGGAGCTTTTCTAACGCTAACCTCAGCAGACAGGCATATTTCTTTGGCTTTATTGAAATCAACTCCTAGGGCCAATGGCAAAAACAAACAAACAAGCAAACAAAACAAAAAACATTCAGATCATTAAAGTCTTCATGGCAGATGAGAAGAAATAAATATCCGTGATTACATCCTTCCTTAAAGTTCCCTAAACAACACTGCTGATTTAATCTATTATCGACACATGACCGAGGGAAAATGCCTAGGAGGTAGTAATGGGATCACCTTCACTGTATTCTTTCAGATTAATGTAATGTCGCATGGATACAAGAGGAATCAGGAAATTAAATGTTACCACATCACAGAAACAGGGCGTAGAGTCAAATGGACTTCTGCGTTTTGAAGGAGATCAAGAAACAGCTCTGCTTCTTGTGAGAAACGTGATCTGGTCAAAAGCACTTGACTCAGCCTTATTTTCCCAATCTGTAAGATGGAACTAAAGCTCTCTCTCAGGAATAAAGGTATTATAAACTGTGTAAAACAGGTAGCATGCACAACCTTCAATACATTGTGCGTGTGTGTGTGTGTGTGCGGGATGTTCATTGGGCTCTGGCCAGATTGGTGACCTAGACGTTAAATGTGAACAGTTTTGTCCTTGTTCTACTCTGAAGACGGACTCCACTATTCTTATGAAGTCGTATTTCCCCAGGTCTGCAGCTCTTGTTGTTTCTTGATGCTTTCTTGCACGTAATTTATGGAAAGCTAAATTGGAACGGTAATGATTGCCAACAACTGGGATAGCTTTACATTCTACAGAGCATTTTTGCAGAGCTTGTCTTTTTGGATCCTCACACAACCCTTGAAGGGAATACTTGGATTTCCCAGTTCATAACATGAACACTGAGGCTCAGAGAGGTAATAACTTGTGTAAGATCATATAACAAGTCTTGAGTCCAAGGCATTTGCATTTCCTACTGCAATATAAAAATGTGTTCCTTTTAAAGATTCATTCAGTTATAAGTTCTAGGTGACCATGAAATTTATCCAAACTGGGACATGCTTGGGAGCAAGTGGATGTGGCATTAGTAATTACACCAGGACCACAGAGATAAACTAGGGCTGTCTTGAGCAAACAGCAACTTGAGCCCTTCTTGATAAAATCCACATTTCATAAGGCTGTATGGTCTTCTAATCAGATTCATTTTTAGACTACCCTCAACAGATTAAAAATAGTATTTTGAAACTGAACTTTAAAGAAAAGGTTTCCAGGAAAGAAATGTAAATAGAAAGAAGAATATTGACATTTTTGTCACAGGGCAAGAGATCACAAAATGTTGAATTTCAAATTGCATTCCATCTTCTTGCGTAGGACATGTTTTGTCATTCTCTCTCTATGTCAGCTTCCTTGGGGTATAATTTGGGTCAATACTGACAAGGCCCATAGAAGGATAAAAATCACTATATGTTAAGGAGATGATTAAAAAATAATTGGGAGGCTTTATAAAAATTTAGTATCCAGGATTTTCAAGATGGCCTGGAGTTACATAGCCACTATACAAGGCTCCTGAGAACGTATATGATCTTTAAAGATTAAAGGCTAACTGTATCTGTTGTTTTCTGTTTTCTCCCTGCCTTTGTTGATAACCAAAGAGATACGTAAAATCTATGGTATCACAACAGAATACAGTAGACTCCCAGTTAACCGGCACCCGTGGGGATTGGTAGGTGCCAGATAAATGTAGGTAGACTCTCCATTAACTGGCATGCATGCTGGATAAATGTAGTGTTTCTACTTTGTCCTTTTTTTTTGCCAGTTGCTTGAGAGTGCCAGTTGCTTGAGTTCTGGTGAACGGAGAGTCTACTGTATAAGGATAATGAAGACTTCTTTGTAGTTATTTTCCGGGAGGGAAGGAATGATGAACAGACAAGGGATTTCAGCTACCTCTGGAAGCTGCTACAGGGCTCCCCCATTCCTCTCTTTCTCTTTTCTTTCCTTCCTTCTCCATTCCTTTCTTCCTTCTTTCCTTCCTCTCTCCCTCCATCTTTATTGTTTCCTTTCTTGATATTTTTTCTCCCTTTTTATCCTAAAGCCTAGAATTACACTTTGCACTTCCTAAGTTTCTAATAATACTTGTGTAACAGTGAAATGAATGTGTAGCCTCTCTGACTCCATCTTGTTCACGCCTGCACTGTCCCCATGGCCTTCAGGCTAATAGCCCCTGCTTTAGACATGCCAACAGTTAGAGGAGTTTTGCTTGGGGCTTGAGATTTACAAAAACAGCCCCTCACACCTTCCCTTCTCTTGACATAAAAGAAGCCTGCACTCTGTACCTTTTAAAGATGGATTTGTGGATTAGGGCCTCCAACTTCTGGGTTGATACCTTCTCCATCAGTGAACCTTTCCTTACTCCAAACTGATGTTTTGAGTTTTGGCCTTTCGCTATGTTGGGCACATGGGCTTGGGTGAGTGCCATTTGCTGATTGATTTCTTTTTTTTAAGTGAGACTAGTTGACCAACCTTTGAAAAAGTGCCCTCTCACCCTTAAATGTTGTTCAGCACTTTGGCTCTCACACCGACGTCCCGGAGAGTCATTTGGTGTCATCTGACAATCACTTTGCACTTTATTAAAGGACATCCTAGGCACATATAACCTGTTATTTCTTGACTATGGGACAATGTCTAGTCTTCCTACAACTCAAATGTAAATCACTTTAGTGAAAGTTATTTCAGACATTCTAGCCCATGGAGAGGGAAATTATTTCTTATTTCCCTTTCTTTTTTAAATTTAGAAAGTTTCTAAGTTTAAAGGGAAATAAGCAATTAGAGAGCTTTGTATCACACCTCATCTGTTTCCTTCCTCCCTCAGTGAGTCAGTTTATCAGAGAATGAAAAGGATCAAATGGGCACTTCTAACATAGCATCTACTTAACTTTGGTCTTTCGATTCCAGCTGCACCACTTCGTCCTTGTGTGACCTTGGCCAATTACTTAAACCATTTCCAACATGAAATAACAGGAGTTCTCTTCTCAAGGTGTTCCTACTGGGATGAAATGAGGTAATACATGTGAGGCCCCTGGAATGGACCAACACACAGTAAACATGAAAATATGACATTATTTAATTTATCAGGAGATTGTTTTTCCTTTGTGTTCACACATCTCCTCATAACCCTGTCTTACATCCAGGCAGTCTGTGCTGCTATCTGGGTGATGTTCTTTTAGACATTCTCCCAAGGAACCCCAAATTCCAAACACTCCACTTGCTCACCAGTACCCCAAGTCCTTTAATGGGGAACAAAACCTCTTTTCAAATGCCCAAAGAAGTAACCCTGGAGGCTCTGATCTGAGTCCAAAAAGGCTTTTCAAAAGAGCGATTGTTGACACTGAAATAGCTAGAGGACCTAGGGGTTTCCCCTATGTGAGTGCAAAAGCCGAGGAGAGAGGGAGAAGGCAAAAAAGGCCAAAAAAGACCACATCCCACGAAACCAAATCAAATCTGAATCTTCTCAAGATTTCACCAACATCAATGCACCTCCATTTTTCTTTCACCGAAAGTCCAAGAAAGTGAATCAAGGACAAGAAAGTAATGACAGCCCACGGGGATTTTGAGGACAAAGAAGATTCCCAGGGCGGCAAATTTCCTAAATCGCACCTGGGGATAAGTTGATGCACATGAATGAATATTCCATTGTTGTTTTGAGGATTTCTTTGTAAGTATCTCCCTTCAAGAATGAAGGGTGACGTCAATTAGGAAAAAACCCCAGCAAATCCTCGGACTTATTGCTCCAATTAAGCAGGAAGACACGTTAGAGCATGCAAGATTGAGTAATAGTTCATACCTGTTGTATTTCAATGTTAACCATGCACCTAAATGTAGCCTATCCTCACTTAAGCATGGATTCATTTTGCACAATAGCTCAAGGCCTTGTATATTTAATTGCATTTTTTTATTTTAGGAAAATTACCTATAAGGAAATGTTGAAAAATAATCTCCCTAGAAGAAAATAATGGGCACCTCATGAAAAATAAATCTGGGTAACTTGATTTAGGAAACACCTATTCCAGTAGTAGCAGAAGTCTTGAAACCCTTTTCCTGTTCAAAGACAAAAGCTTAACTTCCCAGGCGATAAATTTACAGCACAATAGGCGTTCGGGTGTCACAGGAGCTGGTAGTCAGCCTGGGCTTCCAGGTCACCCTGGGTTGAGACCTGACTTATGATTACTCTCCCTTCAAATGTCCTGGCACTTCCGACTGTGGAGGAAGAGATTTTTAGAGACTTTAAAGAACTTGTTTCTTCTTATAGGGAAGTATCTTGTGTCTTCAGCTCATAACAGGTTGCCAGTGTGTACAGGCTGCACCTGTGTTCTTTCTGAGACACGATTCTTAGAATAAGCACCTGGACGGTCCTTCTCTGCTGACCAGGAGGTAGTACTCTCCAACCGCTATGAGCATGGACTGTGGAATCAGATGGCCTGGGTCCAAACCCAGTTTTGTCAATTCCCTGGCAGGGTGAACTTGGGAAAGTGACTTCATTCTTTAAGACTCAGCTTTCTCCATTGTAAAAAGGATAATATTACCTGAGAGGGTTTCAGTGGGGGTTAAAACAGAAAAAATGCTAATAAAGTGCATAGCATGTTGCAGAGCATAAAATGAGCACTCCAAGGAGAGGTAACTGTTATGATTAATTCTAAACATCTTGGGATGTAAAGCATTTGTCGGGAGCTCTTTGGGCCACTACTTGCACTGAAGTACAATAAGAACAGATGTCCTCAGTTGTATGTAAACAAACAAAATTATGAGGGCGTTCTAATGGCAAGGAGCAAACGAGTAAAGCACCAAAAAGAATTTGTGGAGAACACTGCCCTCAAGTAGCTTGGCTCTAGTTGAGCTTGGACACACATCTAAATAACAAGAATACTAAATAGGAAGTGGCAAGGTCTAAGAGATCATAGATAAGGGGCCACAGGAATTCCGAGGAGGAAAAGATGATAATACAGTGGAGGGAAGTCAGAGAAGACTGATGAGGGTTCTGTGGTCCACATCTCTGTGATATTAATATTTTGACAATAGGAATCATATAATTATATGGACTTGAAAATTGCAGGTTGAAAAGATCCACAGTCTTTAGTGTAAAAATTCTGGACATGTCTGAGAGAGTGCAAGTTCAACAGGCATTCTCTGATTACCGTAACCTAGGGCCATAAAATCAGTATGAGAATCAGGTTTGGCTTTCCCCAGAGGACAGCTGGCTATTTGCCCAGTGGTCTGTGCAGGAACAGACTTTTAGAAACTTCCCTCGTTTGGAAAGAAGGGAAAAGAAGTAAGAGAAGCAACAAGAGGGCAGCAGGGCCGGGCTTTCGTCTGTAGAAACTGCACTAGGGCCCGGTTGCTGGGAAACTTGCTCTAGTTCTCCGTGCAAACAATGCCATCGTTTGTCTCGCTCTCTTCTCTCCCCTACTAACTCTCCTGTTGTCTTATGTCATGCTGTTTGCCCTTCTCTTCATTCTTTGGTTCATTCATTTATCAAATGTTCATTAACTCTGAAGTTTTGCAACATAGGTGCCGCTGGAGGTAACAGGAAGAATAAAGCAAGATTCCTCATTGCAGTCACCTGAATAAGAGAGGCTGGTAAAGACGAGGCGTCACTTTGGGAGAAGGGGAGTGGAGTCTCATGTGAAATGGCCGAAGGCAGACTTTCCCTGTGTTCCTCCAGTTTCTGTCTGTCTGTCTCTGTGTTTCCACACACTGTTTGCAGCTAATTTGCCTCAGCCCTTTTGAATTTCTATGCTGCTCCTTCGTGCTTGTAGGCTTTCTTGCTAAGAAAGCAGCTTTGCTTATATCTAAAAGCATTTTTAAATTTCAGTATTGAAAGGAGGCTTCTCGGATTGATTGAATTACATGTGTGAAAGGGCAACGAGGGCTGAGTTGGGAGAAACGGGTTATAAACATATTCCAAAATAATAACAGAAGTAAAATTTGGTGGGGTCTTGGAAGGGAAGAATAAGCTCAGTGTTTCCCTCTGTTCTCTTACTTCTAGAGGTTCCTAATCGTGGCTACTTTAACAGTAGACCTCTGTTTACATGGTCTGTTTTGAGAAGATTTGAAGCGTAAGAGAAAAAGGCCCTAGTCTAAAAGAGTTCCCCATTTGATTCCTGAAATCATAATATAAGCAATTTAATTGTCTTAATGACTGTCTTGATTGGTCCTTTTTTTTTTTTTTTTTTTTTTTTTTTTTTTTTTTTTTTTTTTTTTTTTTTTTTTTTTTTTTTTTTTTTTTTTTTTTTTTTTTTTTAAATGATCCTCCTCTGGGCAGGATTATAAGAGAAATCTCTAACTTTGGGTAGGTGCTCTTAAAAATCACCTTCCTTCAGAACTGAGAATGTTGGGCAAATCCAAGTTCTGTTCCTCATAAATGTGATCTGACTCCATTCGCCTGACTATGTATACCTTAGGAAAGCACAGACTTTATTTTGCTTCTTTTTGTGGAATACTGGGTCATATCTGTGACAAAAAGTCAATAGAAAAAGGAACACTTAACTGAAGATGACATAGCCTAAACATGTTCACGTAAAATATCTAGACAGTCGCAGTACCAGTTCATTTTCTGGGCTCTGATGATCAGGATAACTGCCTCATTTGTCTCCTTCAGTCTACATGTGGGGAGATTGGATTATAACAAGAATAGCTGTGGTCTTCAAGGCACTAATCAAGAGCTTGTCCAGTTTTGCAAGTTGACACAAGGCAGAAAGCTAGAATATATTTACATGCATTGGTTTGATGAAATTTCTTGCTGAAGTATGTTGTACCACATTATCTCATCACTACTTTGTAACTGACATATGCTCAATTGCCTTATATAATTTAGAAGCAACTGTCTTTTTATCTTGAAGAACAATTAAGTCTTCTGAAGGCTAAATGTTTCCAAGGAAGAAAACAAAAGCCCAGACTGCAGTTTAATTTATTGAAAGTTATTTATAATGTAGTACTCATTGTCCTGAAAATGCCTGTCCCCTTGGAAATATGATTCAGATGCCCTGAACTGAAGAAACATTTCCCTTTTTCCTGTGTAAAATATGAAACAAAAGACAACTGAAAAACACTTCATTAAAACAGTTCCTTTGTCCTTTTGACAATGAAAATCGAAAAGAGACATGCCAGTTTGGCTATGTGGGTGGTCCTCTTTCTATGCTAACCTTCACATGACCTCACAAAAATCACTGAAAGTTACTTGATGGTTCTAGAGATTTTAAAAATATGTGTCGAAAGGCAATCGTAACATGCGCTAAGGGATTTCAGAAATACCATCTATTAAAAAGGAGTTTCTTAAGAGCTGAAGGCACTTCGGCTCTGCCCAGACCTTAGTGTGCCTAAGACCTTGCATGTTGTCACACTGTGCAAAGCTTTGTCTAGTCAGCTCATGCTCCTTGGTCATTTGGTCCACTTTTTCAAGGTCCTCCATAGGCTGATTTCGCCATCAGTTTAATGTAATTGGCTTAAGTCAATTTACGTATGATACGTATCAAATGAACTTAAAGTATGTTCCCCATGGGAATATCTCTGACATTATTTTTTTGGTTCAGTAATTCTAGAACATTCCTTATCTCACAATGTCCTGAACTTCTTCAGAGTGCTCCAAAAAGGGCGGTTTGATTATCTGATGAAAAATGAAAAGCAGGTACTGTGTATTTCTTCCTCTTTAAAAAATGTGTCTTTTCCTCTTTTAGAATTAATTTTTAATTTCCTAGGATTGTCTGGGAAAAGCTAATATGGTTACCAAAAACACTGCTTTCTGATTCATCTGTTTTGCCCGTCAGATAATTCAGTCTAACGGTCTTCAGAAATGAAAAATGAGCCCTGCACTTTTGCCTTTGTTTAACATTTCTCTGTTAAAAGAAATTTGATATTTTACTTCTAACTCTATTAAAATGATGCTGTTTAAGTGGTGAAAGCCATTCTCTCTTTGTGCTATTATAAAGTAATGTTGTCTGGTTTGGTTGTATAAAAACCAAAAACAATAAGCAAAACGGTCCTGGTTTTAGTGCTGCATCCCTGCTAAGTAGCATCTAGGGAACCAATGGAGATGTTCTCCTCGAGTCTTTAAAGTCATTTCATTCTCTGAAATGTTACAAAACTGAAAAATGGAAACTACTCTACAACCTCCCTATGAACTGGAGTTACTGTAATTGTACTTTTTAGCACATTGCACACCTTTTGTTATTCAACTTGACATGAATCATACAGAATGTTTGGCAGGATTTCGAATTTAAGTTCCCAGTGAGTATTCAACTTAGGTTAATTAAGACTGTTATTTCATGGAATATAAATACCACTGCTTATTAAAACATATTTATTGAGGATAAACAATTATGTAATAGAAACCAGCTATGGAATATAATATGTCTAATGAAAAAGGCAATTGATTACAAATGACATAATTACTCAGAGTTAAAAGCTGTGCAATTGATACGACTTGTTATTCCTTAAGTAGGCTTTAATAAGCATTTTGATCATTACTTAACATGCAATAACTCACTTATTACATCCAAACAAAGAGTTGCTTTTCAGATTGGTTCACGTGGCTTTAATAGTGCCTAGGGGAGTTAAGAAGCTTATCACCAGGATGGAAGAAAGGTATTGACAAATAATGTTGATTGTTCCTGATTCTGTTTTATTTTAGGAAATGAGAAGAAGTTGAGGAGCCCCACCTCCAGGAGAGTAACTCACTTTGCACAGAGAGGACACAAGACCACCATTAGAACTTTGGCGACTTGCTTTTCCCTAAGGAATTCCCTAAGAAATCATTTCATTACCATTATCACTCCTGAGGGGGTTGACTAGGGCTTCGTAGCTTTATTTTAACTCTGGCATCAAAATGAATATTTCCCCCAACTTCTCTGTAGTTCCTTAGTTTCCACGGACATTCGATATGCACAGTGGTATTGAGAAGGGGGAGAGACTTAGACAGAATCAGTAAATTATGACCTCAGTTTCAGGCTATGGAAATAAGGAATATGTTATGAAGTTAGAATAGTGGGCATGAAATTAAGCCTTTCCCAAGGGTTTGCGGGGGCCCAAAGATGGAACTTGGAATGACAAAGGGCACAAAGTGCTGAAGACAGTTTTCTCTTCTCTTCAGTGTATCAGAACCTACTGTCAGCCAGTTGTTTTTAAAACACAGCAGTTTGCTTTCTCGAACGAAACGTTTCCTTTGTCCTCTCAAATCTAGTTGTGAACACTGTTCTCCAACAACCTGGGGTTTCGGAATCATTTCCTAAGACAGGATTCCGTTACCTGTTTTTAAATATTATGTATTGATCTTTTTCTCAAGAATAGATTGGAAGGATTGGCTTCTATCCAATGGTGAGGGGAAACTGTGGGTGTGTTGTTGTGTGTATTTGTGTTTCTAGAGGACATTTGGAGAACACGTTCATTTAGAAGTTATGTCCTTAAGATGTAGATGGTCACGATATCTCTGCCATAATTGGGCAGTGTGAATAGAGTGGCCTTAGTCTTATGGGAGATAAAATATGAGTCTCCAAATAGCCTTTCTTCATGGAAGTTAAGATGCCCACAGCTTTCATCCTTTAAAGGGGGTATGATTCGGACCAATCGTGAGAGTGGTTCAGTGTGTGTGTGCACGTGTGTAATATTCCTGTGCTCGTTGTTATCGCTTCATCTCGGTGGCTTTACACACCTCTAGATGTTAACAGCTCTTGTGCTATTAGCATTCACATCTCCATTATCTTCCCCTCCCTCCCTCCTGCTTACATACACGCACGTGTGCACACACATTCATACACCGAACAGATAACTCTTAATTATGTCTAGGCTTTCTTCCTCCATGCTCGATTCATAATTTAAAAAACTTATTTGTTTGATGATGTATTCCCTTTGTGCTCTGCTAATGGGAGAAGAAATCGTGGTGGTGTGGTTGAGAGCAATGACTTCAGGTCAGATTGTGCTGCGTTTGAGTCTCTCTTCAAATATCTGTGTATTGACTATCTTGGCAAACCTGTTTAAATTCTCTTAACCAGTTTCTTTTTCTGCAAATTTGGAAAAATAAATATCTACTTCTCAGGGATGCTGTAGATAATAAATTAGATGATTTATGTGAAGCACTTACTTAGCACGATGCTATCCATATACTAAATGCCCCACAAATTGTAGAACAGTTGTTGCTACTATTACTGAAGAAGAATAAACTGCCCCATATAATCATCTATATAATGAGGTATATATAGGTGTGATCAGTTAGGTCAATTGTCTCTGTCTCATCAAAGCTGATAGGTGCCATCATCCTTCCTGATTTCTGCGCCCACTTCTGACATCACACATTCAACTCCATCAATTTTTCGAGCTCTCTTCATGGTACTGTGCTAGGTGCAGTGGGTTAAGGGCCATGACTAACTCTTCTATGACTTGATCCAGAGATAAAAATAAACTTTTAACCTTCAAGATGGCCTTTGTTTTATTTGACTTGAATTTCACAGATTTCTTGTTTTGGAAGTTGTAGGAGAGAGAAGGAAGACGGAGCAAAACGGTGGAGGAGAAAAGGGGCTATTTTATTCATCGTTTAATCTTCAACGCATTGCCTCAGACTGGAGTATGGATATTTAATACCCATTGGCTGACCTGTGGAATGAATGAATGGATGGACACTCCTCCAACCAGCCATGTGACTTCCCAAGAGGGGAGAAATCATTACCCTCTGAATTGGACTGTAAGGCTTCCAACATAGAAGGGGGGATACCCACGTCCTCGATAGGACTGTTGTGATGACTGATAGTAAGTTCATTCTCACTTCTCTCTGCTCTATAGCATCACACTGTATAAACTTCTTATTTATAGGTCACTCACTTAAAAAATTCTGTTATAACTCCTTGATTTGATGTTACCATGAGAAGAAGGGGAATTGTTTTATGTTAGCTTCCCTTTGAAAGCAGGAGATCTTAGCCTGGAATTAGAAACGTCAGTGGTTCTGTGAGGTCCCCAAAAGTATAGCCAAACATGTGGGTGTGTGTGAATTCTTTAGGGAAAGAAATCATAATTTTTATCAGAGACTCATTTATTTGAGGACATGTCAAAATAGACAGCCCTAATTTGAGTGCTGCATGAAGGACTCCTGTCAATAAAAGTCTATCTCAACTGCTCAGGTTTAAAATTTCATGTGCAAAAACTGAATTATTTCATGAACATGTGTTTATTATGTTCATAGAATGTATATATGCATACACATTCCATGAACATAATAGGCTATATATGTATGTGTGTGTGTGTGTATATATATAGCCTATAGATAAATATTAAATCCTAGATGCATTGGGAGGGTTTGGTATGAATTACCTGTAAGACGTGGTGGGATTTTGACTAGGGTCTCTAGGAGAAAGAAACTAAATTTTGGAGAAAAGGAAATGAAATTGGAACAAACCAAACATGTCTTGCGGAATGATGAGACAAACAGTCGGTATCAACCTGAGGACGCTTGTGAGCCACTCATTCTGTGAAGCAGCATAGCCAAGAACTCTCACTTAAAAAATACAATACAATGTTAAGAAACTCGAGGATATTAAAAACTATTAGAGATGGGGTGAGGGGACTTATGGCAATGGCACATAAGCAAGTGATGATGGGAGTAACTTCTTTGTTTTTCGGCTTTCCCATTTGGGCCTCTGGTCATCACACTGACATTGGCAGATGAGGAAATCTGTATTTCACTCAGTTTTTGCAGATATGGCATGGGTCTATCTATGTCAGGCTTGTTTTAAAGAAAATAGTACTATGTGTTTTGCAAATGAGCTGCACGAACACTCGAAAAACCTATTTCTCCCTGAGTGGAAAACAATATGGCCACTGTGGTTCAGTGGAAGGTGCATAATTTTTGGAATAAGGAAGAGGTAGGTTTGAATACAAACTTCACTGCTTAGCAGCTGGGTGGAGGTCAAAGAGAGGAATTCTGGCCAAACCTTAATTGCTCTCTTTACCTGTAAATCAGGGATATTAGTGCTTACTTCTGGAGTTGTCGTAAGGCTTGGTGATTTATGTCCAGCTTCATGAGTGGCAACTATTATTATTATTGTTAACATAAAGAAGGATCTAATTCATTTACATGCCATTAAGCAATAAAGAGGTTCATGGGAGTGAGTTTTGAGAAATGGAAGCTTTCCTCTGAAATGCTTAATTTTTAGCTACTTTCTAAAATGTATATACGTTTCCCTTCCTTGAGAAGGCATGAACGACATATTTTGTTTTTTCTCATGAGTCAGAGCCGTTTTTGAGACCACCAATGACATATTATCATACTCTATTGTAATAGAAATACTTGCTTCCAGATCATTCCCACTGAGTTGTATAAATACAAAGAGCCCTGGGTTCAAGTAGTACTTGTAGCATTTCTTGACTCCACCTTGGTTTCATCCCTTGTTTTACACAGTTCATTGGGTCAGTTTAATCAAGTAGAGATGTAAACCCACTTGGTTAACTGAAATCATCTGTACACATGCATGGGAATAGAGCAACCAAGTTTTCAGAAAATTCAAAATTGAGGGAAGAAGCAAGCACAAACCAAACAGCTCTTCTCCTGACTGTGTTCATATACACCATTTTCCAGACTGATGTTTATTTTTTTTAACTGAGGTATAATTGACATATAACTTATATTAGTTTCAGGTGTTCAACATAATGATCTGATATTTGTATATATTGTGAAATAATCACAGTAAGTCTAGTTAACCGCTGTCACCATACACAGTAACAGAATTTCTTTTCTTGTGATGAGAACCTTTAAGATCTACTCTCTTAGCAACTGTCAAAGACGCACTGCAGTATTATAAACTACAGTCAGCATACTGTATATTACACCCTCATGGCTTATTTATTCAATAACAGACCAGCTGTTTTGGGGAGGCCTTCAACTTGGTTTTGAAATAAGCATTCTTATAGAGAACAACCATCAAGTTTTTAGCTCTAAAAAGCAAAAGGCACACAATAGAGAACTAGAAAGATTGGGTAGCCCCATTACAGTACTTCTGTTGACGGGATTGTTTTGAGGTGGTTTCTCCTGGGTAACCGGGTTGGCTTTCTGCTCAACCCCAGAATTTGCCACTGCACCCTTTAGAATGTGATGCCCCTCCTGGAGAGTTAGCACTGGCCTGTTAGATTGCATCTGAGTGTAGTCTGACTCAGTGGTGTTCAAACTCTGTTCCTCCACGTTTGATCCTTCTGTGAGAAAGACTGAGGCGTGTGGTAGTATAAAAGATTCCAAGAAGGTGTCCAAGAAGGCAGAGCTCCCAGAACCCTGTTCCTACGTCAGAAGTAACTCTACCACGATCTGTTTAAATAGCAGGATTTCATGTGAGATTGCTTTTGAAAAGAAGAGTTTCTTGGCTTAAACGCCTCTGAGAAGTTAAGTGGAAAGTACTTGACCCAGTGAGCATTTGGTCTGGAGAGGTTGGGAAAAGTACCACAATGAAGTCTGAACTCAGTAACTACCTTCACCATCCCTCTCGCCCCCTCATTTCTGCTTAACTAAATGAGCTCAAATAACTAACTCATAAAGAAACCTTCTCTGATCTTCCCTGATCATTGCTAAACACAAAGGCTTTTCTTTTTCTGACCCCTAGTCTATATCCCTGTATTGGTCAGGATAGGCTGATGGCTATAACCAACAGCCCCAAGTCTCAGTGGCTTAGCATACTGTAAATACAATTTCTCCTTAAGCAAGGTCCAGCACGCACACCCTTGCTCAGGTGGCTCTGTTGGTCGTACTACTCTGTGAGGAGGCAGGATCCTTCCCCTATCCCCTATGGTGTCCCCTAGGTACCAGAGTCCTTTGAAGGACTTCCTGCAGTCAGTAGAGCAAGAAGTGTCCGTGTGAGGACTTCATTGGGCATTTGAGATGCCAAACTTGGAAATGGTGTATGTGATGTCTTCCCATATTCTATTGGCCACAGCTGGTGACATTGTCCCATGTAGATACAAATTCCCTGGTGGCCAGGGGAGAAAAATGGAATCATTTGTTGAACATACAGTGTTATCATCTCCATATCGCTGCCTCACTCTTATTCGTATACTGCCTTGGGGTACAGATACCTGTGTGTCCATCTTAAATTCTTAACTGAATTGCAAGCTCCTAGTGATAGAAGTTATGCTCTATGTGTATATGTTACTACTTGAATTGCCCGAGTACACAAGTTAGGATACGCTACCGTAAAAGCAGACTCAGTGATAATTTCATATCCTAAGGAATATAGGTGTGTGTGGGTTTTGTTTTTGCCTTAAAATAGTCCTTGGGAAGGGTTACAGGTCAGCAGTAGCCCTCCTTGTTTCGTGTGCTTTTATTCATGAACCTAAGCTAACAGCAACTTAGTCATCTTCAGGGTTGCTTTGGGCATGGCGGTGCCAACCAGCAGAAAGCTGAAACTGTGGTGGACTGTGCACGCCAATTTTATGAATCAAGCCAGGAAGCAGCACCATCATTTTCACTCACATTCTACTGGCCGGAACTCAATGACATGGCTGCACCTCCCCACAAGGACCACTGGGAAATTCAGTGTCTCGCTGGGTAGCTGTGGTTCAACTCAGCTGCTATGGAAGAAAGGAGATAATGGATATTGGCGATGATCATCAGTCTTCCCCACACGGGGAGAGGGCAAATTTTGTTCCATTCTGACAGTTCTTCAGATTAGACATTGTTTGTCCTGATTTTAGAAATTAGAACCTGGTTTTCAGAGGTGAAGTACTGCGCCCCCATCTGAACGCGGGGATGTATACCTAGTCTGTGCTAGCTCCCAAACCTGCTTCTCTCCCTTCACACAGTGTTGTGTCTTGTACATAGTAGGATCTCAATAAATACATCAGGGTGATGCCCTTAATGCCTGTGCCATTCGTACTTTTTCTTACTACTTCTTGAAACTCCCTCTTTTCATGCTCTCTGCCATTTTCACATGTAGTGATGGGTGTCGAACATTCAACACAACGCTCTCAGGTACTTTGAGCTTATCACATTGTGCTACAGTAATAACCCAAGTCAGAAATTCAAACCAGATACCTTTCTTGTCTCTTGACACATTTCCTTTTCATTTTGTTTCATCTCTCATTGTGGTTGGCTGGAGTGCTGGACAAACGCCTACTAAAGGTCCATATCTGTGGAGAAAATGTGTTCTTGATGGGAAGGACAGAAAACTCGTGTCTCTTCCACCCGGAGGAAATGTCAAGGCAGCACACTACGTCACTGATTTTGCAGTTCCCTCTCGTGATGGTTCCTTCTGCTTCTTAGAAAGAGGATTTTGCCTCTTCTGGGTTCTGTTCTGCCATGAAAGTGCTATGGAAATTGCTATCATAAATTATTACACTATATCACTTAGGGGGCAGAATTAATTAAGCAATGGATGGTGAAAGGAGTTGGCAAACCTAGGGTTCTAATCCCTCAAAGACTTAATGTTCTATAGATACACTAACAACAAAGCAAAGAGGGACCAGAACATCTCCCTCATTTTCTTCGCTCACCCTCTTTGTTCCTTTTGCTTAATCTGTTAATATACCTGCACCCTCACCCTGCACACACCCACAATTTCCAGGATTCTCTGCTGAAGAGTCTAGTGGGCATCAAGGTAGCCTTGATTCAGATCTAGCTCTGTCACTGACTTGTTGTGTATCTTTGACCAATTCACTCAGTCTCAAGCCTCAGTGTCCTTGTGTGTAAAGTAGGGCACCATTTGTACTTCTTTCATAGAGTAACTTTCATAATGCAGTTTGGTAATATATGTTAGCTACTTAACACATTTTTATTACATTTATTGGGATGAAACTGGTTGGCTGTATTGATTGGTCTTAAATTCAATATGTCCAAAATCTTCTGTAACCTATATCATTTCAAATGAGTGAAAGGCAGAGTGGTTTGGTTGGTTTGGAATGCCTACATGTAAAAGAAAGGAGGATGGGCCTATTGGTTTTGGTTTTTGCTTGTTTGTTCTAAAATTTTGACATTAGGGTCACCATATTGCTTGCTGCAAGCCACATGTATCTAGATTTCATCAGAATGTAATTATAATAAAGGTCCATCTAGTATTCCAGCAGTTAGCCAATTAGACAGTATTGCATACATAACTGTCTGGTAATGCAGTGGTTTTTGCTAAATTCCAAAATGTTGGAATAATATTGCAGTGTTTTGAATTGGGCTGGGAGAAGAAGAGGGATTCAGAGGTGCCCCATGGAGGGGGCTTTTGTTGGAACCTAGATACTGGCATTAATTAGGCAGAATGGAGGAGAAAAATGCAAAGACCCAATTTTGTTCAGAAATTTCTCATATGTAAGTCCCTATGTCTGTTACAAATACTAGAGATTGCTTCTGTTTAGATCAGGTCCTGCCTCATGCGATGTCGTGCACTGTTGAAAAAGGTTGTGGGCTTGGCAATCCCTAACAGTGTTCTTTCTAGAGGCCTGAAGGGTGTGCGCGAAGGAAAGGTGTGTAGTGTGACTAACGTTCTCTGTGAATAAACTAGATCCTTCAGTTGTCCTCTGAAGGCCTGAAATCTGAACCGTAATCTCTTTTAGGAAAATTAATATATATATTTTTAAGGCCCACATGGAAACTTAGTTCTTAAAGTTGGATCTGAGGTCCAGATTCAACTGAAATCTATCAGGAACCTTCTCTCTGCTGGATCTTTTACTTGGATCATTCGTATCCCTCCTGTCATTGAGTCATCGGTGATTATCCCTTCTAATCAGACAGTCATGTTGATGGATCGTTTACTTTGCAAATTGAGACCTTTCTCCTTTGCTCATCATTCCTGTATGTAGGTTGTGTACCTACCCGAAACATTACAGCACTGCCACTAGCCGAGCCGTTTCCGTCAGGACTTTTCCTGCTGAGATTTCTTAGGTGAGATGTTCACGGGAAGTGATACTTCAGGACTAGAGGCGTTTGTGACGCAGAGGGTATGTTCACAATGAAGACTACAGGTAATCCTGGGATGATTTGTCCTTTGTCCATAATTTCAAATATCCCTTTTGCAATGTGAAAAGGAGAAAAATGAAAAATCCCAGGGCCTACCCTCCCTTGTTATTTCAGGGTAGATGAAAGCTTGGAGAATTTTCCCTTCTACCCGTATAGCAGAAGCACTGGAAGTCTTTCTGTCAGCTGGAAGATCTTGTCTTGTCTTGGCTTGTTTTGGAGCTGGGACGAGAGCTGATAGACTTAACCCTGTTTCACTTCTGTAGCTTCAGAAACAAAGGTTGCCAGGGCCCACGTGACACAGAGGTGGGTGGGGGGAGCGAACAAGACCGGGGACGTGTCTAAACCTTCACAGTGGCATTGTCACCCTGCTCATCAGGTAGGAAGAAAAACAGATTAAAGCAAGTTCTTTGTTTCCAAATTCCAGGCTTGCAAAGGATGTATTATGATACTCATTTCAAAATATGGTTACATCTTGAAAGCATTTTTGTTAGAAAGGCATATTATCTTAACAATGAGGCAAGGAAAGAAAAGGGTTGGGGTGTTACAGTAGACTGTTAAAATACCTTAGCAGCTCTGACTTTCTATATATCTTTTTACATTAGCATTCAGAAATCCTTGGCAGAAAAAATAGGACTGGTTCAAAGTTCAATTCATAATCATAAGCAGACTTCTCCTCTTGTCTCCCTACTCCACCACTTTAGTTCTTGTGAGTGTCTTTGGAGGGGGTGGAGAGAAGAGAACGGGGTCAAGTTTAAACATCCTTGCCCCCCTCCTTCCTCAGGATGAACTCTAATTTCATAATAGGTTAGTTTTATTCAGAGTTAACGACTTTGGTTCAGTTCAGCCTGACAGTCGTAGAAAGTATAAAGGAGCGTTTTAGAAGTCTCAGACTGTGCAAGGAAGGACTGGGGCGGCTTAGTGGAAGCACATGTTGCTAGTGGGACCTCACAACCACATTCAAATCGTGCTCTTGCCAAACCACGTTGTGTTTCTAAAGCTCCTTATTTAAATTTCCCAAGCGGGGTTCACATGGCACGTTCTGTGTTTTTGCTATACGATCTTGAAGGAGGTCCTTAGAAATCCGTCCCCTGCAGACCCAACTTGAGTTTTCTTTTCTAAATAAAAGTCCTAATTAGACCTCATTTACATTTATGGGACACAGGACTCCGCGCCACCGATGACAACAGAACAAGAAGCAACCCAAATCTGCTCCTGGCTGGGGTTTGGGCCCTGACGGTGGCTGGCAGGGCGAGGGGGCCGCCGTGCCACCGTCAGAACGTCTGCCGGCGTTCGCGGTGGCTCTTAAGCACTTAGGTCCTGTCGTGGTCAGCGGTCACCGGGCCCCGGGACGTCAGCTGATTGAGTCCCCATGTCAGAGAAGCCCTGTGTTAAAATCACCCCAGGCCAGTGAATTCTTCCCTTCAGAATATTAAGCATGACGAGTCACTGAGCTGGAGGTTCCCTTAGCCCTTTGGGGAGCGTGTGTCGGTGCTTTACAAACCTGAATCAGGAATTCACCCTGAAGGTGAAGGTCCCCAGCTCAGGCGTGATGTTTGCTGTCGCCTGTTGAAGGCGGTTCTCTGTCGCCTCCTGTTCTGTTTTGAAAGCCGGACTCTTTTGGCTTCCTTTTAGGCCCTGTTGAATTATTGGCTGTGATTCCGATAGTTCTGTCCTGGCACCTCTGAGGTCCTTACAGCTCCGTTATCACATCTGTCCCTCCAACGAATGAAAGGATCAGTCCTCTCCGACAACCCCCGTTCTTTGGCCGTTGACTTGCATTCAGCTTTAGCTAGTATCACATGGAGATCTTTCTGAGTCACTTTGTAAAAGACGGAGCACAAGCAGAGAGGGACAGAGGGACAGACAGACAGACAGACAGAGAAAGCGTCCCTGTTCAGACGACATTCCTCCTGGCTGCTGCTGAACACTGAGGCTTTCCCATTTCGACTGCCACTCCCTGCGTGGGTCTGTCTGCCTAGTCTCAGTATCTGTCTCCGGAAATAATGCAACTGTAACTCATCATTTTATCCCGAAAACAGAAGGATGTATCACAAGTAACACAAGTAGGGATGACACAAACTATGGCTTACTGAGACCACTTCTGCACGGTGCACTGTGAATTTTACCCTAAGGCCTCCCTCCATCCCGCCATCTCTCCCCTCCTCCCTGACCCCCCCTCCCACCTGTCACCCCTGAACTAGGATTTGTTTTCTAAAACTCCTTTACTCATCTTCCTTTAGGACCTGCTTGCTCCTACGTGCTTTACCTGGTTCATGTTCTATGCTTGTGCCCATTCAGCTTTTTCCTATTTTGTTCAAATTTCGCTTGGATAACTTTTTGTTCTCACAAGCAGCCTCATGTTGTGGTTATCAGAACAGACTGTCTAGGTCTAAATCTGGGCTCTGGGATTTGGGGCAATTTACTTTTCTGTAAACGGGGATAGAAGGCAGCCCCAACACCTAGTGTCATTAAGAGGACTCAGTGAGTTAGCGTCATTTCAAGTACTTAGAATTGTGCATGGCCCTACACGTCTCTCTCTCTTGATATTGGCTGCATCCCTTTGCAAAATGCCTGGCGTCTTTCTTCTGTCTGTGCAACCTGAAAGTGATTTCTTTCCCTCTAATGCAAGTGCTTTCTTTGTTCTGGCCGAAGGAGAGCTCTGTCCCACGTTATAGCAATGGCAGGAGATGTGTACTGGTTTCTATTGCTGGGAAGAGTAATGTCCAGATTGGAGTTCAAGGTGAACTTCTCCCCCCAAGGAGAAAAGGCCTTGAGACTGAGTTTATTCTTATGAATTACTGGGAAGTGTTTCTCCAGCCATTGCTGCCATTCTGCTTTCCTCAGAGGGAAGCTACACTTGAGTAGAACAGTTCGTTATGTGCAAATACAGTTATTTCAAAAATTCAAATCCTGAGCCTTTGTCATAGCATTGCTCCCTCTTTGTCATTAGAAGACTCAGACGTGATTTTTATATCACTCTTAGGAGCACAGGAAATATGAGGGGAGTGTTCTATTATTCAAGTTATTTTTTTAAAAGAATTGAAAATGATCAGGCTGAGAACCAGCCTCTGAAGAACTGTATATGACACCGATGTGGCCTTTGAGGAAGAGGGTACATTCTAAACAGTGTAATTACGTAATCTAAGGACGCTGTCACCTCATTGGTGAATGTCAGGCGTCCCAAAATTGACGTTACCACAGACAAGATACCCAATAATATTTGATTTTGCTAGGCCTGCAAAAGTTGTCAGAACATAATAGAAGGGAAAAAGATTCATCCAAAGGAAATAAATAAAAAAATATAAAGTAATTTTCTTGACAAAACAACAGATATTTTATCTAGTAGTCTATGGTTTTTAGGCACTTACAGTGCTGTTCTTTGTGATATTTTATGGGGTTTTTTTTGTTTTTTGTTTTTTTTTTTTCTTTTTGGTATGTGGGTAGCTCCCTGGCTGGGAATCGAACCCAGGCCGCAGCGCTGACAGCACCAGTGCCGAAGCCCTAAGCCACTACACCACCAGGGAACTCCTCTTTGTGATATTTTAATAGGGAGACATCACGTGCTAAGGGCTAAGAGAACAGGCTCTGAGGCCAGACTGCTTGGGTACACATGCTGGCTCTTCTGTTTATCATCACTGAATGTTAGTGCAGATTAGTTAGCCTCTCTAGGCCTCAGTTTCCTCATCTGTAAAATGGAGTTGATAGTAATACCTACCCCACAGGGATGCTGTGTGGATTAAATGAAATAATGCGTGTGGTTGTGCTCACTATGTCGATGCCCTGAGGAAGTAATAGTGACGATCAAGTCTGAACACCATTGTCCACCTTTATCTTTGAACTTAGTTTGTCCTTGAGTCTGGAACACACAGAAGCCTGGCTATCTGACTGCTCTTCCTCAGACAGCGATGCTTCTATGTGTTGTAAACAGAATTCTCATATGTTGGCTTTTCAGTGTGACTGGTTGAGAAATTTTCTTCAAATCTACCTTTTACTATCTCTTTTTTATTTTTATTAAATGTATTGGGGTGACACTGGTTAGTAAAATTATATAGGTTTCAAGTGTACAGTCCTGTATGACACATCACCTATATATTGCATTATATGCTCACCATGCAGTCAGCTCTCCCTTCATCACCGTATGTTGGGCACCCCCCCTCTGTCACCCCCATCCCGTTACCCTCTAATGTCTGTCTTCATTCATGCGTATTTAAAGAACTTGAATGCATTTTGAAAGAAATGTCTATGCTCAGTCACAGGCGATGTTCAGCTCCCTGTTTTCCCTCCCATCGTGTAGTGTTTAAGATACTGTAAGACAAAAGAACTTGCAAGACCACAGTTCAGGTACAGAACATGGCATATTAGGTGGGTGAACATACAATTATCATCCAAGCGGGGACATTTCAAGGATGCAGCCAGCACTGTTCATAATGATGTTGTGACAATAGGTGTATACTAGAGCTGTTTGGGCAAACCAGGGTAAATGATCACCCTATGACTTTGTCTTTTTGTTACCTACTTTTGGGTTATAAATCATCCCAAAACACATCGTTAAAAATCAATAACCATTTTATTATACTTACATTTTGTGGGTCCTCACTGCTCCATGACGGCTGGGACCTTGGCTGGGGTGGCTGGAATGGCTGGAGTTGCTAGGTTGACTCAGCTGGGACCATATGTCTGGGGCCTTGGTTCTGGTTGTCACATGGGTTCCTCAGTGATTCTCCATGTGACATCGCTGTGGCCAGAATGACGTGATTGTGAAGATTCAAAGGAAGCTAAAGAAAACTAGCAAGATGCAGGTATCCTGGCACAAGGAAGTCCAGGCCTACACACAGCAGGACATATGAGGTCTCCCAAGTGAACATGTGTCATCAGTGATTTTATGTGGACTTGACATTGAATAATACAATTATCGAGTAATACAGTTTCATGTTTGAACAAACATGTTCATCTTCAGTTCTCTTGATGATTCATGAGAAAGGGGACATCTCAGTTTGTTGCTGGTATGTCCTCAGCATCAGTGTAAGCCTTGATGACTTCCCTCTTCAGCAGATGTAACAACAGACCTCAAGCCTAGAGCCTTTGGAGGGCAGCACCATTTATCAAGAACATTTTTTTCTCCCTTGAAATCCTTTTCTACCGTTACCTTGTAATTATAACAAGTTGTATGTTTTTTTTAAATGTCTGGTTGTGATATGAGGATTTTTCTTCTTTAAAACTGATCTTTAGAATGATGATAATTGCACAACATAGTGTATATACTAAAAACCACTGATGTGGTGTTAAAAAGGGTCAGGGGAAGAACCTGGGAGGTGTTTTGATGGTGGCTGGAGCTGGATGGGTTTGGAAGAGATGGAGATGGAGCCTCTTGGCTCCTGTACATGGAGATTTACAACAGCCAAGAGCAGAGACAGTCAACTCTGAAAGGACACTGGCAGAACTAGGCCTTGAAAATGGAGAGTCAAGGATGTATCCCAGAGTAGATCATGAACCCCAAATTCACCCCTGGGCCAACAAGGTCAAGGGTAATTGAAAAGAGTTAAGGAGCCAACACTGTCCGCCCTTCCTCAAGTCCCTGAAGCCACTAACTTGGGCTGCAGTGGATAAATTATTATGTTTTCATGGGAGAGAAAAATACATTTTAAGCTGGATAATAACTAATAGGTGAGAATAGAAAATTATAACTTTAATCATCAAAATCTGCCCAAGATGTGATTCCGTAGTCTGTCCACAGGATCGGGAGATCTGGCGTAGCACAGTGAGCAATGATTTGTGAAAAAGAAAAACCTTAGCACCTTCTCACTCCACGAAGCTGAGGCCGTTCAATAAACCACTGAGCTGTCACCCAAAAAACAAATCAAGCAAATTTGTATCCGTTAAGGAAAGGGTCAACATAGAAAATGAAAATACTAAGCTTCTAATAGAATATGGCAAAATTACCCTGGTGGTACAAGGATGATTAGCATTTGCGAAACATTTAAAATGCAAATAATGAGAGAATTTTCACCACCCTGCCTCAAATGGCTCCCCCTTGAGTTATTTTTCTGGACTGAAGCTTTCAAAGTTCTCCTGAAAGCTAAAGAAATCTTCAAGGATGAGGGACTGGAGGTGTTTACCTTTAACTTCTTGCTAGTTTAGCTCTAGTAGTTCAGCTTTCAGGTTATTGGAGAATTGGTGGTTTGTAGAGTTACACTGAGAACTTAGGAAATGCTGGCGTTCAAGGCCCCGCCTGACCAGTGGTGAGTTAAGTGTGTCAGGACGGTGCCAGACATCGACAAGTGACATGGATCGCCGAGAAAAAAATGCCCTTAGCACAACCGCTCCGTGGCTTTGGTCCTTGGCTGTTCTTGCTCAGATGGTGTGATTTCTGTCCTCCCTTCCCTTTCTTTATCGTCCCTCACAGCCCCAGAAAGTCCTTGCATTGGAGCTTGAGGCCCTGGCTTATAGCTGGTTGCTGCTAAGGAACTGTCTCCCCTCCGACTGCTGTAAAAACGCCTCATGACAGCAATACTTTGTCGACACTCAGACACTGGTCCTCGGGACTTAGAAATCAACGATCATGAACAGAATGATCAAATTTGAATTTGAAGAGCAAACGGGTGTGCTGTGTCCAACTGGTTTTCCAAGAAACGTGTTTTAGGAGAAAGCCTGGGTTTTCCTCTAGACAGAGCTGAGTTCAGGTTCGAGCTTCACTCCGTACTGGGGAGTTG
>PVJL010002650.1:36306-187302 GCA_004026885.1 Lyroderma lyra
CACACACACACGCGCACACTGAATATGGGAAGTATACATATATTTCCATATATTTCTCCCTCTTTTTTTTATATTGACCCTGATTTTTTTACTGACATATATCTGTTTTTATTTATTTGTTTGCTTTTAGGTGGTAGCTCAGTGGTTAATTGATTTGTCTCAGTGCGATGGGGTGAGAACATGACACAGTTTTATTTTTCACAACTCACTTGTATTATATTCTATCTCCTGATCCTGTGGACACATCACTTAGCTGCTTGGGCAGATTTCATAATCTCTCCTATGTGTGTGTGTGTGTGTGTCCCAAAATGTAAACAATCAGCTATTCAGTGTAAATTCTAAATACTGGGAGTAATGGGAAAACAATCTTCTGAAATTCCTATCAAATTAGAAACAAAAAAGTAGTCAGCTGCAGAAATAAAGCCAAACCAACTGATCAAGTGCATACGAACACGACAACAATAAAAATACAGATTTTGTTTTCCATGTGAGTCTAAATCATGATGCCTTTGACAGGTACCCTTTGCCTTTAAGAGTATAAGTTTTAGTAATTTTAGATTACATCTCACTGCAATGTTCTCAAAAGGTCTCAGTTTTTCTTCTTTTCACTCTGTCCTGCAAACCTCTTTTTCTTCCACGTGCTTCCTCCCAAATCCTCAGTGACTCCGACAGCTGCAGACCCTTCCTCTGCCCCTGGACTCAGCGTGGACCTGCGTTGCCATTGGAGACCTCTCCAGCTCCCGGCAGCTATAGCTGTGTCCAAGAACTTAGGTGGTGGACTTAAAGTAGCAGAAAGTGGTCATTAGGAGAACAGATTTTCAGCCAAACCGAGTCCCCGGACCTTGGAATTTCATATCTGTGATATTGGTCTCGCTAATTAATTAGCACAAAAATAATGGTCTGTGGGGGAACGTAGCTTTGCAAACTTCTGGCTGGGACTATTACATATCAACAATATGCACAGGAAAATGTTAATAGTTGAGAAAGGCATTTAAACAAAGTTTTATAGTATGTGGTTTAGGGTCCTCAGGGCAAACATATGCATTACACATCTAACCCCACACTGAGAAAATAATCCCTAGCGTTGGTTCCTCTGCTAGTCCTATTAAAAATTCACCCCCAAATGGAGAGGCTGCCAATTTCAGACTAAGAATAAATGGCTCGTGGTTCCTTCTGAAACAACATCCAAGACTCATGCTCTCAGTGCTACACACAAAATCATTGGGGGAGGACGGTCTCTGGTTTGGGGGGGTCCCGGAAAAGGCCAGTGTGTTGATCCAAGCACACTTAGTAGTAGAGACAGGGCACCTACTGGCTGCTTCCTGTTGGACATGGCTGGAGTGGGGATTTCACACTGACGCAGGTCAGGCCCTGCGTTTGCGTTTTGTATAATCAAGAGTGTGGGACTGGAACCTGTGATGGGGACACTTGGAAACGCTCTGCGCTCTGTGGGATGTCACCTCTCACAGAATGGATCACTGACATTCGTGAGGAAGTCTCAGCAAGGCCTCAACACCGGCCATTTCTCGACGATGCTAATGCAGTGTGTCTGGTGTGGGTATTCAAGGGAATGGAGGTCTCCCCTAACCTTAAATGATTAAATAGCTAAAAGTGTCATGTGAGACGTTATCACGTGAAGCATTATCGTGTCAAAGGATATGGGGTGGAGAGGTGAGTGAAGGAAAACAAAACAAAACAAAAACAGAATCGGTTCAAATGAATTTTTCTTTGCTGATAGAAAAAAAAAAATAGTTTGGGGTTGAAGTCAGAAAACTTCAGCTTTCCTGGACCTCAGCATGCCCATCTGAAAAATGAAACTATCCCTGCCCAGATGACACAGAAGTGAGGATCAGGTGGGACAGTTATAAAATGCTATGCAAATATGAGCATAAGCTATTATTATTTTGGGCTCTGGAGATGCTAATGTTTAATGATGGTTAGATCCCATAAACCCTTGTTGAGGTCCTCAGTATTAGCTCTCACTCAAATTCCCGGGTGCCCTCTGGTTCTTGGTTGGTACCAGTTTGGCACATCATCAGGAAACCCACACCTACCCTCTACTGAACTAGGTTCTAATAATTAGTCACAGTTGAACTAAGTTTTATTAATGACATGGGTACCAAATGTGGTGAAACAAGAGGACAGGTTGAATCTACTACTCACTTTCTGATAATTCTTTACCTCTTTACTCAAGCCTGTGGCCCAAAGGTTGACTCAACTCCTAGCACTTTAACAACTTCCAAATTAGTCCTCCATTCATGGGACCTTGACCTTCAACCCTCGGTTACTGGCATGAATTTTCGTGACATCACTCCTGGCGTGAGGTCTGAGAGACTCCAGCAGACATAGTGTTTGCTATTAAGTTATATAAAATTATTTTTTGTAGGTTGGGCAAAAAATAAAAACTATTCTAAGCATGTTTATTTCACAAAACCTGGATACAAACTAATATAAAATGTAGACAAATATGCTAGTTATTACACTCACAGGCGTCTCCCAGATGCCACTTGAGTAACGGAGCATTGAGGCCCTTTCAGGCAGTCTGTGCTACTCCTTGAGGCTCCGAGAACATTTCTGCAGATGATCTCTAGCTTCTTTGTCCAGATCCTCCTTAAGCCTCTATTCTCAGGGCCAAGAATATTTATACATGTCCTCGAAGCTTCTTCGCCTTGGAATTTGACATACAAAGAGAACTGCATGTTTCATTTTTGCCTGCCTCCGGGCTTGTGTGCAATGGTATCTGAGTGTGTATATACAGGATTGGCCTGTATTTCGGAAAGTAAATAATTATTCCCATGTAGGCACTCTAGATGATTTCTTTAGAATGCGTTTTGAGAAGCCATGGCTTTACAAACACTGTCTGGTGTTTTCATTGACTCTAAATCGGTCACTGAAAGTGTCATTTCATGACGACACTATTCTAATTCAAACTCCCCACAATATAACAGGGTCCCTTTTTATTTCTACGCCCAGCCTGCTTTCCACCTCTGCCCCCTTTTACGTGTGGTGAACGGAAGTATAATTCAGTTGTGTATCATCTGATGACAGTTTTAACCTCCTTGGAATTTTGCCTGATGAGTAGATGGGGGACTAACGTTAGGTTATGCTCATGCTGGACTCTTTCTGTAATGAGAAGAAGGCAGGGCAGATTCCCTGGTAGAATATTGTTCTAGGTGATGGAGGATCCAATTCTCAACAATTAAATCTGTGGTCACATTTTATTTATAGTGGAAGTTCAAGCTCAGACTACTAACTATGATGTCTTAATTTCCCCAGCATTCGCAAGGCTGAGGGGATGAAATGGGTGCTCTGTGGTTGTATTAGTGTTCACCTCCCTTAACACGTGTGACTTGGGAGCATGAGTGTTCCAAGGCCATGACTCTAAGTGACTGGGATAAAAATAAAGACACTCTCGGTGGGTGTCATGCTGAAACTACATAAAAATAGCTGCGGGTCTTTGTGTGTGGGCTGAGGGGATAAAACAAGCAGAAAATGGGGTGCTCGAGATAAAATTGTGTGTCACATTGGAGCTCCTTACCCTGATCTAGCCCACATATGATTGGGGGTTCTCCGGAGAGACACAGCCCAGGGACTAGGACACAGATGCCATTCATTGTTACGGCATGCAGAAAGGCGAGGGCTACGACAGCACGTGTTGTGGTGAGGTGAAGGCAGGGAGACCTCACGCTGGAGTGTAGGATGGAGGCTTCACGTGGGAGGAAATTACAGAAGAAAGAAAATAAAAAATAGTGGCGTGGGATGAGGCCAGAAAAGGAAAAATAAAATGTAGTTTTATCATATAAAGACCTTTATTCTTGGCCTTTGACAAATAGAATATAAGGCAAAGGCGACTGGGGTAGTTCTGTGGGTACATTTAATAACAACATGATGCAACAGCCCTTTGACATAGCTGTAATCCTTCCCTCTGTTCTAAATTGCACACGAGCTCGTCTGGAGGGAATACTATTGTGAGAAATAGATAAAAAGATTTAGTCACCATCACCTGAGTAGGGTGAAGGGCACAACAATCTAGCCTTGTAGTAGTTTGCCAACTCGGCCTTTTAGTCATCTGAGAAAGTTCTAAAGGAAAAAAAAAGCCAACTTTTAGGTCTCATGCTAGAGGATCCCTAATTTGATGGATCTGACACAAGGCTCATGATTTTATTAGGCTCTGTAGGTGACTACGATAAGGAATAATTTGGGGATCCAGTTTTCTAATTAAGGTCGAGTGTCTGAACCCTGGACTCAGGACACCTGGTGTCTACAGACAGTTGCAGTCCATTAGGGTCACCTCGGCTTTCCCTCACAGGGCGTTTCGTAAAGCTCTTTGTGACCACAGATGTGAACAATAGGTCATGTGAAAAGGCAACTTCTTGGTTTCAAAATTTTGGAGTAAAGATATCTCTAACTCCTTTTCTTAAAAATCTCCCAACAGAACGAGAAAAATAAGGGAAATGAATACATAGTCTGCCTTAGAGAAAACTAATGGTGACAGCAGCAATCTGGAACCAGGTGTTTAAAAAATATATCTGAGAATGATATGGAGCTCGTGGGAATTCAAAATGTCATAGCTTAAATTTTAAAAAAAAGCACTAAAATATATGGATAATAACATTATCCAGAAATAAGACACAAGATGGACAAAAAGAGAAAAAATGTAAGGAAATTAGAGAATAAATCTCATAGAAATTGTGAAAAAAGGGCAAAAATCTGACCAAAGAAGGAAAGTAAAACCAAAGGCCAAATATCTTCCTACCGAAAGGGTCCACTGAGTACCCATCCTAAGAAATATCTGAAATAAAAAACAGGCATCTAACATTTTCCAAAGAGCAGACAATAAAAACAGTAAATGAGATAGGGACGCTGTGAGAACGGCTGTGAACTTGGTGTCTTCAAAACTGTGACGCGAGTCATCTTCAATCTATAGTTGTCTGTTCATAAACTCTGAACATCAGACGTAATGGTCGAATAAAGGTGTTTTCTGATACGCGAGGTCTCATACGTTTTCACTCCAATATACTCTTATTCAAGTAAGTTAATGGAGAATGTTTTCCAATAAAACCAGAGAAAACTAAGAAAGAAAACGATAGCAGAACTAAGACGCCATACAGATCAGAAAGAAAGGAAATTTGCCTAGAGAAGTTATAAAAACAAACCAACCAACAGGTGTTAAGGTCTGAAGAGCAGTGTGATAGATTAGAGCAGGTAAAAGGAGAATCCAAGTAGGATTATCTACATTTAAAAAAAGGAAATATATACAACAAGCTGACAATGCACTGTAGCATTGTATGCCTGAGATCTATGTAATCCTTGCTAACAGATGTCACCCCAAAAAGTCTATCAATAAAAATGAATTTAAAAAAAAGACACATTCTGAGGGGATGGACACCAAAAAAAGAAAAAAAGGAAATAAACATCTAATACACTTGCTCATGTTTGAAATTATTTAAGGGGTATATTTCAAGGATTTTGTTAGGTAAGAAGAAACTTAACTAGGACTTAAAAGACAATTTTTTTTAAACGAAGGAATTATTAAACCCATGTAAAACTAAGAGCTGTATGACAAAAGATGTTCACACGTAGTCTACCACCTGGTTGAACCCGAAACATATTTATATTCTCTAATAATGAAAATACTGTGATATAACCATATGGAGGAAGGAAGGCAGAGAATGAGAGACCTAAAATCTCATTTATTAATATAGAAATAATAAAGTCTGTGATGAGTCAAGATATGTGAGTAAATAGATTTGGTTCTGGAAAAATGGAGACAACCTTTGCAAAGTGAGAAGGTGGTTGTCTCCAGGAAGAAGAAAATGAAAGAAAAGAAGTCAAGGGGATTGAGTGTTTTTAGCAAGGCTATTAGCACAAGTTGACTTTTAAAATACTATCGATATCTTCTCATAAAAAATTACAATTAACTTAAAAATCAAATATCAGTTAGGGTTGAAAAAGATTTAAAAAGACATCAGGCAACCTGCCCATCAGCGTGGGCGTGGGTTGCACGTTGACTCAGAAGTCCCACTTTCTGTGCCTTACCCGTTTGTGGAACCCTTCCAAGGTGAGTAGGGTCCCAGCTTACTCCACCTGCCCGTCTCCCAAAGGCCATGTCAGTTGATTAGCCCCCAGCACGGGTTACAAAGTTCCACGTGCTAGAATCCCCACCACCTTCAAATGCAGACCCCTGAGATTCAAGTCAGAGATTTTGATTCAAGAGATGGGGGTGTGCTGAAGAATTGACCTTAAGTATCTAAGGTGAATCTGATGCAGAGATGCACTTAATGACATCTGCATAAAGGTGTCGGGATTGAAAATGTTAATACTTCCAGAACCATGTATTCATTCATTCATTCATTCATTCATCCCTCCCTCCCACAGTTATTTGAGCTCATTTTCATTTCAGACGATTTGCTAGGAGTTGGTGAGGCGATGATGCATACTCTCAAGACATTCATAATTCAGTCATTTGTCACAGAAATAGCAAGGCAAAGCCTGTCTCCTATGACTGAATCATAACACAGAATCCCAGAGGTCACTGTGGAAGAAATAGGGGAGAAGACAGGGCCTTCCACCTAATAAACGACCTCAGCTTCAAGTCGGCTCTGAAATTAGTCAGAGTCCTTCATCACGAGACACTGAATTGAGAATCAGATGGGCTTGGCTTGAACCCTAAATCTTCCCCTTCCTGGCATGTTACAAAACCTTAGGGGCAAGTTCAAGTTATTCGAAGCCTTATAAAATGTGGACTACAGTGCCAGGTGCGTAGTAGGTCCTCAACAAAGGTCAATTGCCTTGTCTTTTTTCAATACACTTTGAGCAGCTACTTCTGTTTGCAGCTTAACTGGTACTTTCAGGCCATCAACAGGACAGGTTTATATTTAAATCCTCAGCCCTGACTTTTATTTGGGGTATGCGTGTCTGTCACGTTGGTAGAGTGTGTGAACTCGCTGAGGTGCAAACTACTCATTCTTGATACGAGGATCGTTATGTCATTCTGAGGGTTTATTGAGATAATGTGTTCACAGTGCCTAACGCAATCATACATGAACTTAAAAAAAAGCAGCGACAGTTGATGAAAGGTATTCTTTCGCTCAGTGAGAGGACTTAGAGGTGTGTGTATGTTTGTGGAAAAACACAAATCACAAAGATCGCAGCTCAGGACATCTCTGAGACTCCTGCAGAGCACGACTGAGGTCACTGTGCAAAGCAGAATTGTGTTCAGGATTCAAGTTCAAGATGTGGTGTTAAAAAAAGGGGGTTTGGGGGGTTATTCCTCAGGCTTTTTGCAATGAATGGCCTCTCCCTTTTCCTCCATAGAGGCAGCCCTTCTGTTTGAGTGTCCAGAGCTAGCCTCTGAGGCTTTCAACTTCAGTATTAGGCTAAATGCTGCTGAGACTGTGACTGAAAGACGGAATTTCGGTTCAGAGATGATTACAGCCCCAGCCTTGCATTTTTAAGTGGGAAGTTTGAACAGGGGTAGCATTTTCTGACCACATTCTGGGGTTGGATAAAAGCCGTTGAAATAGGAAATGACATGGAACTATGCAGTGAGGAGCCAGAAAAGGAAACCCAGCGTACACGACCGTGTCTGAGCGGGGAGCGGGTGCGGTGGTTTGGGCCTACACCCCCTCACCGGGCCCGGGCGTCCTCCAGGAGGGAGCAGGAGGCCGTGAGTAAGTCCTGTGAGGGCAGCAGGCCGGAGGAGCCGGCCTGGGCTGCACAGGGGTCCTGAGCTCAGGAACCGGGAGGTGAGGGCACCCAACTGTACCCCACGGGCCCAGGGATCGTTCCCCCTTCTCGGGCACACAGACGCGCACGCTCCCAACACAGACTCCGGTTTTGGCCGAGGCGGCCTGCTGCTTGGGAAGTGCTCTTGGCTCCGGGCATCTCGGAGGAGGCCAGGGTGGGCCTCCTGAGAGGGGAGGCATCTGGCTGCTTCGGGCTGGCTCCGGCCTTAACAAGGAGGCCCTTGCAAAGGAAACTTTTCTAGTTTCCTTCCAGGTCCATTGAGTCCAGTGTTATAAACTGCATCACGGGAGTTTGTTTAGTGTTACCAAGGAAGGAAAGGAAGCAGAAGTTCAAAGCCAAACCCTGTTCAGGAAAAAAGGTTGGGCACATGCAGATCGTATACAGAAGTGGTGTGACGACCTGGTGGAAGGAGTTTGGATTGTATAGACGGGTGACTCCGGGCCCAGGGACATGTCCTAGGCCTACCTGAGGTTCTCGGGGCTTCTCTCTCTGAACACGGTGGCTAATGATGTGTCTCCCACGAGTTATGGTGAATGGAATACTCAATGCAAACCCGGTACCCACAAGCCCGGCGTGTCAGTCAGTGTTTGTTTGGATGAGAATTCGCCTTCAAGTCCACAGTGTACTAGTAATGGGGTTCTCTTTCTATCAAGTTATATTTGCCCAGCATTGATGACAATATCAAATTACTGGAGTGATGTTTCAGTGCGAAAGGCTCTTGAAGGGAAAGGCAGGGAGGTGTAAGAAGAGAACAACACGGACGAAGCAGTTGGTGGCAAACGTCAGACTTCTTAGCTCCAACACTTGGCCGAGTGTCCTGACCCAGAACTGTGTCTTACTCACGTTGGTCTCTGGAGAGCTGGCACAGACCTGCCTGCCCTTCGCAGAGAGTGGGTAGATGTGAACTGACTCACAGGATGAGTGAATGAATAAGTAAACCTTATTTAATCTGTACTTCTTGTTACTAATACTTACTTGGGCATCATCAGATGCTGTGGCATGCTAGCCGGAGTGAAATCAATAGTGGTTTGATGTTGGAGGATCTCAAAAATGAAGACTGGAGTTCCATAATATTAGGAAGAAGCACTCTAAGGCCTGGTTGTCAGGCTCACATCCAGCTGGGCATGTCTTTGAGCGATGCCTTTGACCCTTCTGTGCCTCAGTTTCCTAAGCTGTCACATGGGGATAATTACCGTGCTGACCTCATAGTTGGTTGGGAGGTATGAGTGAGTTACTCTCTCAAAGTGTATAGACCCGTGTTTGGCATGTAGTAAGTGCTAAATAAATGTTAGCTGTTATTTTAAACTTTTGAGCATTGCATTCTGTATAATATTCACCCATAATATCACACTTACACATTTTTTCCAGGTATGATTCCTAAAATCTTAAGGCTATAAAACAGTAGGTCAAAGCAGTAAATTTCCTAGTAAAAACTTATATATAAATTAATGAGCAGACTTAAAGCTGTCACCTTTCTACGTTTGATAGGCATTTATTTGGGAAGCCAGCTTACAAACGATCCCCAGTCCCTGTTAGGAGAGAAAATTCAGTTCCAAAATGAAATCATTTACCTTTTCCCCACCACAGAGTGTAATAATAGCTAGAAAGTCATTTTCTGCATTTTTCATCCACTTTGATTAGAGTCCTCGGAAGGTTTATTGGACTCTCCCCTAGGGTGGAACACCCAAGGCTTAGGTTTGGGTCACAGGACCAAGCCAAGTTCTCCATTTCGGTGTCTACAGTAATAAGATCGATGGTTTGATGCTTAAAAAGAAAATGGGTGTATTTGCCTTTTAGTCTGTGGGGACAGAGAATTTGGGCACTCAGTGGAATAAACATGGGTGTCCCAAGGCTGAGGGAGTGTGTAAGGAGGGATGTCTGGGACGTGGAGAGAATTCTGGTGTGGAGATGAGGACACGTTCATCTCCAAAAAGACTTCGGACTCCTTCTGTGACATCAGCAACACAGAGGGGAAGAGGACAAGTTCTTCTCAGGGCACTTCTGGGATGTACTTGGAATGCAGTTTCAGCCAGGATAGGAAAGTAGAGGGGCTGGGGGTCCCCTGAGCCCATCACCGTAGGCCTCAGAGCAGGAAGTCCATGGACTCCTGAGAGGAAGCAGGTGGGGTGGGAAGGCTGCCCAGCCAGAGGAAGCCCCGAGCAACTTTGCACAATGGATGCAAATATCCCTTCAGTGGGTCCTCGCCAACCGCCTCGAGGACAGGGCTGGTGTTGATTTCCTGATCAGTGTGGAGACAGAGACGTTTGGGGGAAACAGTACACTTGTACAGTGGACTCTCAGTTAACCGGCACCCAGATAAATGTAAGTAGACTCTAGTGTACTTTGCTCTGTGGGCAAATATTTAGCCTGTAGCTCTTTACCTTCTGTGTGCAGGTAACACATATCAAGAGGTTCAGCCCTCCAGACCTGGCTGGCTTCACACCTGAGGCTCTTCAGGAAATTCCTTGCAGTTCTGGAAGCTACTCTCTGATCCCACCACTGTTGCTTGAGGTTGTATAGCTATAGGAGCATTTATTAATTTCTTTGGTTTAAAGACTTTTAATACAAATCTTTAAGATAATCCCAGGATCCCCAACCTCCACCCAACTAGCAAGAAGTTGTTGGTTTAATGGAACCCACCCTGGCTTTACAAGCTTGTCCAACCCGAGGCCTGCGGGCTACGTGCAGCCCAGGATGGTTTTGAACGTGGCCCAACACAAATTCGTAAACTTTCTTAAAACATTACAGAGGTTATGCACGGGCCTTCTTTCTTTCTTCAGCTCATCAGCTATCATTAGTGTTAGTGTATTGCATGTGTGGCCCGAGACGATTCTTCCAGCGTGGCCCAGGGGCGCCGAAAGGTTGGACACCCCTGCTTAGAATCAAACGAACTTGAATTTGAAAGCCAGTCACACCATTAACTGGTTTTCTTTCCAGTTTTTAACCTAAGACTCATTTGCCTTATTTGTAAAATGAGAATAGTAATCTTCTTGGGGGTGTTGGGGTGAAGATTAGATATTTTTATGTAGCACAAGAAGCACCTAGCAGAATGCCTGGCACATAGTAACCACTCAATAAATATCATAATAAACTAGAGTTTTAAGGTCGGGTGAAGCGTTTCAGGGTACACACATTTCATAATCTCCTCACCAAATTTTTTCGAGAACACTATACGCTAGGGAGCCATAATTTTTCTATGGAACTCTTGGAGAAAAAAGATCTCCTGACCTGTTTTTCAGACTGGTGTGGAGCCTTGGCCAGTAACCATTGCTTTTTCTTAATAACCTCCTTAAATCTCCGGGCTTAGCCTGTGGAAAGTTTGCAGTGATTAAAGCACAGATCCTGGGGAGAATGGGCAGTGTTCCACTGACATCTTAAGTTGCACACTAGGAAAAAGAGAAAATAATTGTGCATCCCTGGCTTCACCCCCGACTGCTGGCCTCCCACCTCACCCCCGCCCCCCAATGCTTTTATTTAGAAACCTTGTTCATTGTCTTCTTGTTTCCTATCATTTCTGGTTTCCACCACTTTGCTGTGGATGTGGACACCTGAACAATTATTTGTATGTTAATGATCCCCCCAACCCTGGTAGGTAGTAATTAAGTATTGGTAACGGTGGGGTTGTGTGACACCTTCTATGCCCAGTAAGGAGATCTGGGGACAATACTGCTTTAGATGCTCCCATACCTGTCTCTGTCCCCCTGGGTTCTGCTGACTGTTTCTGTCCTGGGTTAGAAATTCCAGATTATCTGACAAACCCCTGGAGTTCTTTTGGTACAAATAGGTTTGCTTAAGGAAAAAGCTGGCTGTGGTCAGGAATGTTTTTGTTAAAGGTATTTGCTATGGAGTTCAAGCATGCCCTTATCTGTAGGGAGGCTGGGGTAGCTATATAGCTGTCAGAAATCATTTTATCCCCCAAGACAGCTCCCAATCGCTCTTCTCTGTTTCCTGAGAAACTCGCCAAAGATGTATTTCTCAACAGCCCACCTTCATGGGATATTTAATATCTATTTACAAAATACATTCATGCAGTTGTGGAACTGGCGTGAGGTTTGGACTCTGACCTCAGTTTAAATTCGAGGTCTCCCTAACTAGTCACTGCATTTGAGCATATTATCACATATCTCTGAGCCTCAATAGTTTTTGTTTTGTGTTTCTAATGCAGGTTGGTGTACTAATGCATGTTCGGTTTGTTGAACTAGTTAATATAAATAAGGCACCTAACAAGAGACATTAAATATTAGCTCCTTGTCTTCTTTTCCTTAATTGTTTCCTTCATTGATTTCATCCTAGTTGTAACACACACACACACACGTGCACGTACACGTATACACCTTAATATGAGGCAATTAAACAAAATATCTCAGAAAACTAAGAATTCTTCTGATCACCATTTTCTTTCTGACAAGAGTTTAATGGGCCTGTACAGTATCTTCTATTAGAAGGGCATTTGTTTCCCATCATTTCTGGTTTCAGCCACTTTGCAAGTCAAATACTAGTAAAAATGAATGCAGTGACCACAAAGGATTACAGCAATAACCATAACAATGCACTTTCAAAGCTGGGTCTTGAGCCTTGCAGATGCAGCCTAGAGCTCAGGGAGGCGCTCTCGCAAAAACTGCCTTCGCTGGACTTACAAACGATCATAGGTTTTTCCTTGCAGCACACGACCACACGGTCCAGGGTTATCACTAATTGATAAATGTGACTCTGGGCCATCTGAGGAGTACAGTCCCCTTCTGCATTCCAGCCTGGGAGAAAATACTATTTCAGTTTCCAAAAGACTCATCCATCAGCATTCACAGGCACATGCAAAGTTATTTACTGAGGGGTTGGGATCATTTCAGAGGAATGTTATAATACAGAAGACACAAAGATTATAGGCCTAGCCAACTCAGTTTTCTCTTCCGTATCAAAGGAAGGACTTCTTAAGCCTAAGGTCTCAACAAGGAGGCTCTTTCTGGAAGAGTCATACATTCAAACCAGTAACTCCTTCCTTGAGATTTGTGCTCACCCTCCACGGGCCCGCTCTTCACATCTCTCACTCTGACAACTGTGATTCCCTGAAAAAATATCCATCTCTCCTGTCACACCAAGTCTTGCCCCTTTCTGAATACCCAGGGCTAGGAGGGCATTACTTCTTGCTGTGCCTCAAAAGGGAAGCAAGCTAGACAAGGATAGATTCAGAACCACTACCAGTAAGCACGGATACAAGTTCAAGTTTCTTTTCAAACTTTCCAACCGTGACCTATTTCTTTACTAGTTAAGCTATTAAATATTTTCTCAAAGTAAACATTTTTTTTCTTGAAAACAAGTCCATTTGACCATATTGGTGAAATAATATTTCTTCTCTTACCAAAGCACAGGTTTTGTTTTTTGAAACAAGTGTTTATTTTTTGCAGCAAGGAGCTTTTGTTTCTATCTGCTGACCCTGAGTGGTCTGGTGTTACAGTTATAAATTCATTTAATGGCCACTCTCCTTGTTAGTCAAGGGATGGAGCCACTTTCTATGAAATTATTTGATGAAGAGCTGTCCTGCTGTAATGTTGGTTCCTACCCCACCCAAAATTTTCAATACAATGTTAACTTTTGAATTTGATACGTGACCTCTTAGGGAAAAAAAAAAAAGAAAAAGATGAGTTCCAAGGGGCCAGTGTAGATCAGCAAGGGACATAGATTTGTTTGCAAGTTAAAGAAGATTAAAACATGACTTAGAGCCCAGGCAATCTAATTCTATCCCTGGACTATTATTATGTCTGTATAATTTAAGAAAAAGCAAGTTCATTTTGGCCAATGATCTAAGAGGGCCTTATTCTCTGGAGTATAAGATATGATAGCACTTAAACAAAGAGACAACCAATGGAAGGGGAGAAAATATTTGCAAATGATGCTTTTTATAAGGACTAGTATCTAAAATAAATAAAGAGCTTGTACAACTCAACACCAAAAATCAAAGAATCCAATTAAAAATGGGCAGAGGACCTGAACAGACACTTCTCCCAGGAAGACATACATATGACCAAGAAATACATGAAAAAGTGCTCAACTTCATTAGCTATTAGGAAAATGCTAGTCAAAACCACAACGAGCTACCACCTCACACCTGTTAGAATGGCTGCTATCAACAAGACAGGGAGTAAGTGTTGGAGAGGGTGTGGAGAAAAAGGTACCTTCACACACTCCTGGTGGGAATGCAAGCTGGTACAACCACTATGGAGGACAGTATGGAGATTCCTCAAAAAACTAAGAATAGAGTTACCCCATGTCCGGCAATCCCACTTCTGTGTATTGACCCAAATATCCTGGAAACCTTAGTCTGCAAAGATATGTGTACTCCAGTGTTCATCACAGCACCATTCATGGTGGCCAAATCATGGACACAGCTGAAGTGTCCTTTGATAGACGACTGGATAAAGAAGTAGAACATTTACACAATGGAATATTACTCAGTCACAAGAAAAGATGAAATGGGGCAATTTTGACAACATGGATGGACTCAAGACCATCATGCAAAGCAAAATAAGCCACACAGGAAAAACCAAGAACCGTATGATTTCACTCATTTGTAGAACACAAAAGCTGAAAGCAACAAAGAAACAAAAACTCATGGACACAATCAATAGTTTAGTAGTTAGTGGTTATCTGAGGGCATAGGGGTATGGGGCGGGGCAGGAGAGAAGGGACAGGGTCTCAAATATATGGTGATGAAAAGAGAACTGACTCTGGGTGATGAACACATAACACAACACAGATGATGTACTGTAGAACTGTACACCCAGAACCTACGTAATTTTTACTAACCACTGTCACCCCAATAAATTTAATGACAAAAAAATTTGATAGCACTTGCCATTTACTAGTTACATTGGATAATTTATTCATTAAATCTTGTTTCTTTTCATACCAATAATGGAGATATTAGTAATAACACCAAGAGATTTTTAGAAATGTTTAACAAAATATTGTATATGAAGTACTCAGCACAGTTTGTGCCATGCTATACCCACAACAAACGGCAATAATACCTACATTTTTAGTAAAATCATATATATATATATATATATATATATATATATATATATATATATAAAGATCATTCAATAGGGTGGGCTCAGTCATTCAAACAAGAATATATTTCATGTCTTGAATTTAGAGAAATAAAAAAAACTTTGGAGTTATCCTTAAGGAGAGATCTGAACCTGGTGGATCCTATTGACAATTACATCTCGGATTACGATGCCTGGAGTGGGAAAACCGAGTGGTGGGTCTTTATTATCAAGGCGTAGATAATATGTTGGGAAAATGTGGCAAAACGTGGTTTATACCAAGCAACGTTTTTGCTAATGAGGAAGGAGAAAGATCTGTAACTTGCTCTCCCGATTAACATAGGTACTTGAAATATGGGAGTCGGTAATAGTGCTTCAGAACAAGAAAAAAAAATTCCTGAAGAAATATGAATGGCAGCAGGGTATAGTTATAGATTAATGAGATTTAATATTAAAATGATCTGTGGTAATGTAGACTGCCAAAAAATTAGCTTGTGTCCCACACTGTATACAACTTTTGGCAGTAGGTTTTGGCCGTGCTGTGTAGAAATATTAGGCCCGGATATCTCTGAGCACACAAGTATCTGTCTATCATGAATAGTCACACTACTAGCTCTGTTTACAAGTCAGTATGTGTAAATATTTGCCTGTCGACACTATTTCCATTTCATTGTGCATTTTGTTGGTTTCAGCTGGTATAGACAGTTTAAAGCTTCTGTGACTTCCCAAAGTAACTGCTGATGTAGACATGTGAAAGGCTATACAGCTTGTTATTACAAAGTGAAGATTAACAAGGAGGTGAAATGTGAGTGAGGAGCTCCATAGGAGGATTATTGCTCTGAAAATGGAAAAACATTTGCTTGGGGTCTAGCACAGTTTTACTTGATTTTGTAATATGGCTGTATTTTACAATGTTATCAGTTAGAATCACTATGAAGAGTTTTACTCAGGTCAAAATAACCTGTAGATTCTCTCCTTGTCCTTCAAGGATCCTCACCTCCACAGCAAAGGTTGCCTGAGTTGAAGACAAATAAATGAGTCTAATGAGGGTTCTGGGGAGACTGAAAAGCAATTGTCTGAAACTATTACTCAACTTCATGAGCTCATTAATGGGCATTTCTCTGTCTGCATGATGGGAGAAAGAGAAGCAAGTTCATTGTGGTCAAGCAGGCCTGGACCTGAGAGACTTTGTATTTGATAACAGAACATTACCTGCTAGTTCAGTTAAGAACAATTGGGTTCAAGCAACAAACAGACACAAGGAAGCTCCATGAGGAATAAAAGGGAATTTATTGAAGACTGGAAATTAGAGAAAGAGCCTGAAGACTAAGATCAATCCTTGAAGAGAAGAAGTAGCAAGGAAGCTCTTGAGATCTAGGGGTAGAATATATATGTGTAGACAATTTCTTCAGGTCAGGATTTCAAGATGTCAATATGAAAGAACTCCAGCCATTTTGAATTCTTGCAACATTTTGCTCAAGATTCAATATCAGGGAGAAAGAGAATCTGGTTGGTTTAGTTTGGGTCAAACACGTACTTACTATCTGGGAGGAAAGAATAGTTAATTGAGAGTTCCACAAGGCCACATCCAATGTGAGGGTCATTCCTCCAAAGGGCTGTTGGGGAGGTGTTGCCAGAGGTATGGAGAAGGAATTCTGGGCAGCCAGCAGCAGCAGATATTCATTATGTCTAGGAAAATATTAAGCATGTTTCCATGCATTATGGAACATCTGGTAGATCTGACCACGCCTTTTCAGGATATGGAGGGAAAATGTCAAGGTCCCCAAGACTTGAGATACAAAGCCCTTACAAGGACCATAAACTGATACTACAGAATGAGCTAATGATCTGATCCAAACCATTGAGTCATTTATTTCTTCTGTTTCTCAGATTTCTACCTACTCAAGGAGTGAGAAAGCAAATGGACTTACATCCTTTTAGCAGCCTGCGTTCTTGAAAGCAGGGCAGATTCAGACTAACAGCTGCGGCATTCAGGAAGTCCTTTGTAAAATTCTAATGGGAGGTGTTTGTAAAAAGGTGAATTATGGACTTAGTTAAGTGGCATGGATATTTTTCTTTAGCCCAGAGTACGTGAATTTCCAAAGCAGTGATGTTTGGTTGGTGAAGCTGATTCTTTCTCTATCCTGTGTTAATATTTTACATGCAGTAGAGACATTGGTAGTATTATTACTTGCCTCCTGAGATAGGGGGAGCCAAGAGGGTGTAGCATGAGTGGTCAGGTTAACTGACATGCATTAAAAATCTACAGCAGCTTGATGGTCACAGTTCTAGAAGACCAGGATTTGGGGAAATATGTGAAATGTCAAATAAAAATTATGCCACCTCTGTCCTTGGTTCTCAAGCCTATTCCAAATGTTATTTACACTTCTCTCAAAGTTGAAATTTCAATGCTAACAAAACAAAACAAAACAAAAGAAAGCTAAACTACTTTGAGATTCGGGTATTGGTGAATAGAAGAAAATATTTCACTCACTGAGTACCTACTAAGTGCCAGGTGTTGCTCTAAGGCTGCACGGTCCAATGCAGTAGCCACTAGTTGCATGTAGCTATTGAATGGTTGTAAGGGGGCCAGCATGACTGAGGAATTGACTTTGTAATTTTATTTAATTGGAATTATTTTAAATTTGAAACATTGATTCAATTTTTGGAAAGCTTTTGAAATAACTTGAGTATGTTAATCTACTTTTCTAAATGTAAATTTTAAGACATCTAAATATAGATCAAGCATTTTCTATGAGAAATAATAGGTCTGAATTGTGATGTGTTGTCAGTGGAATACACACTGGCATTTGGAGACTTAATAGGAAAAAAAATGAATGTAAAATATCTCATTGATGTAAGTGTTTCTACTGATTAGCTCTTGAAATGATAATTTGAATATATTGGATTAACTAATCGAACCATCCTTGTGTTTGTAGAGTTTGTAGATTGAATCCCACTTGATTGTGGTGTATAATCTTTTCAATGCCTTGTTGTAGTCTATTTGCTAGTATTTTATTTAGGATTTTTGCATCTGTGTTCATCAGATGAATGTTATAATGAACAGTTTCCTTTTTTAATGTGATTACTAGAAAGTTTAAAATTAATTATATTATATACCTATTAGATAGTGTGGCTCTAGGGGCTTTGACATATGCTATTTTACTAAATTGTTAAATACCCCGATGAGTGGGCACTACTCTTCCCATTTCCATGGGAAAGGCAATTGAATGAAACTCAGAACATTTTTTAAATCTCTTGGGGTGGGGGTGGGGCTTCCCGAGCTTGTGGGGCAAAGCCAGGACTCCAGTCTGGGTTTGGATCGCGCCATCTCTTCCTGTTTCCACTCTGGCAAGCTGGTCCCTGTGATTTCTCCTGGGGACGCCAGGGACAGTTCTGAGGCCTTTTCTCTTGATTCTTCATAGTAAATAAAGCTTTGATAACCCTATTTCTGAACAAGGGGCAGATAGAACCAAAAATTGTACCTTGTCTTCAAATAGCAACAAAAAGAGCATCTGATTAATGAGCAAAGCCACATGCATGAACAAAGGAAGTTTTACAAAGCAAGCCTAAAGTATTTGAAATATCAGAGTGAAATTTGCTTAAGCAAAGGGCCCAGATTATTTAGTTTGATATTTTGCTTGGTTTTCTTTTCTTCTTCTTCTTTTTTAAGAGGATTTGAAATTCCGGACCATACTGAGATCTAACACAAGCTTGTCCAACCCGCACCCTGAGACCCAGGGCGGCTTTGAATGCAGCTGAACACAAATTCGTAAACTTTCTTAAAACTATTTAAAATTTTTGTGTGAACTTTTTTTTTTAGCTCATCAGCTATCATTTGAGTTAGTGTATTTTATATGTGGCCCCAGACAATTACTCTTTTTGTTTTTTTTTTCTTTATTGTTAAATTTATTTGGGTGACATTGGTTAGTAAAAATGAGATAGGTCCCAGGTGGCAATTCTACAATTGTACATGTCCATGTGCTGCAATATGTGCTCATAACCCAGAGTCAGATCTTTTTCTATCATCATATATTTGAGTTCCTCCCCCTTCTTCCCTACCCACCCTCCCACCTTGCCCTCAGGTAACCATTAATCTGTTGACTGTGTCCATGAGCTTTTGTTTCTTTATTGCCTTCAGTTTTATGCTCCACATATAAGTGAGGTCATGTGGTTCTTGGTTTTTTTTTTTTCTGTATGACTTACTCACTTAGCATGATGATCTCGGAGTCCCTCCATGTTATCATAAATGGCCATATTTTATCTTTTCTTACAGCTGAGTAACATTCCATTGTGTGCATGCACCATAGCTTCTTTAGCCAGTCATCTGTCACAGGGCACTTCGGTTGTTTCCATGACTTGGCCACCGTGAACAGCGCTGCAATGAACACTGGAGCTCTTATATCTTTGCAGACGAAGGCTTTCAAAATTTGGGGGTAGATACTCAGAAGGGGGATTGCCAGGTCATACGGTAACACTGTTCTTTTTTTGAGGAAGCTCCACACTGTCGTACCAGTTTGCATTCCCACCAGCGGTGGGGGGGGGGGGTTCCTTTTCCTCTTCAGCCTCTCCAACACTTGCTATTACTTGTTCAAGATGATTCTTCTTCTAATGTGGCCCGGGGAAGCCAAAAGATTGGACACCCCTGATTTAATGTCTTCCCTGATACTTTTTTTAATGCAAATAAGGTGTATTTAACAGAGGGTTGATCCAACATTAGGCATTCTCAAAATTACATTTCTTATATTAATAGTATTCAGTATACAATTGCCCCAAAGAATCCAGAAACACATTGCAGTGTGCTAATTTTTGACGTGACTAATTAAAAGTGAGTTTCATTCCCTTTCTATTGATCACTTTCTCTATATATGGGGGCTAGCAGAAAACAAAGCCTTCCTCAATCACTTGTAAAATTGATGGTGAAATGTTTCAAAGAGTTGATGTGAGAGGTTGGTGGACCCTAAATTGAAAGAGGGGAGCACATTGTTCTCTGGGGATGCACAAGCTCACGGACCCAGTGAGGGAAAACGTTCTCAAACAGATGAGGCATCTATTTAGCAAATCACTGCTTCCCCCTGCGAGTAGCCAGCTCCATGCCTGGAAAAGCAGCCTCATCTGCTCTGCACCTGCCCGAGCCCCGGATCCTCAGAGACAAGTTTACTTGCCTTGATCATGGCAGGGGCAGGCAGGCTCAGAACTTCACCGGTACTTCACTTTGAGGAAATGCCATAGCGCCCGTGATAAAAACAGGTCACTCCAGGGCAGCACTGGTCCTCCTCCCATAAAAGGTTTTCTCGTTATGCCCTTGATGACATCTATCTTGGCTCCATCCCCCCTGTCATCACCCATGGGATAGGGAAGGTGGTGTTCTCACCCAGACCATGTGATTGTGATGGGCTGATGGGCATTCGCTGCCTGGTCCCTTTATCCTCCCCAGTCTGGTCCTCCCCCAGCAGCAGAGGGGGGCTGGGGCGGCTGGAGAGTCTTGCTATTTTTACTTCTCTGTGAGGGGATCTCAGGTTACAGATTGCATACCGATGAGGTAAGTTACAGGTACATGCACTCATGTTTCTAATTTAGCATGGCACTGGTTTCAAACACTGAGCAGTCTCTCCCCGGGCTCCTGCTGTTGCCACTCTCCTCTCATCTTTGGCATCTCATTCCATCCGAATTCTGAGGGTCACTTGCTTTCCTGTTGGATTGCCCAATCTTCAGGCTTCTCGGATGGGAGAATCAGGAAAAGTTAAGTTTCACACAGGATAAAATTCTACACTTCTGCATGAACTCCCATGTAGCAGTGCGATTTGGGCGCCCATTCTCACAATAGATGAATATTTATAAGCTATTTTAGAGGTTTTCAAATGGCTTCACATGTAGAGTCACAGTCAAACCTTGCAGCAGCCCAGAAAATTTAGGATTCTTGTAATTATCTACACTGCAGATGAGAAAATTAGGACTCCAAGAGGTTAATGAGTTAATGACTAAGAGCTCAAAGTCAAGATGAGGTACTGAAGTGATAGATAGATAAGAAAGAAACTTCTGGTGGGAGGTACCGCCCTTAAAACACCAGAGTCCAGGGAAGTGGAATACTTCTTTTCCCTTTCTTTCTTTTCCTGGGCCCCAGACCAACCCCTTGGTGTTTAGGTTGAAATGATTCTCCCCAAAGCTGCCTGAGTCACAAGCACACTGTATATTTTCTATGATCTGTTTACTATGCTCTGTAATGAGTTTGAAACTTTAGTGTACATTTAATGAGCATATAGGTATTAGGGGTGAGGGGATAACAAAATTAGATTAAAATAAGTAGGAGTTGCTAAGAATGAGAACCCAAGTGTCTACATGTTTTTGTTTCTTAAAAACATGCTCATATGCTCAATTAGCACTCGAACAATATTTCCATGGTAGCTTCAGTAAGACATTGTGAGGACTTCAAAGTATTCATATGGCACTGCATCTGTCTTTAAGGAGTTTATAATAGAATGGACATTTTTTGAAAATAAAGCAAAGCTTTTTCCAATCAGTTTTGCTGTATAGTTGGCAACTCAGAAAGATTCCTAGAGAGGAGAAACAGCTCAAATTTGAATCTCTAGTTTGGAATTGTGGCCATTGTATTTTAAATGGTGCGTTACCTGCCTCTTTAGACATTTCTGTCAGTATACCGACGTGTTATATATGCATACATATACTCATACACATACACCTAGTGTGGTATCTCTTCTTTAAGCCTGTCATAGTGACTCCTTTGTGTTCTTAGCCTGTAAAATTGTGAGCTGCTTAAAAGTAGAAACAGTACCTCTTGTTTTATTTGATAATTTGTTCATTTATTTCTTTTTTGTATTTCCATAATATGTAGGATAGACAGCAGGTGGCATAGCAGAAAGAGCATGAAATTTATGCATGACTTGACAAGTTTTTTACTTTCTTTGAGACTATGTTTACTCATCTGTAAAATGGAGATAATAATATAAATTGATGTAACAGCATTGTTGAGAACATTAAATGAAGTAATTCCAATAAAGCAGTTATGATGGTGTTTCACAGATAGTGTTCAATAAAGACTGGCATATATGGTCCATATTGTATACAATAAGTGCATGTATACCCCTCTATCAATTTACATTTGTTTGCTTATATGGATAATTCCCAAATAGCCTCATTGAGCTTCACATTGCCTCTGACACTCAAGGTCTGATTAAATGTTTTTCAGATGAATGAAGCAAAGACATAATAATGATAAAAGAGTTATAATGGCATCGGTCATTGATGACTTTCCTTTATGATACAGGTCAAGGTGGCACTTGAGGGACAGGCGTGTGAACTGTGAGAATTGGATCAACTACTTTGCAGAGTACGGGAATAAAGACAGCTGAAATGGAGAAACCAGGGCTAAAAAGGTATTGAATTTCCATGATGATGCCAGCTTTCTCTTTCCAAATCGCATGGAACTTGGAAGGGACCTTCAGACATAAATAACTTGAAGTTGTACTCCATGTATGGTCTATTTTAGCACGGCATTGGTTTTGAGGGACACCTCATCTAGAATGGTTCATTTATTTCTCTTTACAAGGAATGGATGGGGCTCAAACTCATTCACTCCTCTGTTATTTTTCCTCTTATGATACAAAAACAAAATGATTTCGGAATTAGAGGATTTTAGTGTTGACATTGTCTGATTTAATGTATGTATTGTCTAAGATTTTTGGAGGTACAGTTTATGTATGATCAATGGCCCTGCTTTGAATGTGTGGTTTGATGATATTAGCAATTGTATACAGTTGTGTAAGCAATATCATAATCAAGTATCTTCCATTACCTCAGGATGTTCTCTCTTGCCCCCTTGGCGGTCGATTACCTCCCTCAACCCCTAGCTACAGGCAGACACCGATCTACACTCTATTACCTTCGCATCTGGCTTCTTTCACTTCGTATAATGCTGTTGTGATTCATCCACGCTGGCATGTACCTCTAGTTTGTTCCTTTTTATTGCTGAATACATTCCACAGTATGGGTATGCCATATTTTTTTCTATGTACCGGTTGAAGGATATTTGTGCTATTTCTAGCTTTTGGCTTTTAATAATACTGCTATGAACATTTATGTACATGACTTATTTTGACCTGTGTTAATTTGCCTTGGATAAATATCTACAATGAAGGAGTACTGAATGATAAGTTAAGTATATATTTAACTTTATAAGATACTATTGAACTGTTCTCCAAAGTGACCGTATCCTGTGCATATGGAACAAGCAAGATAGAGAATGCCAGTTCTATATTCCCACCAACAATTAGAATTACCTCTCTTTAGGTTTTGTGTTTTAGTGAGGGATTAGTGGCATTCCATTGGTTTGAATTTGAGTTTCTCTAATGCTTAGAGATGTTAAGTATCTTTTCATATGTTTAATAGCTGTTTATCTTCTTTTGTGAAATGTCTGTTCAAATCTTTATTAAAACAAATTCTTAGGGTTGTTTTATTATTAACTTGTAAGTAGTAAGTATTCTCTGCATATTCTAGAAAGAAACTTTTAGTCATATATAGGGTTTATAAATATTTTAATCCAGTTTATGTTTTGCCCTTATTTTTCTTTTTTCGAATTTAATAAATTTTAATTTTGAAATTACTGTTGATATACAATATTATATTAATTTCAGGTGTACAATATAGTGATTAGACATTTATATAACTTGTGAGGTGATCACCCCAATAAAACTGGGAGTCATCTGACACTATACATAATTATTACATTATTGAGTACATCCCTGGGCTGTACTTTACATCTCCCTGACTTTTTGTAGCTGGCAATTTGCACATCTTAATTTCTTCCCATTTTTCTCCCACCCCCGTACTGCCTCTACCATCTGTCAACCATTAAAATGTTCTCCGTGTCTTTGAATTTGTTTCTGTTTTGTTTGTTCATTATTTTTGTTTTTTAGATTCCACATATAAGTGAAATCACATGGCATTTTGTCTCTCTCTGACTTATTTCACTTAGCATAATAACCGCTAGGTCCATCCATGTTGTCACAAATGGCAAGATTTTACTTGTTTTATGACTAAGTGATTCCATTGTACATATACACCACTTCTTTATCCATTCATCTATTGATGGGTTACTTAGGTTGCTTCCATATCTTGGCTATTGTAAACAATGCTGCAGTGAACACAGGGATGCATAGGTCTTTCCAAATTAGTGTTTTGGGTTTCTTTGGGTAAGTAACCAGAAGTGAAATTGTTGGGTCTCTCTTTTTCTGTTATTATAGCCTCTGTTTTAAAGTCTATTTTGTCTACTGTAAGTATTGGTACCTCAGTTTTGTTTTTTTTTTTTAATTTCCATTTTTATGAAATGAACTTTCCCATCCCTTTTCTTTAAATCTGTGTATCTTTTGATCTGAAGTGGGTCTCCGGTAGGCAGTATACTCATATGGATAGGTCATTCAGCTACCCCATGTCTTTTGATTAAAGCATTTAATCCATTTATATTTAAAGTAATTGTTTATATGTATGTTGTTATTGCCATTTTATTATTCATATTTCTTATCTTTTTTCCCCCTCTTCTTAAAGAAGTCACTAACATTTCTTGTAATACTGGTTTGGTCGTGATGAACTCCTTTAGCTTTTTCTTTTCTGGAAAGATTTTTATCTGTCCTTCATTCTAAATGATAGCTTTGCTGGGTAGATTAATTTTGGTTGTAGGTCCTTGCTTTTCATCACTTTGACTACTTTCTGCTAATTCCTTCCGGCCAGCGAAGTTTCTGTTGAGAAATCAGCTGACAGTTTTATGGGAGCTCTCTTGTAGGTAACTAATTGCTTTGCTCTTGCTGCTTTTAAAATTCTCTCATTGTCTTTAATCTTTGGCATTTTAATTATGATGTGTCTTGGTATGGGCTTCTTTGGGTTCATCTTGTTTGTAACTCTCTGTGCTTCCTGGAATTGTATGTCTGGTTCCCCCACCCCACCCAGGTTGGTGAAGTTTTCCATCATTATTTCCCAAATAGGCTTTCAATTCCTTGATCTCTCTCTTTTCCTTCTGCATTTCCTATGATGCAAATGTTGGTATCTTCATGTTGTCCCAGAGGTCCATTAAACTATCCTCATTAAAAAAAATAATTGTTTTTCTATTTGGTGTTCTAACTGGGTGTTTTCTCTTACCTTGTCTTTCAAATCACTGATTCAGTCTTATGCTTCATTTAATCTATTATTGATTCCCTCTAATGTATTCTTTATTTCAGATATTGTTTTGTTAATTTATGACTAAATCTTTTTTTATGTTTTCTTATCTCCATTATTATGTTTCCTACATCTTTGTTGAAGTTCTCACTGAGTTTATCTACTCTTCTCCTAAGTTCATGAAGTATTCTTATAACCACTGTTTTGAACTCTGTATTTGATAGATTGTTTGTTTTCATTTTTAGTTCTTTTTCTAGAGTTTTGTTCTGTTTTTCATTTGAGACATGTTTCTTGCTCACATTTCTGTAAGTTGTTTGGGTTGGCTCTTCTTTAGGTAATAGATTTGTGAATTTGTTGAGGTGGTCCTAAGCTTCAGTTTGGGTCCAGAAATTCTGAATGTTTCTTATTTTCCTTGAACTAATGGCTATCAGAGACATGTCCTTCTTATTCAAAAAGCGAGAACACATGAGGATAAACCCAAATGTGCAAGTACATTTCCAGATTTGTTTGGGTCATGTCCACTAACGTCCCTGTGATGAAAGCAATTCACGTAGCTAAATCCAAATTCTAAAAGTGGGGAAATACATAAGTCTAAGACAAGGGTATGGATGAATAATTCTAATAAGAGGATGTGTGAAGAATTATGACCATTAATTAATTCAATCTACCAAAGTGAATCATAAGATTATGGTATTATGTTAAAGATTTTCAAAATGTCTTTCTTTTTGGAGCTATGTACCGAAATATTTATGGATTAAATGATATTTGGGTTTTGCTTATAATCTCAAGAAGAAAAAGGGGTAAGGTATAGAGGGAAAAAAATGGTAACTGTGAGTTGATAATGATTGAAGCTGGGTGTAGGTACTAAGGGTTCATTATAGTTCTCTTCTACTGTTGTGTATGATTGAACTTTCCCATAATAAAATGTTGAAAAAAACAATCTAAGAGAAGTCCTGTGTTAAATTTGTCCCAGTGTGGTTCTAAGAGGGTGTGTTACTTGTTCAGTGATGAGACAAGTAGTGATTTGCAGAATGGAGCTAGGACCCAAGCCAATTCTTTTCACTTAATATGGCTACCAGTCATTTATTTAGTAATCCCTTAAATGTTTATTTAACACTAGGCTCCATGTAAGGTGTTATGCATCAAAAATAAAGGTTTCTCTTCTCTCAGATCCCCCTTTCTGTCTAATGGGTCAATGTGCATTTAAATAGTTAGAATGCAACAATGGGGGTGCTAAAATGCTACAATGGGGGTATGCACAAACTTATGAGGATATAGGAGAAGGTATCCTTATAACTGATTGAGGAAATCATAGAAGGCTTTTCATAGATAAGGTAAGATTTGGACCAGAACTTGCAGGTCTAGTTGACTAAGTCAGATACTGTACCATGGGTAGTGGGATTAGCATGTGCAAAAGTGTTGAGGTGTAATTGAATATGGCATTATAGCACTAGGAGAAATTACATATGACTTGCTATCATTAAAGGTTAACTAGAGTACATGTATAATAAAGTGTTCTGGTGCAGGAGGTGGGAGAGACAAGGATGGACTTACTTGCTATGCAAAAAGTTGAGATTTAATCCTGTGGATCTGTGTTACCTGCCTAATTATGAGAATCACCTAGGGCTCTCATTAAAATATGGGGACTTAAGTCCTAGCTTTGATCTGATGACTCAGAATCTCTAAGGATAAGCAAGTTTGGGAAACATGATTGTGGGAACTACTGAAGAATTCTTAGTAGAAGAGTGATGTGATCTTATTTGCATGTTAGAGAGACCACCCAGGTAGCAGTGTAGAGGTTGGATGGGTGAAACACAGGTGCACATAGCTAAAGTCTGATGGATGAAATCAGATGGCTACTGCAAGAGTCCGGAAGAGGCATAATAAGTTCCTAAACCATGACAGCAACAACGGTGACTAACTGGAAAGAATGTTAAAGAGCTGGGATTAGTAGGTTCCAATGAATAACTGCCTCTAGAGAGTAAGAGAGGAGGATTCTCCCTTAAATGTCTGGCTTGATGGGTAGTGGGATAATGTTATTGTTTAATTACAGGCAGGAAGCTGAGTATAAATAATGAACTCACTTATCGTCTTGTGGAACCTGACATTCTTATGGGAGATGGGGAAGTGTCCAGAGGACAGGTCTTTAAGCTCAAGAGAAAAATCTTAGCTAAAGGTAGAGAAGCAGAAAGTATCCATCTGGAAGTGTTAGTTAAAACTCGAGGTGTGCATTAAATAGATCACGTAGTTTGAGAATAAAAGAAGTCAGAGCCCAGGAAAGCAGATGCACTTAAGGGAGAGAGAGAAGGGGTCCTGAATGGAAGAAGAAGAAAGGAGTGAGTATTATGGAAATCAATCAGAAGAAGTTGGGCCGATAGTCAGATATGGGGCTGGACTTACACTCACTGGATTTGGCAAAACAGAGGCTATTATTGGTGCAGGGTAGTATCTGTGGAATAGTGCAAGGAGAGACGATTGCTTTGGGTTCAAGACTGAGTGGGAAGTCAGGAAGCAGAGAGCAGATATAGTTACTCTTTCTAGAAGTTTTGAGGATAAAGTACTCCTTTACTCTTATTTGGGTAGGAAGCAGAACATTTTGGGGGGAGGTACAGAATTAAGTATCTTGCTCTCGCAAGACCTGTGCTTCTTGACAGGTGTGAGGGTTTATCAGTTCACATGTTTGAAATAATTGATATGAATATATTTTAGTCCTTCTGTTAAAAATTTATTAATGGTCAGTCATTGTTAATTTATGGCATAGATTGAGTAATTTGGAACAAACTTATATGAAAGAGTCCAGATGGGACTATGGTATGTATGAAAGAATGCATATTAATTTTATTCATTGAGCAACTAAGTACCTCTGGTGAGCATCTGTTCTTATGGTGGGGACTTCATATATATTTCTGAGCATCAAGAGGGAGACTTCTACATATGTTTGTGTAAAATTGAAAGCTAAAGGTATACTGGAAATTCATCGGCTCTCCCCCACTTTTCAAAATTAAAACTTTGAGGGAATATTGATTGACTACTAAATGTGAATTTTGAGATAGGTTGTCAGGAAAACCATCCATTAATGTTAACTTCTTTTCTCCATGAGTAGATTTTTTTTCCCTTCAAGAGCTTTTAGAGGTCTGAGATAAAGTTTTAGAATGCCTGTTTATTTAAAAATCTCAATTTTATATGTTGCCTGTTGATATAACTCAAGCACTTTTTTGAACTACATATTTTTTTTCTTTTTTTTTCAGGGGAGAACACGAATGCAGTCCCCCACCCCAAATGATGCAGTTGAGTTTCCCACATTTGCGGAAATCACAGGGGTCAGCACATCCGGAGTGCGATGGATATGACTCGCCCTGGGCAAACCACCTTCGTGATCACGGTATCTCCCCTGCCAGGTAAGTATGAACTACATATTTGATTGCATAGTATACTGCATTTCAGCCAAAAACAGGGCATTATTACATTTCTTCAACCCCATGTAACTTAGCTAACTTGAAGCAAGATTGTAAAAAAGCAAACTTGTTATTGAATTCTGTTCTAAAACTTGTTGACACCACCACCTCCCCCTTTCGCTCCCGTATTCATCTGTGAATTTGAGAACATCCCTAAGCTGACACGAATCCTGGGCAACAAATGAAATGCAGATGAGCTTTAGCTGATATTGTCAAGACTTTGGTTGTTTAAGGAACCCTTTTTAAATAAGGGCTTAGAGAAGCGGACCCAAAAAGGAATTTGATGATCTTTGATGAGAAGATGAGCTATTACTACGGCTGTGGGGGCTACTGCAGTAGCTGGGATGGGTTGGCAAAGCCAGAGAAGCTAAAAGACAACCGAAGAATGAGTCTAGAATGCAAAGTCAAGAACATCAGTAAAAGCTTCTCTTTTCTGCAGTATGGCAGCTGAGGTTATCTGGAAGTATCTAGAAATAAATGACCAAATAGAAGAAACACTTCCTCAAGTGCACAGTTAAGTCCACTAGGAAGTAAAAATAATATTTTTGAAGGCCCAAACTTATGTACAACTTGATTAATAAGTAGACATGGAGTCTATGACTGTCCAAGGTTATAGCAGATCTTGGTAACCAAGAGTTTTATCTTTTAAGAGCCTTCTAGGGATATAGAACAGGCCTCAGGCTGAGCAATGAAGACTTGGAATCAGGATCCTCCCTTGTAATGTGGGGATTCTTGAAGCACTCATTCAGCATAAAGGTAGGCTTCAAAATGCCTGCTGGCCAAGAGGGGCAACAAAGACGTTATTCTGTACCCGAAGCAGAGGCTCGGGTTACTTTTCTTGAAAAGAAAAAAATGTGAAATGGATTATTTATTCAAAAATTGTGTGAAAGTTGTATGTATTGTGTAAAGAAGAATAATAAAATGGACATGGGCCAAACCACCACCCACGTGATGAAACAAATTATTCCTGGTAATTAATCCTAGTAGATGCCTGAGTGCCCCTGTTTCTCGGTTCCCCCAGTGCCTCCCAGAAGTCACCACCACGTAGACTTTTGTGCTAAATAGTCTCTTTAATTTCTTTATAGCTTTACCCTCTGTGAAGGTATCCTAAACAAGACACTATTTAGTTTTAGAATCACATGCAGTACCTAATTCTGGATTGGATCCTTATCTAGAAAAAGAGCTGATAAAGAACATATGTGTGACAACAAGCAGATTTTGAATTTGGAAAGGGTATTAGATAATATTAACAGCACTGTATCAACAATGTCAAGTTTTCTGTTGTTGTTGGATGCACTGGGACTAATAGAAAGTCCTTGATCTGAGGAAGCACACACTTACAGAAAACAAAATTAAAAGGAATAGAGCGCAGAGCACACACCTAAATGCCTCCACACGATGGAAGTGCCCAAGAAAGGATGAACTGAGCAGCATGATTCACTGGCATCTCCTCTCTGAGAGTTTATACGACCCTATTCTAGGGAAGCTGATGAAGTCATAAAGCTTCACCTGCCAGGATGGGGGAGGCAGAGTAGCCAAAGGGGGTTGGCTGGGGAAGGGTTGCAAGTGTTCAAGGCTCTTGCATAAAGCTTGGTGCGGGACGTTCCTGCCTCGTAGGGATGGCGGTTGGCTGGTGGTGCTGAAAGTTAGCCCATGCCCTTTTCCCCAAGAAGTGGGTCCCAGAAGGCATGCCTTTGTGTAATTCCTTCCCCCAGTGGATGTTTACTGTTCTAATTCCCCTACCTGGAAGGGACTCATCTTTTACCATTCATCTGCCTGAGGAGGTGCCCTTTAAAGAATTTCCATAAAGGAAAGTTCTGGTTGATCTAGTTTCGCTAGCATCTTAATTCACTTCCCAACAGCTTCTAGCAAGTAGTTCTTATTTGAAACCCCTCCACTGTTAACTTCTGGATTCAGAGACCCTAGTGCTTGTGCCTTCTGGAAGTGTTTTGGCACAAATCCCATTGATTGTCAGGTTTCTCCACTGCCAGCTTAACACTTGCTTGCTGGTGTCGGCTATGTGAGGGGCCACTGGACCACATGATTTCCAATCCCAAAACTTGGTTGCTCTGTTTGTTTTCTTGTACTCCCTGTCCTTCAAGGTTTATGGCATAAATACCCTTGGTGAAGTTTTAGTGGGATTTCAGGTGAAGCAAATGGAGATGCATATTTCAGCCTCTCATCTTAAATACAATTATTGGTTTTTATTTTGCCTTCAAAAATCTGTGTGTGCTATAGGGCATTACGTGATAGAAGGTAACCACTGGATTAGTAAGGCTGCAGGGATGACATCTTTGGATGAAAAAAAAATCCTTAATGTTGCTACCTTCCCAGATAATGCTCAGTTGTAAGTTTTGCAGCCCCATGAATTCCTGGTCCAGACATGCCCAGGCCACCTTCCCCTCAGGTGCTTCCTTCCCCTCAGGTGGAAGGGTCTAGAACAGAGGTGTGCACCCTTTTGGCTTCCCTGGGCCACATTGGAAGGAGAAGAATTGGGCCATGCATAAGTACCCTAAAACTAATGATAGCTGATGATCTGAGAAAAAGGTTCATGTATAAAAAAATGTCAATGTTTTAAGAAACTTCACAATTTGTTTTGGGCCACATTCAAAGATGTCCTGGGCCACACGTAGCCATGGGCTGTAGGTTGGACAAGCTTGGTCTATAATGAGTTGGGGTAATCTTAGCCTGATATATGTGGGCTATGCCAACCTTAGGCTCTGGAAACCTTAGAAAGTTTCCTGCCTTGGGCCCACACTTTAAGCTCTACTACGACCCTTCTTTGGACATGTCCGTGGGGTCAAGGCCATGTCTCCATGACAAGCTGAAGTTCATGTCATCTCCTTCTCAGACCATACCTGGAATTTCTAGCCTATGTGGCCCCAAACCTCTGTCTTGGGGCTGTGTGGTTCTCTTCGTGGATGTTCCCTCCTGGGCATGTACCCTATCGATAGGTATAGATGGAGAGGTGGCCAAGGGAAAGGTGTCTGCAGGGGGAGTGAGTGGCATTGGTATATGGGCTGGGTATCAACAGGTGATCCCATGAGGCCCTTTGCTATGTCATATAGAGCTGGGGTGATAAGACAAGGGAGGTGGGCTAGGGACCAGGGGCCAAAGAATATACCAGATTCCCCAGTGTGGCGTTCTAGGGAGTCTGAGAACTCATTCATGCCTGAACCTCTCTAGACTCTTCTGAATATATATTTCTAAGGAAGAAGGAGAGAGTGTATTTTATGAAGTGGTTGGCTCTTAGCTTCATTTTTAAGCTTTAACGCTATTGGTAGATGGACCTCCGTTGTATAGTTACTTTGGGTCCCACATATGTTAGTGGTGGGGCTGTGTGTGGGATGAGATGCATCCCTTTTCCCACAGTTAATTCCAAGAGACCGAAGCTATGTACTGCACTGTGGGTCATGATTTAAGCTCCATTTCTCAGAGGACAAGCTTGCCTTTAACACCATTTTAGAAACTGAGTAATTCTGGTTGTCCCCTCCCTTAGTAACCTGGCTTCACTTCTCTGAGCCCTGGCTGGCTTTCATATGGGTGACTATTTCTGGAATCAAGCTGCTGGGACCTACCTAACTCTAATGCATCAGCACAGTCACATTGACCATTTCTGCAGTGCCCATGATGGGCCAAAAACTTCCCTAAGTCCTTTCTGCCCATGATTTCTAATCTTTTACACCAATGCGGGAGGATGAATGTTACTATTTGCAGATGGGCAAATTGAGGCTCAGAGAGGTGAGGTAACATGCTCAGGAGCATACAGTAGGTTGAGAGCTAGAATTTGGAACCTAGATATCTCTGACTGCAAAGCCTTTGCTACATTGCTTAGAGATTTCCACGGTAGGTGGCATTCACTAACTCAACTCCTGATTCCCAAACAGTAACTAGTGACAGTTTAGACCAGTGGTTCCCAACCTTTGTCCACTTGTGTACCCATTTTAAACCCATTTCTATAAACTGTTCCCCTTGTTTTGAAAACAACTGTTTTTAAATACTGACACTTTGGTTCAGTACCTATCTTAATGTAAAATAGTGGAAATGTTGTAATAAGAAAGAAAAATTACTGCACTACAAGTACAAACCACAGATTTAATTTTACAATATTTATAACACAGTTAAATATTGATAATGATCAAGTACTTAACATACTTTTAATTTATTATTGATAATATTTGTGTTTTCTGAAAAGTCTGTAATAATTGTTATGCAGATCACTAGCCAATTGAAATATGGTGGTGACATTGTTGAGCTTGTTTTGATGCACTTAGTTTCTTGAAATTAGGCTCAAAAAATGCAAGATACAGTCATATACCTGGACTTGCATTAAGTTTATTGTGTGCCTTACTTTTTATGAAGGTGAGAGAATACTTGTTTAGTATTACTTGTTTAGTATTTACTAATACTGGTTTAGTATTAGTAAATGGCAAGAGGTATTTGAGTGCCTCCTGACTGAGCTGTTCATATCTGGAAGATAGTAAAATGCTTTCTTTTAAAATAAGAATTTAAAGAATAATGAGTTGAAAGTTTGATTAACTGCTCTTTTTCATTGATTGACAATAGTTTGGCTTTGAAAAATTCTTCATTGAAGGGATCTGCAATCCAGTTGTTTTCTTTTCCACTTATAAAAGGACACTTGAAGACCTTCCAAGTGACTTACAATATTCTCTTTCACATTTTGGGATAGGTGCAAGTCATTCTCAGACAAGAAGTTGTGCAGAGTTTCAAAAACTTCAGGCTGACATTTTTCAATACATGCTTTCCGAAAGTCCAGTTTTTTAATCATTGGCTTAATTTTGTCAGTTATAATACTGTGAATATAATGATTGAGCTGTTTTGAAGTCCCATGTCCCAAGTTACTCATAGCTGCGAACACATGTTGAGAATTATTAATACTTGGCAATGTAGAAAAATATTTGATAAATATGCAAGACTTGGAAGCCAATTGCTATCCTGAAACTGGAGCAAGAAGGAAATGATGGTCTTCAAAAAACACCTGGATGTCATGTCTAAGTTCAAGCATCCATGTAAGCACTTTGCCACCTCCATATATGCAAAAGTAATGTGCTATGAATGCTGTTTATTTCTTCACACAGTGCTTTCAACAATCTGGAGTTTCATGGTTGTGACTTAATAAAATTTACAGCTTTTATAGCCTCATCAAGAACATCTTTTCAGTTTACTAGGAGGAGGCTTGGATGCAAGACTTTTGTCTATCAATGCAGCAGTGACTCCATGGTACATGGCGAGCTCCTCCTTTTATTCGGCCATGTAGGCCTATAATACATCATGACATAGGCTTGCCTCCATCAGTGCACATCACAACAATTTGACCAATTAATGTCCTTTTTAATGAAATGAACGTGGATTGCATTAAAATATCTTTGCCCGTGGTACACTCTGTCAATGGGTAACAAAGAAACAGATTTTCCTCAATTTTAATCCAAGTACCTCATGATGACAAGCAAAACAGATAAATTAGCAACATTTACACTTACATTGACCTGGATGGTAAGAATTTACTTTTTCTAATTCTATCTACTACTACGGCTTCAACATTTTCAGACATTTCCTGATTTGTCGAGACGTTGTGTTGTTTGAAAAAGAGACAATACTGATTTTGCAGACATGTTCTTTTCCAAACATACAAAAAAATGGTATCTTTAATACAAGGAGAAATTAAATCTTCAGCTATGTTGTAGTTTTTTAACTACATTTAGCTGTACAATAAGCAATATGGTATGAAGCTTCAACTGCATTCTCATTGTCTTTCTTTCCTGACATCATGTATGAAGTAACAATTGGATGCTTTTCTAAGCTCCAAAAATAATGTATTTCTTTGTTTTTATACATAGGATGTTTAGTTTCTAAATGTTGCATGAGTAGTGAGGATTTCATGCAACCCTTGGATAATAGTTCCCCATGCATAACACACAAAGGCTTAGGATAGTCATCATGCCCTATTAATGAAAACCCATATTTAATATACTCTTCAGAGTATTTCCTTTTCTTCTTGTAGTATCTGAGGCATGCACTTTTTTATTATTTCCCAGTGTGGGTTTACTCATAGCTGCGAACACATGTTGAGAATTATTAATACTTGGCGATGGGTTGTAATCTACATCAAGTTTTGGTTTTTCAACTGATCCTGTTTTCAACCACTGATCCGTAACTGATACACTTAAAAATCACTGACAATAATGACTGAAACTATGTTAAACGTTAAATTAAAAAAATCTACTTGAATGATATTAAAGACAATACACTTACTTTTTCTCAGTCAATAACTAAACTGATCAAACAGTCTGGCTATGAATGTATTTATATCTTCCGGGAAGTTGTAGAAATGTCTCAAATGGATTGTTCTGAAACTGCGCGTGATGATTGGTAGAAGAGCAGTTTGGGGGAAGGAGTCATAGCCACGCCCTCACCAATCATCATTCGCTAGCATGATGTAATTTTGAAGCGTCCATTAACAGTGATTCACACTTAACATTTATTGTTCCATAACTAATGTTTTGCTTTTTTATTTTACTTGTTTTTTCTGCATCACTGATTATATTTTCCTTACCCCTGAACAGCCTGCACGTATACCTGGGGGTACACGTACCAGAGCTTGGGAACTGATGCTCTAGACGGAAGTCTGATTCTGCTGATGGGTAGTGAACCTTCTGCCTCTGGTTTTTCTCCTTGGGAAACAACCCTTTGCCGGAGGTAGACCTCCTACACTCGCTCTTGCCTTCTTGGTTGGTCTTTCTTTTGCTCTGGCTTAACACTGAGCTTCTGTACTGCCTGGTAGTGTGTATATGTAATTTACTTGTTGACTTAAATTGCAAGTTATCTTGTTCAGGCCTGAATTTCACCAAAGAAATGCAGGGCTTTCTTAGAGCTCTGTTATTGCCAAAATGAGAGGGGCAATGAGATACATTTAAGGCACCTGGAAGGCAAAATCCAGAAGACCTCTAAAATCAGTTGACGTAAAACCTTATCCTCAGAAATCCTATAAAATGAAAACTGTGTATTTCATTTTTTTAAAAAAAGCACCTTATTCATATTTCATAAACTTTATAGGGCTAGGCCATGGTTGTAAAATTGTGTCAGTCTGAAAGCAGTTGAGTTCAGTATGAGATATGAATGATGTCAGTTTACTACTGAGAATTATTTATACTTTAGTAGAATTCCTCAGTCAAGATTAAACTAGCTGATTAGAAAAATATGTTAATGAAGGAAAGTCAGGGGGTTGTTAATGGTGTAGGTCAATTAATTTTTTCTTACATCCAGAATCTTAAATATAACTCTTGGAAGTGGCCAGCCTGGCGGGGTTTTTACAAGCATACACAACCTGTGGTGAGACGAAAAGTGGAGCATAGGTCAGGGCCAGTGCAAGAAATCCATTTATGCCTTGCTGATGGTATATCAAAGATTTTATTCATTTGTTTCTTCATTCATTCATTGAATGAAGAAAAAACATATATTGAGCAGCTATTTTTTTTTGTTGTTGTTATTTAGCAGGGTTTTATATCATGATATTGTTCTCCACAGACTCCTTCTTCAGGTTCAGAGTAATTACAAAAATCCTGCATATGAAGTATGACAATTAAGTTTGCGAACTTGCCACTGGGCGATTACATAGGCAGCACTGTACAAAAATTCAGTAAGGTGTCATAATCTTGGTATATCTGTGTCTCACAGCTGTGTTCATGTCGACATATGGCGGTGTCTTACTGAACGGCGTTTATTATTGTTTTTGTGTGTCATCATGGGAATTTTGGAGATCGAATTAGAACAACAAACAAACATTAAATTTCTTGTTAAACTTGGCAAGAGTGGAAGTGAAATCAGGGACATGTTAGTCCAAGTTTATGGGGATAATGCCATGAAGAAAATGGTAGTGTACAAATGGATTAAACATTTTTCTGAGGGGAGAGAAAGGGTAACTTATGAAGAGAGGTCAGGGTAGCCAGTAACAAGCAGAAATGATGAAAACATGCAAAAATGCATGGATTTGTGCCTCAAAATCATCGGTTGACTGTGAGAATCCTAGCAGACCCAGTAAATGTCAATAGAGAAACAGTTAGGAAAATCTTAACTGAAAATCTTGGCATGAGAAAGATGTGTGTAGAAAAGGTCCTGAAGGGGCTCACTGATTAAAGGAGAGTTGAAGTTTGCCAAGACCTTTTGGAGAGGCGAGATGATGTTTTGGGCCATGTTATCATAGTGATGAAACAGGGTTGTACCAATACGACCCTGAACCAAAGCTTCAAAGAGCACAATGGAAGTCAGCCAATTCTCTATGACCAAAAATGTTCCATCAGTCCAATAAAGAGTCACAAAGATGTTGCTAAGTTTTTTGATATCAGAGAGATTGTTCATTATGAATTTCTACCAACTGGACAAACAGTCAACCAAGTGTACTATTTGGAAGTGCAGAAAAGGCTGCATGAAGAAGTTAGATGAAAATGACCTGAAGTTTTTGCCAACAGCTCCTGGCTCTTGCATCACGTGAATGCACCAGCTCACGTGGCACTGTCTGAAAAGGAGTTTTTAGCCAGTAAACAAATTACTGTATTTGTTTCCTACTCACCTGATCTGGCCTGCAATGACTTTTTTCTTTACCCAAAGATAAAGAAAATATTGGAAGGAAGACATTTTGATGACATTCAGGACATCAAGGGTCATACTATGACAGCTCTGTTGGCCATTCCAGAAAAAGAGTTCCAAAGTTGCTTTGACGCATGGACTAGGCACTGGCATCAGTGCACAGCTTCCCAAGGGGAGTACTTTGAAGGTGACCATATTGATATTCAGCAATGAGGTATGGAGCACGTTTTCTAGGAATTCATGAACTTAATCGTCAGAACTTGTGTAAGTATGAACCTCTATGTATATGGTCAAAGGTCAAATGAGCACTCAGACCTAAGTTTTCTGACTCTTAATTTCAGAATTATTTCTCCTAAAATGTAGTGGTCAGCTGGGAGATCACCACTAAGATAGCTTAGTCATTTTATAGAAGATTTTAATTCAGAAAACACAAGTAAAAAGTTAGTGGTTATTGTATTAATAGATTTTTGTTATATTGACCAAAATTAATATCTTTAGAAATGCTCTATACATCACCAAGGGAAATCTAAATTCTCAAAATAATTACTACCAAGATATTATTCTAGTTTAGTCTCTGAACTTCTACCAAAATGTATTTCTCAATGTAGTGAAAGAGAATGTAACATGATTTTGAAATGGTAAAACACTATTTTCCTTATCTTTTTCAGTCCAAGGACAATTTTACTATTAACTGTAATAAGAATTATACTAATCATTATCAACTTTTGTCATTAAAAACCTCCATTTATATAATCAAAAATCTTGGTCATTTTTTAATAAGTGCCATTAGATAATTTCTAAATTTCATCTTTTATATTTGTTTTAATAAAAATACTTTTATTGAGGTGATATCCCAGTAAATTTTACAGGAATGAGCAGATGTCAAATTTTATCAGGTATGGCTTTTGTCATTATGAATTTTGTGGGGTTTAGTTTGTTTGTTTGTTTTCTGTTACCTTTACCTAACTTAATATTGTCAGTTTAAATTTTATGAATAATTTTTCCCTATAAAAATACTAAAAAGATTTTTTAAAAACCTAAAAAATCTTACTTTAAAGTTTCTGTAAAAAATACACAATAATAGCCAGCAAATATTGCAAATGACAAGTAATGAGAGGGTCCCAACCCTATCTGATATTAAAACCTATTCTAAATACACAAAATTTAAAAAAGCAGGTTACTTAATAAGGAAACACAAAATTCATAGGCCCAAATATATAAAAGAATTTAGTTTGTATGAAAGGGGCCACTTAAAGTTGTGCAGTAACTGACAGATGATGCTGAGACAACTAGGTAGGTACCCAATTCACATAAAATGAAATTCATATGGCACTTAAACATATGGAAAAAAATGACCAACCTCACTCATTAGAGAAATACAGACAAAAACTATAATCAAATATTATTTTTTCATATCTATAAACCTAGCAAAGATGAAAACATGGGCAAGGGTGTTAAGAATCAATATTCTCATACACTGGTGGAAATGCAAATGGGTCTAACTTCTTTGGGCAGTTTATCCAAATTGATCCAAATTTAATTTAAACATTCCCTTTGACATGGCAATTCTATTTCTTGATTAATGTTTGAAATGTATCTTTGGAAAGTATGCAAGAACCTCCTTCTAGTTGCTATTGTCAGTAAGGAAAATGGGTTTCTGGGGGAAGGGAGCGACAGATTAGGTTTTTTTCTTCTGTGTATTTTTTTTTGTATTCTCAGTTTTATACACAGGCATGTTCCTGCATTGCCAATTTAAAAACCCAAATAAGTGATTCTTCTCTTTCTTTGTAGTTTTAGTCAAATACAAATTTATAATGTGCTATTTCAGTTTTACATTTTCCTTTTTTTCCTATGAAGTCTAATTCTTTTTTCAGGTCAGGTTTAATGGTTTTCAAAACTCCAATAAACTTGGCTGAGGGCAATTTTGGCCATTGTCATTTTTGTTTTGTGCTGGTTATTATTATGAATTTAGCTAAAAGTTGTTTTAATTTATTTCTTGATGAATCCATGAGCCAGTTGTGGTCAATTCCCTTTTTGTAAGTACTAATACTCATCATCACTGGCAAAACAAGAGCAAAAATTAAAGACTATCTTCAGCTTCAGAATGATGTGGTGAACATATCCCGTTGATGTGACAGCACTTCCCATTAAGATAACCTTGAATGCTATTATGAAAGTCATCTAAATAGTATTCTTTTTCTTCCCAAAGCCTTTCGCATAACCATTTTCCTTTATGTTCTGTATATGAAGGGTAGTCTTGGCATAGATAAAGACAGATCAGAGAGTGATACAGTAGACTCTCAGTTAACTGCCAGTTGCTTAAGGGTGCCAGGTGCTTGAGTTCCAGTTAGCGAAGAGTCTACTTTATATTGAACAAACTACCACTGCCTTGATTAAGGTATATAAATCAGTGCTTGCAAGTCTTAGAAATCTGGCAGGATCCTATGTCTCTGGCTAAACCAGATCATAAATGGTGGTCCAACAAGGAGACTAATATTAAGCCCTCATCTGCAACCCTCAAATGAGAGACATTCTTATTTCTAATATTGGAAGAAAACATCAGTGATTAGAAAGGTTGATATAAATAATCATATAGACATTTATCAGATTTAATTAAACTGGGCATTCCCCCCAGTTTTTATGGATCTAGAATAAGGCTGGACTAATTCATTATGTCCCTAGAAAATTAGGGAAATAGACCTGTCAAAAGAATTGATTGTTTCTACTATCAAGCATTTATTAAGTGCCTACTTTATACCAGGACTTAGGCTACACAGGCATTAGATTTACAGAGATAAATAAGACATGTCTCTACTTATCAAGGGACCCTAGCATTTATTTAATCCTTTTATTTTCCTCTTGCATTGCCAGGTAGGTAGATGGAAATGCACGTGGTTATTTGTTAGATGTTTCACATAGAGCTCAGAGACAATTAAAGACTTCAGCTTTAGAGAACAGCTTAAGAAAAAAAAATTTAAACCAGCTAATGGTGACATTCACTTCTATAGTTCCCTCTGTATTCTGGGTCATTTAACATGCCAGTTGATTGCTAATTGTCCTATGTTATATCCATAAGCTGCTACAAACATTTTAAAGGGCATGTTCTTCATTTTAACTTAGGGGCAGTGACTGCCATCTATTTCTTTGTACTTTGGAATGTTTCTTTCTGAGCCTACAAAGTGTTTGGCTGGCATGCAGGGGCCTGAGGAAGCTTAGCAGAAACCTGGTCCCATGAAACATAATCCTGCCCCACCCTGCAATGGATGGATGGCTATGTCATACCAGTGTGCACATGGGGACCGGTAAGTGGAAGACTTGTCAGCTGCAATTGTGAAAGGTGCTACCACACAGCCAGTCAGTTCTGCTGAAGGAGAAAGCCACCTGCCATGGGCAAACATGTGAATGACCATGAATGTCATGTTTTCCCTCTGTCCAAGTTTGTTCTGAGCCCTCAGAGTGGTGACTAATGCAAAGTAGACAGCAGCCAGTAACTTCTTCCCTGCCTAATGCTGCATCTATTTTGAGTTCAAAATTTTTCTGAGATAGCTTATTCTCAAGGAACTCCAAAGCAAAAGTTTAAAGATGCTTTTAAAAAATAACTACAGCTCATGTTGGCCTGATAATGTGACAAATAGAGCATATGAACATTGTCAGGCATTAAACCCAAGTAAACTCTTGCCTCAGATGTTCTCATTGCTCCGTGTAGATTCTCGTGGAGAGCTGAGGTTAACTGGGCTAGCATTCGTGAAAATGAAGACTAAACTTAAGTCCTGTATGAATCTGGAATAGTTTTAGTTAGCTTGGCATTGATCACATCTTAAATCATCTCCCTAAATATCCATACTTTCCTTTTTTGATTAAAAACAGAGTAGAAGAATTATTTTATCTGCAATTCTATAATTGTTGTCTAAACAGAGAACTGTTTAGGAGGACTAGTTTCCTAGCAACATATGACCTTTCTAACTATATCTCTTAGCATCCCATGCAGCCAGCCCCCAGCTATTTTTCGTTAAAAACAGGCCATCATTCTGTTTCTTGTCAAAGATTGTTCTTGATTCTTTTCCAGATTTACCAAATGGAGCATCATCTTAATAATAATTGTGTCCTCATCTGTTATGGATGCTCTTGGTGCTTCATCTAGACCCTCTTTACTAGACCAGGGCCTGCATCCTCCAGCCTCTGAGAACGCTCATTGCTAGCTTACAGCTGTCCCTTTTCTGTAGAATCGCCCTTGGCTAAATGGGAGCCTCTGTGACTTGGAGGATACACCCCATTACCCGCCTAGAGTCAGTGACTAAGCGGGTAGGGCCAATTCAGAAGTAAAATTCATGCTTCAGAGCTCCCCACCAGACTAGGCTTATGTGACCACATGCATGTGTAGTGTTCTTCTCCGGCCTTATCCTGATGCCTTTACTTCTCTTTCCTAAGAACACTAACGTGAGACTCTGTCTCATGCAGTGCATCATGGGAACCTGACAGTCACCATCAGTGTAAACAGTTATGACAGGTAGATGGGACTCCGGAGGTAATAGTGGGATCAGAGAGGGCTTGGCACATAATTTACCCTAATGAGCGTTTGCTAAATGAATAGATTTTCCAGGTTTGATGCTTGGATTAAAAGTGGCATAGCTATCACCAAGAGATCTATTTCTCAAGCTGGGCCAGGCCCCCCTGGTTCACTCCTGGTCTAGAAATAAAATGACTAGGAAAATTTTGTAAGGCTTGGTGCTGAATAGAAAGAAATGGATGATTGTTAATGATGTTAATTCAAACGTGGATTATTACGTGCCAGCATGTCACTAAGAACCCATGGCTGTGGTAGGTTTGATGAAAAAAAAATTACCTTTTATCTTAGAAATGAAATAAAACTTGTTATCTTGATGTGAAGACAAACTAGTTGAATGAAACAATTAGACAAATGATTATATAAAAAAGTATGCAGTCCCATGCTACAATGTACTATAGGGGTCATACACTCCAAAGGAGTTTAGAGAAGTAAGAAATCAATGTGGCTGTTTAAGAGTTAGGCAACTCTTCTTGGAGGAATGTAGGGGTGGGCAGTCAGAAGAGGCTGTTTGGAGTGGAAGAAGTGGTGAGAACAAAGGTGAGGAGAGAGTAAGGGGGATCCCAGAGTTTGCCGGGATAAAGAAAATGCCCCCTGAATTGTTTCCTCTTCTTATTCCCATCCCACTTCCCAATTTTCACTTCCTACTCATTCACCAAATACTTCTTGAGCACCTGCTCTATTCCAAGAACTGCAGTGTATCTTAGGGATGCGATCACAAACTCAATACCACATCCTTGCTCTCAAGTAGATGAGAGTCCAAAGACAGACAAAGATTGGCAGACGGGCAATTATAGTACAGGATCGTTATGGCACTTTAAGGGTCAGTATAAGGTGTTATGAAAGGACAAAGGGGAGGCATCCATTTCGTCTAGAGTTGGGAAGGTCAAGAAAAGGTTTCCTGAGGAAGTGACATCTAATTTGAGACTTAAAGTATGGTTGGAAGTTAGCCAGGTGAAGGATGATGCAAGGGCAAACTCTCTAGAGAATGACAGAAGGCATGGAGCTTGGAGGAAAGATGAGGGGTGCAGTGTGGTGGGTGGGTGTGAGGAGAAAGAGGCAGGATGGTCAAAAAACAGAGGTCGGATCGGAGACTACCGCGTAATTAAGCAAAGAAGTACAGACTTCAGGGAGTTCCCTGGTGGTGTAGTGGCTTAAGGCTTCGGCGCTGGCGCTGTCAGCGCTGCGGCCTGGGTTCGATTCCCAGTCGGGGAGCTACCCACATACCAAAAAGCAGAAAAAAAAAGTATGGACTTCACCTTAGGGGTTCTGGTAGCCATTGATTGACTTGAGTATTGAAAGGACATGATTACATTATTATTTCTGATACATTGCTTTCACTGGAGTAGCTTGAATAAATTGGATGAGGTCAATCAAATAGGAGGCAGGATGGCTACATGAAGAAGCTGAGTCGTGGGAATGGTAAATGGTGGTGGGAGTGGAGAGATGTAGAGTCCACAACAACATGCATTGATGTTTTCTGGTTTTGAGAGAGGAAAATAAGGGTAGTCAAGGATAATACTGAAGAATGTGGCTTAAGCACGTGGTGGGAGTGATGGTGTTTTAATCGAGTTAGGGAACATGAGAGGAAGAACATGATTGGACAGAAGATGAGTGGCGATGTACATTTTCGAGGGATTGGGACTCATAACTTTTTATAGGTTTTTCAGCCAGTTTCTTTGACCACCCCTCCCCAACCCCAACATCCACACAAAAGTTTTAAGAATCAGTGAGTTAGAATCTTTGTCTCTTTTCTTTCTATTTAATCATGAGTCAAGTTCTTCAGTTATATCTATGAAGTAATATTTATATCACTCACCTTTCCTCATTGCCCATCTCCTGGGTGACATCCACTTGCAATTACAACTCTTTTTATTGGGATAATTAAACTTCCTAGTACCTATAACTAGATATATTTTTTCCTTTAAATTGCTACCAACTATACTAAGTTGAGTCCCCATTCCTAAAAGTAGCAGAAAACCTTATCCGTATCAACTCTTTCTAAGAATCATCAGCTTAGGTTGTTGATTTTTGCAATCCAGTTGTTAAAATCACAGACCCACTTCATTTGAGAGCACCTTGTTTTTAGGTGGGTGTTTAACATTTTGGCTTCCCTGGGCCACATTTGAAGAAGAATTATCTTGGGCCACATATAAAATACAGTAACAATAGCTGATAAGCTAAAACAAAAACAAAAGCAACACACACACACACACACACACATACACACAAATCTCATGTTTTAAGAAAGTTTACAAATTTGTGTTGGGCCACATTCAAAGCCATCCTGACCTGCATGTGGCCCTCAGGCTGAGGGTTAGACAAGCTTGGAAAGCCCTTATTTGTATGAATAAAAGCTTAGACGTTCTTTAAACATCTCACTTCATGTGTCTGAACCTTCTAGACAGAGTAGTGTAGATGTATGATGCTCTAAATATATTTAGATGATCATTGTGACACACCTAAATTTAATTTGGCTTGCCAAATTTTCAAAAGCCAGATCGAACCATGTACGTGCATTACCCAGTCTATACATACCAACTTACATATACTTGCAGCCACCTCCCACACCCGTACACTTTTGCCATCAGATATGCAAACACCTGCCCTCACCAGGCCACCCCCCTGCTAACCCATGTATGTGCAGACAGAGGCACATGCATGTGCAAATACATCCCCATCAAACCTTGGGATTATCCACACTGCCCCCCTCCTTCCAAACGCTCTTGAATCATGCAGCTGTTCTAGGTCAGTCTCTGACCTACTGGCCACCATCTAGGTGGAACAGCTGTGGTCAGAAACTTGGCGGGGACTCTCTCCCAAGACAGGGTGAGAGGTGGCTGAGCAAGCAGCTATGGAGCGTAGCTGTGGAATGTGGGTGGAGCCAGCGGAGAAGGGGCACAGCTGATGCCACTTCAAGAGGAAGGTGGGAAGCTCTGCTCCCTTCCCAGTGAGATGACTGAAGGCAGCTGTGGGCTGCTGAGGCAAGGAGCATGAGATTGTAGAGCTCAACCTCAGAGCTGCAGCTGCTGTGGTCTGGAGTGTGCCAGTCGGCCATCCCGTGTGTAATGGTAGGTGGTCGGCTTTCCCACCTCTTCTGTGTGGACTTGGGTCAGACAGTGTTGGTTGGTTGTTGAGTTTCTTTGCATTTGAGGGCTAGCATGTGACAATGCATGGAAGAGAACACGTTTCTTCATGCACACACGTGTTGACTTGTGCACATGGAGACATTTGCCACTGAGGATAATTTAAAGATTTCTGACCAGCAGGAAAAGCTGAGAGTTAGCAGGGTCAGCTGGGTAAATGCCACTGATGCCCACACAGAGTCACCTAGCCTGCGAAGCTAATGCTCTCACTGTCATTGAGAAGCAAGACGCCTCTGTTAGAGGGAGATTCTCCTCTGTCCTACGCTCAACATAGTCTTCTTGCTTGAGATGACTTGTGCCAGGAGAAAGGAGGCCAGTGGAAGCAGGGATTCCATATTTTTGGAGACATTTGATGTTTGGAAGCCACTAAGGAAGGCTACAGCAATATCCAGCCTGCTAATTAAATACCAACTGCAGTCACTACTACCAAGATCTCTGTCTTTAATGCAAAGGTTCATGGCACTTATTTTTAAAAGGCTAAACTAATTGTTGACTTCTACCACAGCCTTTCACACTGCAGCCTAGCTTCGTAGGGACTTCCTTCCTTCCTTACCTACATGAACTTCTGCAGCTTCTATACAGAACCACTTTCTGCTTGCAGTGTCCCAGACAACCGGTTGTTTCCGGTAGCGATGTTGTATCTGCAGAATGGCCTGTGGCTACAGAAAGCCCCAGGTTTAGTAAGTAATGAAAAACCAACTGCTGGCGAACTTACTCATCTTTAGGGCACATCTTCCCAGTTTGAGACCCTTCCGACTCTTCCCTTCCTCCTAGCCGATTCTCTAGCTGACTTGCTCACCCCACCCCTTTTATTTAGCCACCATGATCGGACATGCTTTTGAGTTCACTCCTTCTTGGCCATCTCCTCAGCAACAGCTGCCTTCTCAGCTTGACTCCAGTCTCTGTATTCACTGCGGATAAATCCGTGAACCGAGAACATCTGCCCCCAGCAGCTGGAAGTCCCAATCTCCCACCCTGTGATTCCATCCTCAGGCGGGGTGTGAGTGACAGAGATTTAAATTTAATGTTTGGATTGAAAAATGCCTGTTTTCCTTCAGTGGCTCCTATAAAAAATCTCCTCTAAATGTGGTATGTAGAGGACCCCATTTAAATGTAAGAATTCATTCTAAAGTAGCAATGACTACTAGGAGGTTAATCAAATGTATTCCTTTCTGTAAGAAGTATTTTAGAAGCAAGGAACATTTTCTGATTTGCCTGAGGAATAAGCTGACCCTTTGCAAGGTTTGCAATCTCTAAGGGATCTTTGGTCTCCTGATATCAGTAGTTTTATTCCATTACTTCCTCTGCAGGACACATATTCTTCCAAGGACTGATATTGTAACCCTCTGTATAACGGCACTCCTTGGCTCTTCTAAGTGAAACCTGCATCTTTTCTTAGGACCCAAAGCTTGGAATGCGGTCTCCCTCACTAGCCTGCCCTCTGATAGCCCTAAGTTTTCAATATGTCAGCTTGTTGGGAAATGTAACGAGCTGGACTCTCCTCGCTAATACACTCAACTTGGTTCAGACAGAGTTGGTGCATATAGCAGATATTTACACAAAATTGTCGATGTTCACAGGAAACACTCTTCACAGGCCACTTTTCCTTTATGCATAGGTAAAGTATTTGAGGAACCATTGTTGATGCTCCTTTATTGGCAATCTGAGATAATTATGATAATTATAATGTCTTGTCATATACTTCCTGCATATTAATATCTCATTTAATTGTCACCTTGACCTCCCTAAGATGGGAATTACTTACCCTATATATGTAATGGTGGAAGAAACTGGGAGTTTTACTCATTCAATAATTTGTCCAAAGTCCTGTAGCCAGCAAAGGGTTGTTTTAGGGTTCAGATCAAAGTCCAATTCCAAATTCTCTGCTCCTCCCACTAAACCAATCTGGCTGACAAGGATGTATTGTGATGAATAAATCTTGATGTTTTTGTCTTCTCAATGCTGAAGGCCATCTTAGTGACTAATGGGGACTTGGTTCCTCCTTCACAACATTCCTCACAGATTATAACGGAAGGACCCTTGAGACGGGCGTGACCTCGTCAGGCAGACCCTGGTTCTCATCAGCCCGTTTTTCCGGCTGGGCACTAATAAGTGGGATAAACCTGACTTATCTGTCATGATTGTTATCACATCTGCATTTTCCACAGAATTGAAGATATATTTCTCTTTGTTAAGATGAATTAGCAAGGAACTAATTATTTATCTGATAAACAGAGGGAGTTGGACATGAGAAAACTTCGTTCCCAGCCTGTGGACAGAACATGAGCTCGGGATATTCAGCCGGGAAAATGCGTTAGGCCCTGAACCACAGATTCCCAGTCTGAATTTGTGAGGCTTTAGAATAAATACCATGACGGTTGTTACTTAGCAGCAGCTGAGAGTGCATGCCAGTTTTGCATATATTATTCTGCATTTTCTAAGGTAAACCACAGATGTTTTATCCCTCGTGATCACACCTGCAGACCTAAAACCAGTTTGAAAAAAAGAAATCAACAGGATAGCAGATGTTTTGAAATTGGAACAGTTATGTGATTAGAAAAAAAATAGTAACTATTCCACCATTTCTTTATCTGTACAAATGCCAGAAAGTAACTTCATTTTTACTGCAATCGCAAAGGCTAGCTGGCAGTCCTGACTTTTTCTTTTTCTCCTAATCTAGAGGGCAGTTTTGAAACTTTATTTACGTGAAAGATGATGGGTTTTATTCCAGCCCCGAGATTCAACTCACCTTTAATAAATTTTCCACAGTATTTCTGATTCCCTGAGTATAAAATGAAGGAACGCTTTTAAGTCATCTGAGGGCACCACATTTGCTGATGCAAAAATGCGTTAGTCTGATAGGAAAGTTAATTAAGCAATAAGACATGACATGACATGAATTACTGTGTAATAACTCATACCTTTGGCACATCTAGGCACAAACCTGAAGGCCATGTACCCCTGCAGTATCTAGGCATGAGTTATGCTACAATAACTCATGCCCTGGAGTTTCCCAACAAAGCACAAGGGAAAGAACTAAGAACAAAAACTGATCTCTAGCAAGCAAGAGAGGATGAAATGGGGGCATTGTTTAGAACTACACATTTTTCCATTATAACAGTACATTCACAGCAAGAAATTTAAGATGAAGTTCACTGGGATTCTTCCTGTCATTTCTCATAGCTTTGAGAAGACAAGCAAAACTCCCAACTTAGAGCTTGGCACAACACGCTGACGAACACGCTTTGCTAGAAGTATGGGCCCTTGAAAATTCAGCAAGTACTATGGAGTCTGTTTCACTTAAAAGGGGAAATAACTCTTTAGAACTTTTGAAATGTTATCTTCTGACCTCAGATATTTGGGGAGGTAAATGTTCTAAGCATAAGAAGCCTTAGGTCCTGAGAGACAGGAACCCAGTTACCCAAGGTGTCTGCATCATTAAGACACCATCTCTCTTGCTATGCCTCACCCTGAATTGGAGTTGGGTTTTGGGTCAGAACCAAGGTCCCAAGGAAGACTCGATTCTCCAGGCTTTGGTTTGACCTGAGGAACTGAAGACAACCCACGTAAGAGCCAGAACATAAAGACTTAGAAGTAAATAAATGAGCTCAGGTATCAGACTCCAGTTGCTCTTCTTCTCTTTCATGGCGATATGGGTTGAACAAATGATGGTGTACCGGTTGAGTCCCATTAGTGGCGTGGTCCTGTTGCTCTCACAGCTGGATGGCTCGACAGTCACGAAGCTTGTTCTGTTAAACTGATGTAGTAAAAAAAATATCTGTTAATACAAAGGAAGCAATGGCATTTCCCTCCATTTAAATGTTGACACGTAGAACTGACGGATATGGACAAGAAGATGTCCTGTCCAGCCTCACTCACCTGCAGCTGCACCCAAAGCAGCTTTCCTGTTTCCTCTCGTACCCCTCCTTCACCTTCAGCCACAGCCTGCACAGAGATGAGCAGTTCAGCAAATCTGCAACTTCACATCTTACAAGTTTGTTGGTAAAATTCCAACATTCATAGTCAGACCATGCCTCCCTCCATACGACTAACATATGGTATTAACAAATTTTATCAACACTGTATAAAGGGAGCAGCTCCAGAATGTGTTTCTGTTATTCTTACAGTTACTCTGTTGGCTTTCAGCATGGCACTGATATTGCCTCTCTTTGGTCCTATTTGAAATGCTGATTTTAACATTTATATCTTCTCTTAAGAGGATTCTTCGTAGAATTTTAACTTTATTTGGTATGTTGCAATTCAGGCTCTTTTTGAGCAGGTGGAGATCTTTTAATTTCCTCACAAATTCTTTAGGACTGGAAAACGTGTTTTTGATGAATAAAGATGGTCTAAAACAGGGGTCAGCAAACTTTTTCTGTAAGGGGCCAAACAATACATGTATTTGCAGCTGTGCAGTCCTGTCACAAGTACGCCACCCTGCCATTGTAGTATAAAAGTAGCTGTAGACAATGTGTAAAAGGGTGAGTTTGCCTGTGGTCCAATAGAACTTTACTTACAAAATAGGTAGTGGGCAGCATTGAACCCACAGGCCGTAGTTTGGCAACCCATGGTGTAGGAGAGTCTGAGGAAATGGACCCATCTGCCGAGTCTGTTTCTTCACTTTGGATCATGGATTCTTGAGTGGAGAGGATAGGAAGACAGGAATCTTAGGACATGGCAACACAGTGGTGTAGTGAAAGGAGTTTGAACTTGGACAGTGTGGTCCAGCCATATTCTCCTGTGTGACCTTTGAAAAGATACCACGCTTCTGTGAGTTGCTTTCTTCATCCCTAAAAAGGCAATCATATTCGCTATGTCAGATGATGTCAGCTTTCCATACATCTCTGTCCTATCCTTCTTCCTGGGCTCACAGCACAGCCACATTACCCAGCCTCCCTTGCAAGGGGGAGCTGCCTCATGTTTCAGATCTCATGAGAGGATGAGAGGATGTATGCTAGTTCTTGTCTAGTCCTACTTCAGCTACACTTCTCGTTCTGCTGGCTGTAACCTGGTCATGGTAGTAGAACTTCAGGACACATCTAAGAACAATCCAAGACAGAATTTGGGGGAATAGGAGGGAAGGAGACTGGTTACCAAAAGGCTGCTTGGAGCAGTGCCACCTGATGAGCTGCAACACTCATTAGACTGTGAGAAAGACATAAGCTTGTTCTTGAAATTGCTCATTTTCGTGTTTTCTTTCATCAGCAGCTTAGTGTGAAGTAAGCACTGCACTATCTAACTTGCAAGATTATTATGAAGACATATAATAATTCATGTAAAGTGCTTGGCATTTAATGAGCATTCAACAGAGGATAGCTTTTACCTGTTTTATATTATTCAGTAGGCAAGGATAAAATTGGTTGAGATGAAGTTTCAGCCTTTTGGCAAGATGTTCTCTGATGGTTTGCTGGAGGCATGTTTGGGGAGCCATGGCATTGCCAGGTGGGCAAACGTGAGTGAGACTATCAGCCATTTGGTCTGGAGGGTAGGAAAAGAAAGAGCTAGAGGGAGTTTCCACTGAAGTTACTTCAGAGATATGTGTGTGTGTGTGTGTGTGTGTGTGTGTGTGTGTGTGTACATTTATGTGCACGTGCAGGACTGTGGTTGACTTTTGTGTGTTTAGAAGACAGAGAGAAGCACTTGGCTATTCCCTGGGGAGTTAAAATTTTTTTAATACCTCTTAATTTCTACTTCTCAAAATCTTTGTTGTTTTCAATAAAGAATTTCTCTAGAATGGATTTTCTTTGGTGGTGAATGTGTGATCATTGTATAATAATAATGTTTATGTCCCTTCTCTCTCACCCCCCGTTTCCGCATACCCTCAGATAAGCACTAACCACTAAACTATTGATTGTGTCCACAAAGGGACAGCGTCTCAAATACATGGTGATTGAAAGAGAACTGACTTGGCGTGATGAACACATCACACAGCACTTAGACCAGTACTGTAGAATTGTACACCTGGAACCTGTGTAATTTTTACTAACACATATCACCCCAATAATCTTTATGAAAAATTTTAATATATAAATAATACACCAAAATTAAGAGTTCATAAAGTTTAAAAACAGAAATGAGAATAAAAACACACATAACTTCACAACCCAGAATAAACCCAGGTGAAGTACGTTGATGTACAAGGGCTCTCCGGAAAGTACCCAGCCATGTAATAAGGAAAAACAGACATTCATGAATGGAATTTTTCCAGACTGCCCTTGCATATTTTTACAGTCATAGATCTAAAATAGTCATAGGGTATACCTAGTTTGGTTTCCTGAATTTAATATAAGCCTTTCCTATGTCATTACAAATTCTTTTAACATGTTTTCTCAAAGACAGTATAATAAATATATCATACTTATGGAGCCATGTCCTAAGGTTGTTTCTAATTTTTCTTTAGTATGCAATTAGTATACATAAATGTGTGTCATTGGACTAATATAAGAACCTAACAACTAACCATCTTGTATTCATTCTTTCTGTTGTAAGAATAATGTTTGCAAAATACACCGATGATTATGTCTCCTTCCATCTGAAATCCTTTAAAAGCTACTTCTTGGCAAAAATTGACATTGTTGTCATTATCTTTGAGACCCTTCCCAGTCTGGTCCTTGCTGACATTTTTAGCCACATTCTCTGTTTCCCTAGATCTTTCACCCTAGTCTGTCTTTCCTTACAGTTATCTAGATATGATGTACTCCCCCATGAAGAGCCTCATTTATGCTTTCTGTCTGGAAGGCTCCCTACGTGACCCAATGTTACCTCTCTAGCTACTTTTCAAAAGGACATTTCAGTAGCTTTTTGTTTATTTTCCCAGCTTTACTGAGGTATAAATGACACGTAACAAATTATACGTGTAAGGTGTACAACACAATAATTTGATATATATACTCGTATATATTGGAAAATGATTATCACAATAGGTTTAGTCAACATCATCACCTCACATAGTTATAGATTATTTTCTCATGATGAGAACATTTAACATCTTACTCTTTTAGCAACTTTCAAATATACAATATAGTATTGTTAGCTACAGTTATCATGTTGCACATACGTCCCCAGAACGTTTTTATCTACTAAAACAGTTATGTATGGGCATAACAACAGGCACACAGAAGAGTGGAACAGAATCAAGAGCCTAGAAATAAACCCATACATATATGATCACTAATATTTGACAAAGGAGCCAAGAACACTCACTAGAGAAAAGACTGTCTCTTCAATAAATGGTACTTACTGGGAAAATTGGATATTCACATGCACAAGAATGAGACTAGTCGCCTATCTTACACCACTCACAGAAATCAATGTGACATAAAGATGTAGTATTTTTAGGTAAAATTGGAAACTATGAAACCCATAGAGGAAAAACATAGGGAAAAATTACTTGATATCAATCTTGGCAATGATTATTTTGGTTATATTAATAATACTAAAGCACAACTAACAAAATAAAAAAGCAAGTTGGACTATATCAAACTAGAAACTTCTGCACAGCAAATGAAATGATCTATAAAATAGAAAGGGAATCAACAGAATGGGAAAAAATATTTGTAAACCACATATTTGATAAGAGGTTAATATCCAAAATATATAAGGAACTCATATAATCCAACTGCAAAAACTAAACAAACAAAAAAGTCAATTAATCCAATAAAAAAATGGGCAGATGATCTCAATAAACATTTTTCCAAAGAAGGTATTCAAACCCCCAACAGGTACTTGGAAATGTGTTCAACACCACCAGTCACCAGGGAAATACAAATCATAACCATAATCAGCTGTGACCTGATGCCTGTTAGAATGGCTATTATCAAAAAGACAAAAGATTACAAATACTTTTGAGGATGTAGAGAAAAGGAAACCCTTGTACGCTGTTGGTGGCAATGTAAATTTGGTACAGCCAATATGAAAAACAGTATGGAGGCTCCTTTAAAAATTAAAATGATTACTAACCAATGTCACCCCAATACATTTAATAAAAAAATATTAAAATTGAAACTACCATATGATCTAGCAATTCCATTTCTGGGTATCTATCTGAAGGAAATGATATCACCATTCCTAAGGGATAATCTGCATCAGCGTTCCATTGCAGCATTGTTCGTAATAGCCTAGACATGAAAAGAATCTGAATATCTGTCGACAGATGAATGGATAAAGAAAATGTGGTATAGAGATACAATGGAATACTAGTCAGCTATAAAAAAGAAAAAAATTGGCTTTTTTGATGACATGAATGCGTTATGCTAAGTGGAAAAAGTCGAACAGAGAAAGACAAATACTCTATGGTCTCACATCCATGTGGAATCTGAAACAAAACAAAAAAGAAAACCCTCAGAGGAACAGAAATCGGATTTGGGATTGCCAGCAGTAGGGAATGTGAGAATTGGTTGAAGGTGGTCAAAAGGTACAAACTCCCAACTACAGCTTAGTCTTGATAATTTCTGCTCAAGTATCACCCCACCTCACGAAATCTTCCTTCAGAATCACTTTGGCACTATATAGCTTTCATTTCTAGCGTGGCTCACCATTTTGACGGAAACAGGTGATTGGAAATCTTGCCCGGATAGGCTGTAAATACATTGAAGAGGAATCTATATAAATGGGCTGTAGCCAGCCATGTGCTATAAAAAATAGAGGTGTTTATGGCTGGACTTTTTCCAGACAGCCCTCATGTATGTGATTTTAATTTTAATTTTTTCAGTTACTGTTAGCATCAGATATTGTGTTAGTTTCAGTTGTGTGCCATAGAGTTAGACATTTATGTAACTTACAGAGTGATCCCCCGATAAGTCTAGTGCCCACTTGGCACCACACATGGTTATGGACTGTATTCCCTAGGTAGTATTTTACTTCTCTACTTTGTAACATCCAATTTGTACTTCTTAATCCCTTCAATATTTTTACCCTCAACTCAACTCCCATCTGACAACCATTAGTATGTTTCTGTTTTGTTTATTTATTTTGTTTTTTAGATTCCACGTATAAGTGAAATCATATGGTATTTGTCTTTTGCTGTCTGACTTACTTTACTTAGCATACCTCTAGTCCATGCATGTTGTCACAAATGGTAAGATTTTTTTTATGGCTGATTATATTCCATTGTATACATGTGTACCACTTCTTTATCCAAATATCTCTCAAAAGACAGGTTGCTTCCATAACTTGGCTATTGTAAATAATGCAGCAATGGACATAGGGATATCTACGTTCATTGTTTAGATTTCTATCGATAAATGCCCAGAAGTGGAATTGCTTGGTCATGAGATAGTTCCAGTTTTAATTTTTTGAGGGATTTCTATAGTGTTTTCCATAGTGACTGCACTAATTAACAATACCACCAACAGTGCATGAGGGTTCCCTTTTCTCCACGTTGTTAATTGCCCATATCAATGTGGGTTTAGTTTGGGGCTCTCTATTCCATTCCATTGAACTACATGTCTCTTTTTATGTTAGTACCATGCTGTTTTGATTATTATGGCCTTGTAGTATAGTTTGATATCAAGCAGCATAATACTTCCAACTTTGTTTTTCCTCAAGATTGCCATGGCTATTCAGGTTTCTTTGTGGTTCCATATAAATTTGGGGATTATTTGTTCTAGTTCTGTGAAAAATGTCATTGGTCTTTTGGTAGAAATTGCATTGAATCTATAGATTGCTTTGAGTAGTAATTACATTTTAACTACATTAATTTTCTTATTTATGAGCATGGTGCTTTCATTATTTGTATGTCCTTCAATTTCTTTCTTTAATGTTTTATAATTTTCTGAGTGCAGGTCTTTTACGTTTTTGGTTAAATAGGAATATTCCTATTCATATAAAAAAGATTATAGGTCAATGAAAGCAATCCAAGAGAAAATTAGGAATATAAATAATAATTCACAGAAAACATTAAAAACTATTTATTTGTGGCATAATGGATTGTTAACAAACATAAGATATTCAACCTAACTTTAAGAAATTCTGAATTAAAATAACAGACATCAGTTCTCAATGAACAGATTAGCAATAACAAAATATATTCATGATTTATTCCTAGGAGAAAATGGAATTATCATACATTAGTGGTAGAAATATAAATTGGCATAAAGCTTCTGTAATAGCGTTGAGCAATATCTGTGAACATTTTAAATGCACACATAATTTGGCCCAGTACTTTTACTTTAAGAATTTTCTCTGAAACTATGCTACGTAATTATTCTTTAAAATAAATGTTGGTTGCAGCAGAGATTGCAATTGCAATAATCTGGAAACTGCATAAATATTCATCAAAGGGAAAATAAGTAAATGAATTGTGATAAAAACATAGTTGAAAACTGAATTATTAATTAAAAAATGAGGTAAATCTTTGTATTCCTATGGGAAAATGTCCACTATTTATCTTTGATTTAAAAGAGCAAGTGACAGATAATATATGTACTATGATTCCGTTAATATAAAGAAATATATACATGTTGCAATATAATAATATATATGTGTAAAAAGTGTGGAAGACATTTGATTTTGAGCATTTATTGGTGACTATGCCTGGGGTATGGAAGTGTATGTCACTAACAGGCAGATGGGGTAGGAGATGAGGTTTGTGCCAGAAAATTTTTTTTTTTTTTACTTTCTAGAACTCTGTATGGTTTATTTTTCCTTCAAAGGTGTATTATTCTCTGTATAAAAACTAAAATATTTTTGTTAATTGAGTAAGCAAAGAGTGATAACTGTTTTAATTCACACTTGATTTCACCTTCAGCTCCTCCTTCCATAGTTTTTATTCTATTTAAATTAGTTTAAATACATTTAGTTATACTACATTTAAATTAGTGTCATTACATTTAAAAATATATTAGGGTGGTTTTTATACCTTCCTCCTATTTCATTAATGTCTCTTGAATTTTTGCTCTTCAATTTTTTTTTACAACTTTAAAAGTCATTGTGTCAAATTTCTGAAATATTCTATTGATATATCGAATCAAAGAACAATAAACTTTGGAAAGAATTGTATCAAAAATAAATTAAATCTTCTCTCATGACTGTGGTAAAGAGTTAATATAAGTCTCACACATTTCTTGAATCTTATGTGTACATATTTGATATTGGTTTTGCTTTTATAAATATTAGCTTTTTTCATTGTATTTTTCTACTTTTTTATGATAGAGAGGGAATCTCATGCCTTTGTCATTATTTATTTTTAGTCTGACAACTTTGTTGAGCTTTCTTGTAAGTTCTTAGAGTTCTCAGTAGCGTCTCTTGGATTTTCTATGCAGACAGTGATAGACACTAACAAATAATTTTTTGTAGTCCTCTTACCAACAGCCCTGTCTCCCATTTCCTTTTCTCATGTCATACAAAACTGGTTCTCAAAAGTCTTCCTGCAAATGTCACAGAGACAAATGATTCTTACAGAATGCTTTTGTTGACTTTTGCAAAACTCTTATTTCTTTAATCAACCTACGGTTGCAACTGATGAATGAGCATTCTGATATGAATGTCAGTTAACTTTTTGTTTAGATATATTATTATGAAAGATGAAAGTTTAAATTTTAAGGTGAAGATATATGTTGAAACTTCATCTGGTTGTCAACAATACAAGGGACTTCCAATTCTGGAAGAATTTCCCTCAATATTTTTGTCTTTACGCAATATAATGTAATGAGTACTTTCACAACACACTTTTAAATTTAATCTGCATTATTTACATTTTCTCTGTCACTTTTTCATATTAAATAACTTTGACATGTACCATTGTATAAATTTAAGGTGTACAACATGCTATTTTGATATATTTACATGTTGTAATATGATTGTCATTCTAGTGATATTTATCACATTGCATAATTATAGTACGATATTGTTTTTGTTTTTTTTGTTTTTTTGCTTTTTGGTATGTGGGTAGCTCCCTGGCCGGGAATCGAACCCAGGCCGCAGCACTGACAGCGCCAGCGCCAAAGCCTTAAGCCACTACACCATCAGGGAACTCCCTATAGTACAATATTGTCTGTATTCATTGTACTGTGCATTAGACCTCTATGGGTTACATGTTTGTGCCCTAAAACAACATCAATCTTACCTCCCCATCACCCGGCAATCACCATTTTACTCTTCTTTTTTTATGAGTTTGACTTTTTAAACATTCCGCCTGTAAGTAATTATCTTACAACAGCAGTGTCTAACCTTTTGGTTTCCCTGGGCCACCTTGGAAGAAGAATTGTCTTGGGCCACCATGCAATACACTAACACTAATGATAGCTGATGAACTAAAAAAAAGAAAGAAAGAAAGAAAGAAAACCAAAGGTGACAAAAAAACTTATAATGTTTTAAGAATTTGTGTTGGGCTGCATTCAAAGCTGTCCTGAGTCGCAGGTGGAACATGCCTGTTTTAGAGTATTTGGCTTTGTCTGTCTGACTTATCTCACTTAGCATAATGTGTTCAAGGTCTATTCATGTTATTGCAAATACCATGTGATCCTTCCTTTTCATGGCTGAATAATATTCCATTGTGTATATATAACAGATTTTTTTCACCCATTCATCCAGTGATGGACATGTATTAATAGGTTGTTTACATTTCTTGGCTATTGTGAATAATGCTGCAATAAACAAGGGAATGTATATGAGGTGTGATAAAAAATATGGGAAACATTTAAATTAAAAAAAATTATTGCAATGAAAGACACATTGCCATTAATCCTGCTCATAATACTCCTCCTTGCTTCGAACACACTTGTCCCATCATTCTTGCCACTTTCTGAAGCAGTTCTGGAAGTCCTTCTTCATGAGTGTCTTTAGTTGTGCTGTCGTGACTGCCTCAATGCTCTGAATCGACTCAAGACGTTTACCTTTTGTGGTCATTTTGACTTTGGGGAAGAGCCAGACGTTGCATGGCACCAGATCTGATGAATAAGGCGGATGAGGACACACCATAATGTTTATATTTGACAGAAATTTATGTTAATATGTTGTTCATGATCCACGATTAAGAGCACACTTTAAAACACTCCTTCTCTCAACCATAGCTCACGACCAACTGACTGACTGCACCGAGCAAGTTGAAACTTGTCATCCATTGTTACTAAGGTTCGATGTGCCACTTCCCGTATCGAAGATCCCTTCCCGTCCATTGGATGGCCCTTGGCAGCCGCATTCACCATCACCATATATTTTTTTTAATCACACCTCATATATGCTTAATGAAATTTTTCCCCTTTGGGGAAAAATGATGGAAATAATATTTACTGCTTTCAAAGAAGTCTGACATGTCATCATTTCTTCAGAGTTTCTATGAGAAATCTTTGTCCCAAATTTGTAACAGCATACTATTTTTGTTCAAACAAAGAAAACCAAGAGATTGTTCCTTACTGAGCTCTTTTCAAATGATAGCAAAGAATTATGGTTAAATGTCATAACTGTAAATCATTTCGGCTGTGAGTGGTCAGAAAGGGCTTGTATTTTTCCTGTTTACAAACACAATTTGGATCTGAGCAAAACCTTTTGTGTCCTACCAACCTCAAAGTTTGTTGGGAATAAAAGTCCCAATCTGCTCTGCCATACTATAAAAGGAATGTCATTTGCTCTGACACACAATAGAAGCAGCCCCAGGGCTAAAACTAATTTAGTAATATATGATTGATGTCCAATATTATTTTAAATATAACTTTTTAACCAAAAAGCTATATTCAGATATTTTTGCTGGTCTATACGATCCTTGGTTCTGAAATTCCTGCATGCCATATGCTTGATACACAACATCAGTCCAGTAAGAGAGAAAACACTCTAAGGAAGTAAGCCAGAGAAACAAGATTCAAACTAGACAAAGCCATGTGCAGGCTAGTGAAGTTCCCAGCTCCTGGGGGGTAATACATATTTCCCTGTCCTGGACACCCAAGGGTATGTCTCCTCTCTTGGGCATAAGAAAGATTAGAGTTACATTTAGGTGCCAATAATGTGTAGTGAAGAGTGGATCCAACTGGCTTGCTCATAACTTTGAATTGTGGTGAATTTAACTTCAATCCAATACATTGCTCCACTCTTACTGTGCAGTAAATGGTACATTCGCTTTCTAGACTTGAATGCGATGCTTTACTAGACACATTCCAGAAAGGCCAGGGAAAGTGGTTTCTGATCCATCAGTCCACCTGTCTGTCCCTCCATTTGTCTGTCCTGGAGTCTGTCACAACTCACTTTTTCAGCTCCTGGGATCACTTTTCTGTGTCCCCTGAGCATCACCCGCCATTTCCACTTTTTCCGCCTTTTGGTCTCCTGCCAGCCTCTGGGTTTGAAAGCTATCAATCGCTGCCCGTGGCAACCCCAATATACTGGTACTGATTGGGTATCTGGGTTTGGTCTTTCCTGATGGTCTAGCTAGCAGTTAGGACTTGGCGCTTTCACCTCTGTGACCCAAGTTTTACTGCTAGTGTGGGAACCAGCCTCTGACAGGTCCCCTGAGGAGGTGGGCCACACCCAGGCAGAATCTGGGTGGTGCCAGCCCTTAGCTTTGAGCACACTGTGCCCTGCTGGGTCCGGGGAAGCTGCTGGAGGGCTGCAGAGTCATTACTCAGGCAGGGTGAGCTCTGGTGGTTGGGGACTCCAGGGTCCTGAATAATGCCCCCATGGTGGCCCATCCAATGACAAACACCAGCAACCCACCAAGAGAAGTCCCAGGCACTAATCCCAGAAAGGCCAGAAGCAGTTGGCCAGCCACTGAGGCTTTGCCCTGTGATTTTTTACACTTGCTCGGTGACATCACAAGTGCTTGGCTGGACAGTTAGTTCAGTGTGTGCCAGAACATTACATGAGTGAGACGCTAAGGAACACTGTTCTTCGCTTGCACTCTACTCCCTGATTCATTGGCTTGACACACAACTGGCCCCGTGTAGGCCATTTTCTAAGTAAATTTAATATTCCATTCTGCCTCTAGCTCTGGCTTATGACGGGTTTGCCTCCATCCCTTGCCTGGTGGCTGGAGCCAGTGGTTTTGCCTGTCATTAAGGGTGATAGCCCACCTGGCCAGGACCACCCTGCTGCTCCCACACCAGCCCTTTGCCCTGGTCTCACCACCAGGTTCATGTGTGAGTACCAGCAGCCCTTGTACAGAATGAAAGAGGAGGTATCCCAACCCGCCTGGCATCTACTCCCCTTGGGGAAGCCTCCATTTGATAAGCTGGAAGGACCTCTGAAGTCCACAGCGAATACTACAAATCCCATGATATGTGGACTCTCCAGAACAATAAAAGTCCCTCCTCCAGGGTGGAAATTTACATCTACAAAGGGTGAAGACCAACTGCCCAGCAATCCTGGACTGATACCAGAAAAGGAGGTCCAGGGCAGAAAAACATTCAGAAGCAGCAGTGCTCTGCACCCCAAGCCCATGCTACTCCCTGCTGCTGGAGAGACCCACCAAGGAGGTGCAGGGCAAAACGCCACCCGACGTCATTCCATCTGGAAGCTCTCCTTCCCTGGTGTCTGCCAGCAGGAGGCTTGGCAAGTGTAGAGGTTCTATGCCAGTTGAGCCACCCCTGCCACCACTGCCATGCGATCAAGGTGAGCTTCCGGTCCCCACTTAACTTCCCCATCTAGGCTTTGATACAAGCCCAGACACCTTAGAGACCAATAAGTGTCTGTGGAACAAGATCGAAGATCAAACAAAGGTCATGGCAGACGGCCCTGCCATCATATCAATGCCTGTCATCCTTCCCAGCTCAGCCAAGGCACCTGAAGTTGTCACCCAGCCCATTTTGCATTCCGATATCATCAATGTGGACATGGCACCTCCTTGCTGTGCTATCAGTTACCAAATCTTCGGATTCTGATGTCACTAAAATGGACACCACTCCCACCTTGCTCTGCCATCATTTATCAATCTTTCTCAGACTCCAGTGAAACATCTCTGCCATCTTCCACCGTGGACCAGAGGTACCCCGTAAATTTCAAGGCCTCCTCCACCAGCCTACTGGCATCCAAGTACCCCTGCCTTACCCCAAGCCCTCCCATTGGCCCCCAAACCACCCCTCCTGTCACTGACAGAAACTCTGTGGATACCAGAGTGTGTGTGTGTGTGTGTGTGTGTGTGTGTAAATTTTGTTCTTGTTAATGTGTCTCTGTTGCTATATCTTTACTTTTTAACTCAGCTGTAGTGGAAGAACTGACGTATGAATGGTGATGTGTTGAGCCAGACTTAACCATGAGAGATTTTCTGCATCCCAGGGACTGGATGTGGAAGTAGCCACACTTAGGACTGCATGTGCTGACCCCTGAACCCCTGTTCTGAGCGTAAGGGATGACAATTTAAGAGGAGGTAACGTCGGGAGGAGGTGGGGATGCGACTCTGCCGGCCATCTTCCCTCCATGCTTCCCTCTTTTCTCCCACCATCTGACCTCAGTGGAGGCTAGATAGCCCCTGATGTGTCATAGGAAACCAAACTTCATGATTTTAGTTTATAGAAATGTGTAAATGTTTTTATCTGTGTGTCTTCTTATTTAATTTAGACTTAGGCCAGTCTTCCTCACACATCCCCACGTTACCCAGAGAAGATACGTTGGGCACTTAGATGCTTGAGTCTGGAGGAACAAAGAAAGACCTCATGCCTGCTCTGGAGTTATGAAAACTCTAAATTATTTAGAATTTATCATGCAGCTAATTGTTACACCCCAGATTTGACAATTAAGTTCACAAACTTGCCACCATGCATTGCCACCACACACTTACATTGGCAGCACCGTACAACTAGTACAACAGCTCTGATGGCCATTCCAGAAAAAGAGCTCCAAGATTGCTTTGATGGGTGGACTGGGCACTGGCGTCGGTGCACAGCTTCCCAAGGGGAGCACTTTGAAGGTGACCGTAGTGACATTTAGCAGTGAGGTATGTAGCACTTTTTCTAGGACAAGTTCATGAAATTGTCTGACTCTGTAGGTTATGGATGGATGGGTGGATAGATAGACAGACACAGACAGACAGACAGACAGACTTACACACTGAATTTTTGTGTTCCACCCTCCCAATTTATTTCCTTTTGGTATATACCCAGAAGTGGAATTGTTGGATCATATAGTAGATGTACTTTTAAGTTTTTGAGGAATCTCCATATTGTTTTCCACGGTGTTTGGACCAATTTACACTCCCACCAGCAGTGTGTAAGGATTCCCTTTTCACCACATACCAGCAGGACCTGTTGTCTCTTGTCTTCTTATTGGTAGTCATTCTAATAGATGTGAGGTGATATTTCATTGTGATTTTTATTTGCTTTTCCTTCACGATTAGTGATGTTGAGCAGCTTTTCATGTGCCTATGGGCCACTTGGGTGTGTCCTCTTTGGAAAAATGTCTATTTAGTTTTTTGCCCATTTTTAATCACATAATTTTTGTTATGTTGTTGTTGTTAAGTTGTATGTTGTATGAGTTTTTATATATGAGGGAGATCCAAAAAGTGAAATTTATTTATAAAAAGCTGTGTATGTATTCTTACATGTTTAAACTTCGGTCACCCTCAAAGTATTTGCCTTTTGATGCAGTGTACCTATCAAGATGTTCAAAATAGTTTTTGAACTCATCAGTTCTGATGCCTTTTAGTGCTTCTGCCCTTTTCTGTTTCATCTCTTCCACATTGACAAAACACTTCCCTTTGAGGACTTCTTTTTTTTTAATCTGGGGAAACAAAAAATCACTTGGCATGAGATTGAGTGAATAGAGAGGGTGGGTCATGGAGGTCATGTAATTTTTGGTAAAAATCTACTGAACCCTCAGTGCAGTGTGGGCAGGTGCATTGTCATGCTGAATGTTGTTTGTGTACATCACCCACCATGACGTGGGCAAGAGTGTTGAAAATGTCTCCAAAAAAAATCACTGAAGCCAAATGCAGCCTCTCACAACGCCAGGTGGTACACGGATGCAGACGGGCTCCTAGAACACTCACCTAGTAGGGGAAGCCTGTACTACAAGGGGCCCTCCAGAAGATAATTCCTGTTGTTTTCGGGTCCCCCATTGTATTTTGGGCATTAACTCCTCATTTGTTACTTTGCAAAAATTTTCTCCCATTCTGTAGTTTGTCTTTTCCTTTTGTTGTTTCTTTTGTTTTTCAGAAGCTTTTGCATTTGATGCGGTCCCATTTATTGACATTTGCTGACATTGTTGTTCGTGCTTTTGATGCCATGGCCAAAAAATTATTGCCGAAACCAATATAGAGGAACTTCTTCCCTACATGTTCTTCTAGGAGTTTTATGGTATCAAGTCTTATGTTGAACTTTTTTGATTCATTTTTACTTAATTTTTGTAACTGGTGTAAGAAGGTTCCATTTTATTGTTCTGCATGCGTCTCTCCAATTTCCCCAGCATTGTTAAAAGAGATACCTTTCCCCATGGGGTAGGGTAGTCTTAGCTTTCTCTATCACTTTTTAAAGTCCAGATCAGGAGTCAGCAAACTGGCAAACAGGCATAATCCAACCCAATTTTTGTTGTTGCAAATAAAATTTTATTGCAACACAATCTCACCCATTTATGTACTGTCTGTGGTGGCTTTCACACTAAAATGGCAGACACGACAGCCTCCATATTGCCAATAAAACCAAAAATATTTACTATTAGGTCCTTTGCCGAAGAGGTCTGTCAACCCCTGATCTAGAAAATATATCAAACAACAAATTGAACCCTGCTTTTTAGCATTTGTTAATTTCAGTGCTGTAGGTAACTTCCAATATGACCAATTTCAAGCTATGATGACCAATGGGAAGTCACCGAGGGTGGAGTTGGGAAGAGTTAATGTAGTGGCACACCACTGTATTGTGTGTCCACCATACTGATACAGCAGCAGCAAAAGCCTCAGAAGTGTAGATAATAGTAACATATAGCAAACTATTTAGGATGCAATACATTTTCTGTGTTTACTAATTTGATTTTAATATCTTTCATTGTAATTTTATTTAATTTTTAGCAATGGCTATATTTAATAACTGGCTAACAAAATTTCTGACATTTTAACAATTGGCTTCAGATTGAACATCCCCACTCCCAGCATTTTGACTCAGTAGGACAGGACTGAGGTCTGAGAATTTGCATTTTTATAATAACAATTCCCAGGTGATGCTGACGCGACTGGTCTGGGAACCAAACTTTGAGACCCATAGCTGTATTATCTTAAGCAATAGCAGAATTGACTTTTGTTTGAGATGGGTATTCCAAATCATGTTTAAAAAGTTTCATCGTATTTCTAATATGCTGGGAATTTTTTATTGTTATTCCTGTTCATCTGAAATTGATGTTGAATTTTATCAAATGCTTATTTCTTATCTTTTGAGATGACTTATTTTTCCTCTTCTGATCTACTTATGTGATATAACTATTAATACATTTCCCACTGGGAAACTATTTTTTCACTGCTGGTGTTATCTATAATCAACACAGGTTATTCTTTTACTTTATCGTTGCAGTGAATTTGCTTATTTTGTTTATGTAGAATTCTCCTTCTATACTTATAATCAAAATTGTTATTGCTACTTTTTTCTTTCTTATCAGATTCTATTTTCAAAGTTATACTAGCTTTTCATGATTAATTTTAAAATTTCCCATCTGTTTCTATGAGCTGAGGTAGAATTTATGCGGTATGAACATTACCTGTTTTTGAAAAGGTGAAAAGTATCATTGGAAGACACATCTGGTTCAGAAACATTTTAGAGGTAATTCTTTGTAGTATTTTCATTTTATTCTATGTGTTTATTCTGTTCACACTGTATTTCGACTTTCGGTAAATCATGTTTTCTCATATAATTGATTATTTCATCATGTCATCAAGAGTTTAAGTATTTTTAAACACCTCTGAATCTGCTCTTATTATTTTTCTTCTTCTTAATTACATAAATTTAACTTTTTCCCCTTTTTCCCTTTCCAAATTATACTTTCTTTTTTGTAGATTTTGTAGATTTTATGTTTTGTTACTTAAAAACTACAAAAAATATAATCTATTCTAGTATTATCTGTTCTCTAATTTGTTTCTACTTTTCTCTTTATATTTCCATCTTGTTATTTTTTTAGGTTTATTTTTTGGTATACTTTTCACCTCTTGGATGGAGAGCTGAGTTTAAATTTGGTTATTTTTTTTCTTTAAAATTTGAAAAGGATATCTCTGAATTAACTCTTGAACACAGTTTGGCTATTTTCTTCTGTTTTGTTTGCTATAGCCTCATTTTTGTTCTTGTTATCTGAAAATCTAAACTTTCTTCTCTGATAGTATTTAGAAATGTTTTGTAACATCTCAGGGGTTGGGATAGTGTGTGTGAATGGAGAGGGGATTGGTAGCGAGTAGAGAAATAGAGCTTTGCTTTAGTCACCTTGGTGTTCATTTTACAGATCTGTTTAATTAGGTTTGGAAGATGTGTTTTTAATGTGTGTTTATTTTGTTATTTGTTGAGGCTTTTTTTGTGACCTAATAACTTTGATTTTCAAAGCTGAATATAGGAAAATATATAAGCTTCTAATATGCTCTATTCAATACAGTACTTACTTAAATCTGGTTAATTATATTATCCAACTTTTCTCCAGCTACATTGTTTTTTATTTTCTTGATTAAATGAATCAACAGATTAAAAAATTGTCAAAACTTCTCACAACAATTTATTTTGTCATTGTCTCCTTGGATTTATATTTATAATCATTTCATATAATACTTTGTTACTGATTTTCCCTGATCATAAAGGTTTATTTGTGGTGGATATACTATCACTATGACCTATAATTGCAATAAATATATTACTTTTTGTTCCCTCTAAAGATTTCTGCTTAACAACTGTTTGTACAACCTACCTTCCTAACTTTTTTTGTGTGCTATTTTGATATGAGTCTTATCTATAATATTGGCTTTAAAATGACATATAGTGAGTCTGGCTTTTGATGTACAAATTAATATAATTTATATGTTTATTAGGTTTGTACAGGGTTGAGAAAATTAACAAAAACCATTGGTTCATTCTCAATTAAGTTTTAATCAAGTTACCATACAATCTATTAAATAGAATAGAATTGTATACAAAGTACAGTTCTTTGAGTCAACCAGTCAGAGAGTAAGACTCTTTACTATTTGCCAGTTTCAAGGTCTTGTGAATATCACGCTCCCATTCTGTTTGCTCATGTATAAAACAGGGGTCAGCTCCTCTACCTCACAGAACTGTTGTGGGAGAAAGCGTGCCCGTTAATATACGGTACTCTAAGAATGGTACTTAGTTGCACTTAGTCACTCACTACATGTTAAATGTTCCTCGCTCTGCTGGAGCAGGATATGCAACTCATGTGTTTTCATAATTCTGATTCTTAGCATCATGCCTAGCATAGATAAGAAGACATTGAATGGGTGCCAAGGTGGAGAAACTGCTGGTGACAACGCCTTTGACTCTCCAACAAACAATTGAAGAGACTCACTGGCCAGTCCCACTCCCCATGGTGAACCTTGGCAGCCTTTTCTGGGCATCAGAGATTAAGCAGCAAAGGCACAGGCACAGACTTCTGTGACTGCTCTGATACTCCAGCTTGAAGGCCAGGAATGGGTACATGAGTGTTAGAGAAGCTAAGACTGGGTAGTGCCTGGTGCTTGTTTTTGTGTCTCAGTTCTGTGTCATTTCTGGGAGAAACTTGGTGCTCAGTCAATGTTAAATGAATGAGAAAGATCTTGGGCTTCATAGTAGATTCTCTCTCTCACACACACACACACACACACACACACACACACACACACGAAGGGTGGTCAAGAAATTCTCAGAATGGAGAGTTATTGGAGAGGTGGGAGTACCAGTGCACACGTTTTGATTGTGTGACTTATTATTAGCGTGTGTGCCAAATCTCAGCCTACTTGTGTCCATGTTCTTTCAGATTATCTCTGAAGACACACATCAAATGCGAAGAAAATCCCAAGTATAAGTACAATTGAATTTTGCGTCATCATTAAGTTCCCCACTAAACAAGGGAAAACAACTCAAACCATTTTGGAAGAGATGTTAGCAGTTTACAGGGACTGTTGCCCTGGGAAATCCATGGTTTACAAGTGGCACAGCCTTGTCAAGCAAGGCAGAGAGTCTATTGAAGATCACCTTTGTCCAGGACACTCTGTTGAGGTCACATCCTCACACATTGTCAAGAAAGTTGAAAACCTGTAATGGTAGATGCCAGAGTGAATAAAGGCAGCTTGCAGAAATGGTTGGAGTATCACCTACAATCATTTGGAATATTCTCCATCAGCATCTAAAGATGCCAAAAGTCAGCCCAAAAGATGGGTACTGAGAATGCTCACGCTGCTTCAAAAACAGTGCGTTGAGTGTTGACAACAGTTTTCGGACCTCTGCAGAGACACCAAAGGTGAAGTTTTAAACCAGATTGTCACTGGAGGTGAAACTTGGGTTCATCATTATAAGCCTGAGTCAAAGCAGGAGTCCATGCAGTGGCACAAAAAGGGTACGCGACCCGCTAGGAAGTTCAAGGTTTCACAATTGGTTGGAAAAGTTATGCCTACTGTTTTTTTGGGATATGGAGGGTATCCTGCTGATTGATTATAAGGATAAGAGTGTCACAATAACTGGAGAGTACGATTGCAGTCTGCTCAAACAGTTAAAAGAATCTGTGGAGAAAGGAAGAGAATAGCGGACCAAAGGGGTGCTGCTTTTGCATGACAACGTGCCTGTGCACAAGAGCCATGTTGTTTTGGCTGCTCTTCATGACTGTGGCTTCCAAATGCTGTTAAACCACCCTCCCTACAGTCCAGACCTGGTTCTCTCTGATTATTATTTGTTCCCAAATGTGAGAAAACAGCTTTGAGGGAAGAAATTTACAGACAACGGAGGGGTTAAAGCTGCAATTTCAGGATATTTTGAGGGCAAAAACAAAACTTTTTTTTTGAGGGTATAAATGAACTTTTTGAAAGAGCTGAAACGTGTATTAGGATTGAGGGTGAATATATTGAAAAGGGAAAATAATAAATACTTTCTTTTTTTACCCTTCTTGCCCTTTATTCTACAAATTTCTTGACAACCCCACATATATGTTATTTTGGTGCTGTGCTAAACTATCTCAGCCCAACGTGGATTTGGGGTGCAGCTGTGGTAGGTATGTGTATGCACTTCGATAGTACTTCACCTCAGTCTCTGCTAATCCTCTGCACTGGTCTTCAGACTTTCTGCCAACCAGTTTCTCTGGCTGAGTGGTGAATGATAAGTTGCTGTAGGACTAGGGTCGTGGATGGGGGGGTGCTCCATTAGCAGTGATCTTGATGATATGACAAGAACCCAGTTCCCAAACTGCCAGAGCCCACTCAGCTCAAGAGTGGCACAGGCCAAAAACGTGGCGAAGTTAATGTGCCCTCCTGCAATGAGAAAGAGAGGCAGAGGTTGACATTCCCAGTTGGGGCCTCTGGAGGATGCATCTGAAGTGCATTGTTTGTGGTTACCCCAAGGAGTGGGGATCTCAACTCATACAAATTACCTGCACCCAAGTCCTTTGCTCACTTTTGTCTTTGGGGGAAAGCTGAGCTAAGATGGAATGCATGACTGACTCCCTTGCCCACACCCTCTGCCCCACAGGACATGGAACTGTAATAGACTTAAGAAGGAAGTTTCATTGTAGGTTCTCTTTCAACCAGAAAGAAACTATAAGAATCATCTCTGAGAGAAACAGTGGAATTCTCTAAAACAGTTTTACTGTCTATACTTGTTTTCCTTTGAATTTAGACATATCAACATTCTTGAGGAAAATAAGACGATGCAGATCAACACAGTTCCCACTCTTCTACTAAAGGACTAGCCCACTCTCAGTGTGTTGGCCAAGATCTCCAGGGTTCTGTTGACATCGCTTTGTTTCACTGAGGCTACAGGGGTGAAGACAGCAAAGTTATAAGTTCTGAGCAATGAGCGTAAAGAAAATCCTTAAGATCTAGAAACCTTGGATTGCAATTGTTCAAAGAAGCAGATCACATAAAAATATACTAGTGATTTTTTTTCCACTCTCCCACCCGGGTTTTAGTGGACATTTGAGACTACTTTTGTGTAAGAGTCTGTGATATCGGTGTCTCACAACTCCTTCCCAATTCAGAATTGGTTCTTATGAAGCAGAGACAGTCTGAGTCCAAGTAAGAAAATGAATTAAAAACATAGAAGTACATTCTTTAATCTTATGGCATCATCTGATATCAAAGTGAGTTTAACTGTTGCTTATTCATCCTATAGGATTACTTCACAAAATGACTCTTAATGACCTTTTGCCACATTAGCTTTTGAAAAGTTACACTGTTTTATGAACAACTCAGTTTTTGTTGTCGTTGCAATGACTTCTTTCCCAACCAAAAATACACTAAATAAATGTGCTGTAATATTATGTTTATAGGAAAGGAAAAGCCGATTACTCAATCCCGACATGTTCTAGTCAAAGAGTATCTTAATGAAAATTTAAATTGTGTGCCATGTTTAGATGACCCTAAAACATTCTGCTTTTCATGTACATAGTGGACCGAATTTACCATACCCTTTTTCATTGAAATTAGTAAATGTTTTCAATTAATAGCCTTCCATTTAGACACAGGGTTTTCCTGAGAAGATCAAGGCAGATAGTAAGACATAGGCCTATACTAAAACAAGAGACTGATTTCTTATCTTCCTGTCTGAAAGGATAGTATTATATAGGGCTGGGCTTTGGTAACCTCATTTGTCTGTTTGAGGAATAATTGTTAAGCGCCTTGGGGTCAGCGCGATGCCTGGGGGCTGTGCTTGAGCATGGTCGTGGTGAATTAACAGGGTTAGAATCTTCAAATGTGATGTGTTTGTTATTAGCTTTATAAATAAGTCGGTTGTTAGGTTCTTATGTGGGAATATCCCTTTCCAGTTCCTGGAGAGTCCTGGAGATTCATCCTTCACCCACTCAGCAAATATTTAGTGAAGCTCTACTAGGGCACAGCACTACACTAGGTTCACTGCAGCACACCATTGACTAAAACATGTTTCTTACCCTCCAGGAGGTTAACTAGCTCCATTCACATCTTAGATAACCTTGTCTTACTCAGTCGTGCGATAAGGCAAGTTAGACAAAAAATGGAGGTAATATTATAAACTCATTCACTAAAAAGACGTTTGCTATTTGAGATGATTCAGAGGCTAGTTGGAATTGTTTGGGGGGAGGTTTCAGTAGAACTTTCAGGCATGACGCTGGGTGTTCAAAGACTAAATAGATGTAAACCACATGCCCTGACCTCAGAGAGCTTCACAGGAAGTAGAGGAGACGACAAGGTGAACAGTTCATAGCAATACCTTACTTTTGATATCTTACAAAGGCAATACACATTCTTGATTTTTAAGGTAAAATTTACATAACATAAAATTCACCATTTTAAAGAGCACAATTCAGTGGCATTTAGTACATTCACAATATTGGACCACTATCAGCATTACCACTATATAGTTCCAGAACTTTCATTATCACTGCAAAAGCAAAAAATATTCCAATTAAGCATTCACTTTTATTCTCCTTGCCCCCAGTCCTTAAAAACCACTAGTATACTGGTTGGATTTTCACTCTATACAAATAATTGTACCAGAACAGAAGACACCAATTCTTAAAATGCTTTTTATTACCGGGATGATATTGGGCATATCATCCAGGTTGCCTTTTTAAAGTTCAGGTACTTTATCAATTATAAATAATAATACCTATTTCTCTTAAGTCATGGGACCAGACCAGATAGATGATCCTTAAAGGATGCTGTAAGCTATAGGCTTTATGATTATGTAATTTCATGGTATTAGTGAAAACCATGAATCAATGCTTTGTAATACACTCAAGCTTTCTTTGTTTGTAACCTTAGTAACTAAACTCTAGCAGGCCATCACAGGCTGGCATTTAAACAAATATACGGGAGTGCTTGCATACATAGATAGAAACAAAACAAAACGAGACAAACAACAACAACAACAACAACAAACAAAGCTCCAAAGTGACCAGAAAATTTTCTAGAAGTACAGTTTCTTTGAATTGGTAAGATCTGCATTAGCCATGCCATGACACGAGGAGAGAAAGACATTTGTCATTTTTTTTCCCATACATTTTTCACCCCATCAGAAGATGACCTGCAGGGGGGCTGGACTAACTGATGGTCTGTGGTTTGATCTATTCCTCAGTTACTGCAGGGCCATTCCTATTAGGATAACCAAAGAGAAATATCTGGGAACACGAACAGTCCACGATGTATCCAAGGAAATGTCCCAGAACTTCAAATAAGCATGAGGACATCCAAGTAATGAATGGGCCCAGAGGGAAAAATCCACTTGTCTCATTTCTGTCATTTGGGGGTGAGGCAGGGTGCTGACCTCCCGGCCCGTTGTGACAGTTCGTCCATCGGTGGTCAGTTCTGCATTTATTATTACCTTACTTATTAATACTTTGGTGACGTATGGCTTCCCCAGTGGAAACATTCATAGATTGCTGATATCTCACAAAGACACATTTAGATTAGGTTTTGAGCTGGATAATGACCTACAGCTGAGCTTCTCAAATTAAATTTAAAGTTTTCCTAAACGTGCTAAACATTAGCCACACGGGGAGGACCTGATCACGAAGACTGTCTGGCGACTGATTTAAAAGATACAGCTGTACATGGCAGAGAGAATATCTGGGTCCCGTGGACTCCATCTCTCCTGTAGCCCCTACTCGTTTTCCTGTGGCCCCCCCAATCTTTTCCTCCTCCCTACTTCCTGTCCCCCTCTTGCCTCTCTCCTCTCCCACCATTTCCTGCAGACTGTCAGAGAGGGTCACACTTAGGCCACAACGCAACAACTTACTCTGGTCCTGAACAAGAAGCCACTGTCACCTACCCATGCCTGTCATGAATAAAGGCCTCAGATCCTGCCCTTCTTGGCTTGTATCTTCTGAGATGCTCGTAACCCTATGAGGTTTCAAATTCCGAGGAGCTTTCCATGAAAATAAACCAACAGGAGCCCTCGGGTCATGAGTTCTCCCTACACTGAGGGTTGCAAAGAACACAACTCGCCTTCTTTGAAAGGAACATTCATGGGAAATAGAAGTTGTCGTAAGGTTTTGGGTGTTCATTAAAGACATGTCAAAAGTCACAGAGACCCTCAATTTCAACTAAGCTGAGTCATTGAAGAAAACGTGCTCAGAGCGTGCAACCCGGCCTACGGGGTGTCCTTGTTCACGGACAGCTGTGTGGGGTTTGCTGTTTCCTCCATGTTTTACGTGATGATGGTAGATGCCGGCTCTTAGCTTCCAACACTGATTGCTATTCAGGGACCGGGCTGCTGGACCTGCTCCAATCATGTGGAATCTATTTTGGACCCGTCATGTCACACTTGAACTCTAAAATATGCCTATCGGTGAAAGGTTCTGTTTATCGTTCTCTTTACTCAAACTCACACAGAAATGGACTTCAGTCCTCTCACCCTCCGGACGTGCGTGTGACTCTAAAACCCTCTTGGAACCTGCAGTGGCAGCCACCAAAGCCACTGTTTTGGGACCTGCCTGACAGGGCAGCTGGTGTCCCCATCAGCAGCCCAGTCTTGGCCGGGTGCTCACAACTGGCCCGCTCGTCCCCGTCACTCTCTCCCTTCTTGCGAATCTCCCGTGTGGGCAGCTAGGACAGTGGCGCAGGCCGGTGTCCCTCGGCTTTGGGCGCAGCAGGCGCTTCTGTCCTTGCACAGCACGCACAGCTGTGCTCCGGGGAAGGGAAGCCACGGCCAAGCACGACAGCCTGCGGGGGCTGCCGGAGCGAACACCGGGGGTGACACGTCCCCGTCCCAGAAGCGTGTGTGGCCATGCCCTAGCAGAGGAATGGCGACGAAGGAGGTGGGCACGTGTTGTGACACGTGGTGACAAAGGCAGTCAAGAGTGCCTGTGTGGACAGGCCCTTCCGGGCAGAGGGCAGAGTCCTGCATCTCACCTAGCAAGGTGGCAACCCAAGGGCTGCTCTCAACCATTGTCCATCTCCAGACCAGGGTGTAGGTCCCTTTCTGACTCTTCATTGTAACCCAAGTGACAATCGGCTCCTGGAATTACGGTTTCTTGTAACTATCTTCTAAGCACAGAAGCACAGACCGTTGGATAAAGTGTTTGATACTCCTCTGAGTTCATTAATTTTTGCCCTCTGAGTAGTGTGAGCCAAGACTGTAGTATGGACCTCTGGCTGCTGCATTTGGTGATGTGAATCTGACACTGTCATCTGGCTTGGGAGGACAGATTAGAATCATTGTCTCTTGTTGAGGAGAGGGAGGAAGAGGAGGAGAGAAGGAGGAAATGTTCTCAAGACTCTTTAAAAATGAGTAACTAATTTTGGGAGGAAGGCACTTCTTTGCTCTGGAGGGCCTCTGAATCCTCCCCACGCTGCTGCCTTTGAAAGGAGACCCCATATGCGACGTGGCATGATTGACAAGAAATTTGTTTGAAATGACTGCGAGGCCCTCATTAGACTGGGACTCCTCGCCATCTGGGTTTGAGTTTCGATAATGGGGTCAGGCTCTCTTTTGGTCTGCGCGTTGAATAGCTGAGCATAATTTGTTGGTGATTGTGGCTAAAACACAAACATTTTTTAGTCACATTCACAGGAATTTGAGACTAACCGCAGTCTTGGGGCACAACAGTGAGAAAACGCTTCCCAGCTGCACTGCTGTACTTGGCGACTTGGTGGAGACGCGCGCTCACGGAGCTGCCAGTCTTGTTCGGGGCTGGACGTGTGCCATCAGAAACAGAAGTGCAACTTTATCACTTGACTTCAAGAAGAGGTTTCCCAGTGGCATATGGAGACAATATACAAGACAGGCCGGCGGAGGAAGCTCTCCTTTCGTGGTGGGGAGGTGGGGAGGCTGCTGCCCTCACCGTGCTCGAGGAGGGGATAGGTGAGGACCGGTAAGAGGCAAAGGAGGGGCCAGGTCAATATTTTTTCTTACAGAAAACTTTGGTTGATCTCTGCCTGAGTTACCATACAACAGATGGAAACTCGAGGCTTCCTATTTACCCCATGAGAAAGAGATTAAATTCAAGTAACCCCTCTACACACCAGCACAACACCAACAAGACCATCCCGGACCACGGTGGGATAGCCTTCTAGCAATCCTTGGAAGAACATTCCCCCCTTCCCCTGGGGCTTACCTTACTTGGGCACAGAAGAGCACCCCATTATTTCTTTAATTAATTAATTAATTAATTAATTATTTATATTGTTAAACTTATTGGGGTACTCTTCTTGCTAACATTTGTTAACAAGGATTACATAGGTTGCAGGTGTACAACGCTACAGTGTATTGTCAACTGTTGTATAGTATGTTCACCACCTAATGTGACTTCTCTTTCCATCACCTTATATTTAGCTTCCCCTCCTCCTCTCCCACCCCTCCCCTTCTCTCATCCCCTCCCCCCTCATCCCCAAATAAACATTCAACTATTGATTGTGTCCATGGGTTTTCTGTTTGTTCATTTTTTCTTTGTTGCTTTCAGTTTTATATTCTGCTTATGAGTGAAGTCATACAGTTTTGGGGGTTTTATGTTGTGATTTAACAGTGCCAACAGGCGCTCCGAAATCGGAGGTGTGCTTTGAACTTCTGATACTGATTCTGGTTCTTCAGTGGAGGAAGGGGTTGCAGCTTTGAGTGGGCATTTTGGACACACAACGCTCAGGTCACCTCATAGAAGAATCTGGGGGCTCCCATTCCCAGGTAGTTCTAAAGGAAGTAGCCTCTGTATGAGAACTCACCAGAGTCCTGGACAGGCTACTACCTTTATAAACCTCACCAAAATCAACAGAGCATTTATTTACTCTGGAAACTGAAGCGACAGACACCATTTTTCAGAGGCTACCACTTGAACCCGCTGACCACCATGACGTATGGAGTCATTTCTTATTTCATAGTTGTAAATACTATGTAAGAAACGGTATGATTAAAAAAATAACTTAGAAGCATTGAAAGCATCAACGTTTTTTGTCTTTAGTGAAATTAAATTTGAGAAACACTGGTCAAGAGAATAATTAGAAATAAGGATGTAGGAAAGAGAGCTACACTAACTGCCTTGGTTGAGTTGAACTTCATTAACATCAGCACTATAATTCTCTTAATACTTCACAATTTAATCCATTTGTTTATTGCAAGGAAACAACTGAAGGTGTTATAAAGCATTTATCTGCAAGGATATTTATTCCGTATAACACTGTAACAGTGAAAATTGTAAAGTATTTTAAAGGTTCCAAATTCATAGACCATTAATTACATTTTATATATACATGCAATAGAATACAATATCCACATCAAAAATTAATCAACAGGTGTATTAAATACACAGTAGAAGAATGGAAAATGTGCTTCATACATTGATATATTGAAAAAACAGGCTATAAAATAATAACTACCTAGGTTTGGGGCTATGGGTGTGTTCTGTTTGCTGCTTCTTTCTGATAATCTCTGATGGTCTGTTTCTTTTTTTGATGATATTTAGATAATCTGCATTAATACCTCTATTATAGTCATGTATTGCTTTTGCAATATGATAAAATGGTATATGATATCTAGTAATTTATTTTTATACCTTTTTTTGAGATATAATTAAAATACAACATATTAGTTTCAGGTGTACGATATAATGACTTGGTATTCGTATATATTGTGAAATGATCACCATAATAAATATAGTTAACATTCACCACCACATATAATTTCAAATTCTTTTTCTTGTGGTGAGAACTTTTAAGATCTATTCTCAACATATATTGCTTTTCAATTAAAAAAATTATTGAATACTTTATACATTTATGAATTATTTTATTTTTTGTCTTATTCTTAAAGTATTTGAACAGGCTAACAATGTATGCAATTCTGTAGCCTTTTTAAAAAGTGGAAATGAAGTTATTAGAATAAAGGAATAATTAAAGGGAATAGTAGTCTAAGAAACGTATGCTGTGAAGTCTTGAAATTATTGAAGGTGGGCACCGATCTTTCTCTGAGGTGATGGAAAGCTATACAGAAATATCAAAGAAATATTTCATTGTGCATTGGAAATATGCCAATTAAATTAATCAGGAAAAGCATGATGCGCCAGGCATTGAAGTCTGAAAATTCTCTTTCTGAATTCTTTTAGCACAGGTACAGAGTGAAGGAGTGTGCAGCAGATTAATTACATCTTTCTAGTAAATTTGACAGGCCCACCTGTTGAACAACTCCAGAAGACACTGTTCACATTGTCTATGTGAAGGTGACCCTTGGAGTTGTACACTCCAGCCACCCTTAGTAGCCCTATTGATAGTGTTTGTTAATCAGATGAGATCATAAAATTAAATTTAGGAAAAATCTAAAAGGACGCAGCATTAGTTAGTTCTCTAGTGCCCTGTCTTCGTCTAGGGATAAAATGATGGATCATGTCCTTGTCAGGAAATTATTTCTGAATATTATTTCTTAAGACTGAACTTGAGCATACCTGTTTATGCTTCATCAATCAGCTCAATGGAAGTTGGGCTAAACGAGCAATTCTTGGCCTCAATATATCCCCTCATATGGTGACGATCTAAAGACTTAATATTCTATCCTGGATTCTGTGCCTTTAAATATGATTCATTTTATGAAAAATGAGATGATAACATATTGTTTGAGGAAACATGAGTCGGGCAGACTTTTCCTCTCTCAAATTTACATTACAAAATCCCTAAGGAAAGTTAAAATGTGGACAGTAATATTCCCAGAGAGTGGTGAGAACGTCATTTTTAACTTCTGAAAGTTCGAAGACTGAAGATCAGGAGTGGGAAGCTATAGAGAGTACTTAATTAAGAATAGGAGGAGAGTTTCTGGAGCCAGAGGCAAATCAGGGTGTGAAACCTTTATATCACTAACTTGCTGACTCACTGGCCACTCATTTCCCGGTGTCTCAGTTACTACATCTGGAACATGGCAGTGATGACGCCTGATTCAGAGAGTTGATGTGTGAGGACAATAGGATAACGTACCTAAAGCACACACAAAGTGCCTGGCAAATCGGGAGCATTTAATAAGTGGTGACTTGATTTTTTTAAGTAACATAAGGTAGTATGTGGGAAAATGAATGAGTAAAAGAAGAAAAAAGATGAGGTATAAGAAAAACGATGGAGAAAAAGCCAACAGGGTGGTCTTACGTGACCCTGTGAAAGGAGGTGCTATTCTGCACCCAATGTCACTTGTCTACCTAGCCTTGTTCCCTATTGGTTCATTACTTTGATAGTTACTGATATGTGTGTTGTGAAAAGTCATGCCACTCAGAAAAGTCTGGAAAGGTCATGATCAGTGGACTGGACAGATGATTGTCACAGCCTGAGCTCAACTAGAATAATGCCCGTTCTGCACATTGTCAATGCTTCATTTTCTCTATAGCTTTAGGGCTTTGTCTTGTCTGGACATTTGGATTGCAAGATAAATTAAATCTACTCTGTTAAAACTAAGACCCTTCTCCAGTAAGCTAATTGCATATTTATAGCCATCCCACTGTAAACTGCATCTTTAGAGACAAACTATTAAAGCCCTAAAAATTATTTTTAGAACAAGAAGCTATCAAGCCAATTTGGGTTTCAGATGAAGCTGAACTTTCCCAGCCTCTGAGGATGGCCTGATTTCCCGTCATTCCTTGGAGGTCTCGTCTGAAATAGAACTGGGGGGAAAGGCACTATGATTGACAAGGTCAGGTGATGTGAGCTCAGGTGTCCTGCTGGGGGGCTCGCTTAGGATTCCAAATTAAAGGCAGCCACAGCCCCATGCTGCTTTGCGCTGCCCCATGCAGACACCGAGTCAATTCTGTGCTAAGTACTTACAATGTAGAGATTAGCAAATACAAAGGTTGAGGGTCTCAGTGTATCCTCTGTCGTAAATAAGCAGGCATAGTTGTAATGGTGAGGAATTTGACTGGGAGCTGACATGAAGCTTTAAAAGCATTGTCTGAGCTTTGTATATATTTCCATGTGGTTATCTTGAATTTCATTATATAATTCCATTCCAAAAATATTGATTGTCCCTCTACTCTCCTTGAAAGTGTTAATGAATGTGCTCTGGAACTAAAAAAGAAACTGACATTCATTAGGTGCTGGCTTTGTTTTTCTACATACATTAAAGTGAATCCTCACCTTGAATTTCTATAGTAAACATCGCTATATTCATTCCATATAACTAAGGTTTCTAAGACATTGAGTAATTTACCAAAAACAACACAGAACTGTAATTTGAATCAAAGATTCATATACAGATGAGTAAGATGCAACCCTTGCCTTTAGAAAGCCCAAACATTTAGGAGAGTAATGTATTCATAGATAATTGCAATCCAAGACAGACCAAGGTTAATGCGGTAATGAGTGCCTAACTGAGAGCTTTACATATAGTAAGCATCTATAAATGTTTATGGTATTAATGAGTAGAGAATATGCATAAAAAGGTAGTTGATGAATATAAAACATCTTTGAGTATGAACTCTGAAATAGTGCTCATATGTCAACAAATACATATTCAACCAAGGAATAAGACAGTCTGAAAGCAGTGAATGGTGTGGGACTTGAGTAAGTTTAATCTGCTACCTTCAGAACTTTTTCAGTAGCGATTTAGAGATTTTGGCTCTCAGTGTTTGTGCTTGCCACCCTGATCTTACATATCTCTTCCATGAAGGGAAATTGTGTTACCAAAGGTGAAGTGGTCATGGGCCACATTTTTGTAATGCCTTCCCTTGCTTAGCTATCTCAGACATAATGGACCTCTTAATCTCAAGTACGTTCTGATATATTTGGGGTCCTTGCTGACCCAGAGCTGAGGCTTAAATTGTATTATTGATTTTTGGGGTGACATTGGTTAGTAAAATTACATAGGTTCCAAGTTGATATTTCTAGAATACACATGTGTTCCATTGTGTGCTCACCACCCAGTCAGTTCTCCTTCCATCACCGTATATTTGACCCCCACTTCTGCTAGCACCCTCCTTCCCCCTCACCCTCCGGTAACCACTAATGTATTGTCTGTGTCTATGAGTTTTTTGTTTGTTTGTTTGTCTTGTTCCATGGTTGCTTTCAGTTTTATATCCCACACACGAGTGGTCATATGGTTCTTGACCTTTTCTGTCTGACTTATTTCGCTTAGCATGATGATCTCCAGCTCCATCCATGTTGTCGCAAATGGCAGTATGTCATCTTTTCTTACGGCTGAGCAATATTCCCTTGTGTATATGTACCGTATCTTATGAATGGAACTGAGTAGTAATCTCCCCCTCCCCTTCTTTCCTCCCCAAGCATCTACTCTTGCATCCACAAATTTATATGGAAATCAAAGCTGAGAATAAAAATAAAATATCTGAGTCATTTTCTTCAGCAAGGATGAGAATGAGAAATTTGAATGAGAAAAACATTTATTTTGAGAAGGAATGGCTGGTGCTTGAGAGAGAAAATTCACTCAGAGATGCAGCTGGAGGGGTGGAGACAAATGAAGGACACTCTCGGCAATTTAATTCGGGCTTGCAACCCAGTCAGACTCAGTCAGCAGGTGATGTGCCTGCTAAGGTGGGGGTAGGAATGTGGGTAGCTCTATCTGTACCAAGGAACTTACTCAAATTTGTGAAACACCTAAAAGAAACACCCAAGGATAGACCTCTTAGTAGTTAAACAAATGGGAGGGAGCCCTTTCTCACTTCACAGCAAACTTTTGGTTCATCAGATGTCCTTAGTATTAGGTACACGGGTGCCTGATGACATTGTGAAAGTCTTTGCCTGACGAGCAGCGAGTGAGGGCAGAGTGGTTGCTCAGCTAGGCCCTGAGCATGGCGACAGCGAAGAAAGCTGGACCTGCAAGTCCCAGTTCTATCAGCCTGAGTGCCAGAAGCGTCTTGAGTCAGCGTCTGAAGGAAGGATGGCCGAGGCACCCGGTGGTGAAGCTGTTTTGGAGATGTCCACAAAATGCCGTGCGGACGCTGTGAGATTTCCTCACTGAGCTGGGGTGTTTTCACTGTCTGAAATAATGTTTAACTTTCTATCGGCATCAACATGGATAATTCTCAAAAACAAAATGTTGAGTGAAAAAAGCAGATTGCAAAAGGATAAGTACAATATGCCGCCACTTACATATATGTTTAAAATACATGAAGCACTGGAATATATTTTTATGGATGCATATACATATATATGTGGTGTGTGTGTGTGTGTGTGTGTGTATACATAAAAATATATACTAAACCTTTTTTTTTTAATAACATGGATGGAGAGAGATACAAATTGCTTCAGGATGCTAGTTATCTCAGTGAAGATGACCTCTGAGCATGGCGGACCCAGCACGGGGTGTAGTATGATGTGTCTACTCTATCCATTCCATTTTTCCTTTGAAAGATTTCTGAAGCAAATCTGGTCCAATTTTAACTCTTGGTGTATTTAGATGATGGGTTCTTTTTTCTTATGCTTTGTGATATATTTGAAAAATTGTGTACTTCAATATTTTTAAAATAGGAAAAAATCAGGCTTCCTTGTTAGTGTTAAAATATTTGTTCATGTAGCCTCACAAGGTCTGGGACCTTTTGGCCACATTTGTAACTTCGTTATCTTTTTGGTAAAGGGTTCAATTCACCCAGGGATCTACTTTCCTTGAGGATTCGACACATGGAAAGTTTCAGCTTTATAATTTGGCTGGGTTTGAGTTATCCATACATAAAAAGTTATCTTTAATTGTTGTGAAAGTAGACATGTGATTTTTTTCATTATCCATGCATAGCTGAAAAGCAACTAACGATACTGTGCTCAACTTCTAAAAACTTGACCGTTTGGATAAGATTAAGCATCCAGTGTTCAGACTCCAAAAATGATAATGCATAGGGAGGTTCTGATTGAATGAGAAACTAGCTCATGCAGGAAGTCTGTATGTAATTTTAAGTGTAGTCTGCTCAACCATGAATGTTATTATCTATTACTCCATTTCAGACTAAGCTGTTTGTCTGTACACACATGTGCCATCTCTTTGACACGAGTTTTTGGTTTCCATTGTTGTATTTCAATTAGAGAACAGGAATTGGAATCCCAAATAAATGATTGCTTAACTTCACATCTTAGGGAATGAAAAGCAAGTAGACTATCTACATTTCTATTAAGGAATGGGACACAAGATCCTGAGATGAGGATGAGGAGGTAACGTTTCTTTTAATCCAACAAATAGGACAGGAAGCCAAGTGAGAAGTGATTGCAGAGATTTTTAAGGGAATGTTATAGTTTATGTTCTTGTGTGTGTGTATTTTTTGATGGAGGGAGGAGCTCTTTTAACTGAGCATTCTGTCTGTGCTAACAGGACTATGGAAGCTACCCCAGTGATCCTGAGGAAAGGCAACAACTTCCTCAAGTCTCACCTGCCCTTCCTGTCATGCAAACTTGCTCCACATCCATCATTCTGCACCGGGACCCCACATTGCTTTGCCCTCCCCTTCTAAAATGATAACTGCTCTGGAAACTTTTTCCATCATATATGTCTTACACACACACACACACACACACACACACTTGCATGCACACGAACAGTCGTTGCATCCTGCCTGGGGTTGCTAATAACAGTTTTATGAATCTTCTTTTCTCCAAGAAGAGTGTAACTTCCTGAGGGTAGGGAACTCCTAATGTTTTCATTTTGTTTGTTCTGTAGTTCACACAACAGACCAGTAAATGAGAGAAAAGGATAAATTTTAGACACAACTGGAAAGAGACTTTATCTCATTTATACATAGACACTGAGGATAAAATGCATTGTCCAAGGGTGTGTAGTAAGGGTACTAGATTGAGTCCAGCCCCTAAACCCTATTGGGGCTGGAGCCCTGCCTGGATCTAGACACTGCTTGCTGAGGTATCTAAAAGCATGCCCCAAGACTTGCCTCTCCATAAGTTGGCTTGATATGGTAGGAGATCATCAACTTTGGAGTCTGATAGAGCTGACTGCCTTCAATTAGGGAAGTTGCAAAACCTTACTGAACCTCAATTTACTCATGTCAAAAACAGAAATGAGAAAACTTGTACATAATGTTTGGGTGAGGATCAACTCAATTGGAATGTTTTTATGTATTCAGCCCAGTGCATAGCAGGTGATGAATAAACTCTAGTTCCATTCTTTTCTCTACTGAACTCTTCTTCTAGGCAACTGGTATCAGTTTCATATACTCTAAGCTTCAGGGCTTAAATCTTTTTTCAAACCAAACCAAATGACAACACATGGAACAGAAATTGGAATCCCAAATAAATGATTGCTTAACTTTACATTTTCCACAGATCAAACATTCAGTTAAAAGAACTCAGGATCACTGGAGTAGCTTCTATAGTCCTGTTAGCACAGATCAGATGTTCAGTTAAAACTTCCCTCCCTGTCTTGAACTTCGTTTACGTAGTTCTCCAATCACTACGTCAACTCCATTTAAATATCAATGGCAACTCAATATAAATCCCAAATTTTCATGCCACTGGGACTTTGATTTGTGCTGCTGGCTGTGCCACTCATCCTCATGTATTTTCTTGCCCCACTGATCCCACGCTAAGATGTCCAAGGGCCAAGGCTTCCCTAAGACCATCTTGAATGAAATTGGAGCTGAGATGAGATTAGAATCCAGCTCCCCTAACTCCTAGTCAATGGCTCCTCTGTGCTACCTATTCACACTAGACACCCAATAAATACATGCTGATTGATCTGTTGTGGTTGGAAAGATGGACCAAGCAAAGCAGAGGATGCCGTGACTGATTGAGTGTGGGTAGAGGACCCTGGATGTACTCAGAGGAGGATGAGGATGTAGGCATTATTTATCAAGGTGAAAATACAGGGCAGAACTGATAGGCTGAATAGAGTTTGTTCTAGTGTGTGTCTGATGGTAGCATATATTTAGTTTATGATAGTATTAAAAAGATAGTATTCAGGAATGGTTTCTTTCCAAACAAGGGATTTTCAAACTATTACATTTAGGGTCTAAACGGATCTGCTCGCTAAGGTGGCCTACCACCAGAATGAAATGTATCCATTCTTTCGTGATTCATTCAACAAACACAGAGTGAGCACCATATCAGATCAGATTTATGTACCTCCTCCAATTTCCTTGGTCGCACCAGTCTCCTGGGCCCGTGGGCCGTTGTTCACAGAGAGCTCTGGCTTCCACTGGTCTTTTCGTGGCCACAGCTGCAATTACTCATCTTGGGCAACACCAGGCACCGCCCACTTTTCTCAGTCTCCCCATTGAGTGCTGAGCTCTGGCACTACTTCCGGTATGACACTGGCAATGGAAGCCACATGGATCTGGACCCCAGGCTTGACCTGACCAGATCTGTCCTACCCCACTGTAACGCAGATGAACACAGGGCAAGCAATCCAGTTTCCCTCGTGACTGTGCAGGGGCGGCAAGATGAGAGGTTGGGTAGTTAACTGCATGTTGGAAAACCTTGATCAGGAGAGAAAAGAGGATATATACCTCCTTCCCTTCCTCCCTCGAATCCACCATTCTAAGGCACAGTGATTGTGTTTAGTTCATCTGGAACATCCTTCATGGCTGAGCCACTGGCTGTGTGTCTTGCAAACCTGCAGCCAGTTTGATAATAGAGAGCCCTGATTGTGATTTTATGTTTGTTATTCCTTCTTCCTTATTTCATTTCTTTTTCTCTCAGTCTTGCTGTCTTGGGATGGGCCTTCCAAATCAAGAAGTAGCACTTAAGGTTTGCCTTGAGACTATCTCTATGGAGTCCTCCCCAGCTAAGAAAAGCAGCTAACGAAAACCAGACATCACTCTAGGTATGAGACATAAAGTGAACAAGACAGATGTGGTCCTCACCCTTATGCAGATTTCAGTATAATGGAAGGGACAGGAAGCACACTCCTGAACAAAAATAAAGAGAAAAAAGTATGCTTTGTGATAAGAGTTATAAAGGAAAGCCATCGACTTCTCATAGGTAAAGTGATGGTAGGAGAAGGACGATTAAATCGGTTTAAATACGGAGAGTTGAGCGGGTCTCTCTGAGGAGGTTATATTTAAATGGAGACATGAATTAGGAGTCAGCCATGATCCGAGCAAACAGAAGAGAATTCTCAGCTTCCAGAGTGGATAGTATGTGACAGGACCCCAAAACAAGAATGAACTTCGGGTGTTGGGAACACTCAGAAAAGATGAGGATGGTTGGAGTGTCATGAGCAAGGTGAGAAGTGACTGACTTCAGGCTAGGGAGGAAACAAGAACCAGATGCTGTACAGTGTTGAATGAGTTTGGATTTTATTCTAAGTGACACTGAAAGTCACTAAAATGTGTTAAGCAGAATTGTTACAGTAGAAACTGGTGGAGTCTTAATTCCAATTTCAATTCCAATTCAGGATGCTCGTTTATTTAGTTTACTAAAATTCTTTTACCTGTAACTCTAAGAGAAGAAAAGGATTGTGGAAATAAATATATGGAAGTAAAAATTTAAACCTGTACTGTGAGTAAGCATAAGCGTAAATGTTGTACATACACACAAATGCATGTCAAATACGGAGTGTGGGTTGACTTATAACCACCACTCTCTCCTATAGGACATTATAACCTATTATAGTACTAGCTTTCTTTTGTCCAGCTAGTCCAGCCATGTTTGTTGATCTGATTCATTCTCTACTTTGGTCTATCCTCATTCATTTTGGCTTATTTCCTGGTATTAAAGGAAGTTCACAGTATTTGTGGTTGCAGTTCTTGAAGTACAGAGCCTCTTTTGCTGCATGTAGAGTTTCATTAACTTAGTTCTATTGCTATAGCTGTCATTAGTGCCATCTGCTAATTCACAAATTCATGGAAGTAGAGAAGCACATTTTGCTGGTGTGCACTGCACAGTGACCTCTCCAAGAATGTCCCCTATACAATGGCACTTACAAAATGCCTGCTGCAGCTGCCAGGGGAGGCTTTTCATAGACCAACCTAGGTTAGGGTGAAAGCAACACATCTTCTAGGCAGAGAAAGCTTTCCTTTATCACTCTAAAGGCTTTGAGTCATGGTGGTTACCTATTTTCAACTATCACACGTTCCCAAATTGCCTCTCTGAAGTTAGGTTTTTAGTCACCTCATACCTATTTAAGGATGTTTTATTAACTAAGAGCTGGCAGGATTTTCTTTTTAGAATGGTTTCACAAAACAACAAGTCATGAAAATTAAAAACAAATACTGATGTCTGACATTATCCTAGCCCAAGTCAGACACAGGCAGGATTGGCAATAAGGAGAAGATTTAACAATTTAAGAATTATTGAGTTACCAAATGTATTATTTTCTGGTCAAAAATTGCACCATGGAGAATCATCCCTTTTCCTTGGTTGGAAAATTTTGTCAACTCAGAGGTAAGTTAGCAACACTTTAGCATGAATGTGATCACCATGTGGATTTACAGACAACGGTTGCCTGAGCTGGAGAGACACAGGACAGATTTTGACACAAGCAGATAGATGCTGTCTGCAAGGGCAGTGCTAGTAGGGAGGTCTCTAAACAGAGAACCCAAGGGAATTCTGGGTACCCAGGGGAAGTGGTTGCATCAGTGCTGAAAGCAAAGATGGTTGTGCGCCAAATTCTAACTTCAGACTTTTGCCTAAGGCAATACTGCTAGATTTCAAGTCCCACGAAAGGACCCTCCTTTTCAAGCAGATGGTGGCTTCACTGATAACAAAGAAAACAACAGTGGTGGAGGAAAAATGGCCAGACCAATCTCCAAAGAAGCGAAACACCAAGGGAGACATTATTAATGTATCTTGGAGAGTGAATCACTGGGAAAAAAAATCTTTAAATGGAAATGATACAATGGAATAATTTACTCAAGAGAGTCAGTGTTATCAAGTGCACAAGGGCCCTTGCTCTTTTCACACATTCTGCCTCCTTGCAGATTGATGAGCAAATAGAGTTAAAATATGTCCAATTACAAATAAAATGCAAGTGTTAAAGACTAGAATATTTTTATGTTGGGCATATTTTGTGCCCAGCTGGAATAATTTAAGTGAAGGTCTGAGAAGGTCTCTCTGAGGCGGGGATTTTCAAGTGAAGCAATAAAACTTTGAGTAATCAAAATAATATTCTGCCCCAAATTAAGAAACTTAAATTTCACTGGAAAAATATATGCAATGTCTCTGGCTTTGCTAATTTCTAGAAATAAGCTAATTTATAAATTGCATATTTAAGAAAACCTAAATTCTATAGAATTAATGAATGAGGACGATGAAAATTATTTGTTGCTTATGTATAGCATGTTAAGTTGATAAACACAGAGATACATGTATACTAAAATTTTCACACATGCTTGCATGTGTGTGTATGTAGGGAGCTTATTAAAGTATGAATCTGTGAGCCATATAGATTTAAAATCAGTTAATGTGGTTAAATCAGCGAATTATTAGTTGAAATAATCTACTGATTTCACGTGCTCTGTCATCACTGGGCCCATGCCCCAGTTTCATCTGCAAACCTGACCAAGGTTAAATCAGCCCAAGTATCGGGATTCTTTGTCATTTGTGCCCCATACTGGCCATTTTGACTCCTTCTGATGTTTGACCCCCTATTTTACCTGAACCTTGCTTTCCTACTAGGAAGTCCTCAACTCTCAATGCATCTGCATCTGGCTTCCATTTGATCTGTGGTTTCTGGGCACTACCTAGTCCTTTATGTTGTTTGTCAAAAATGTCTACACCCTCCTGATCCTGGCTGCTTATTGTCTCCAATATGTGGTTCTAAGACTTATCCCGAGGTGAGCACATGGACCTTCAGATGGGCTTTACAGGGATCTAACATTTAGTATAGTAAGGTATATACGGCTTTGGTAGAGCAGCTATAGTAAACTTGGTCCCTTTACCTGTGTAACCCCATTATAGAGCTGCTATCACATATCTTATATGGATGACTGGATCAGTTTTGCTGTGCTAATTGCCTTGTATACAAATATAAATAAAGCATAGTGTTTAATTCTTAAGGGCCTGGTAGGTAAGAGGGACTTAATGATAAATTTATGATATAGTAAGTACAGGTTAGTGATTGACATAAGTTGGGAGGCACAAAGAAAAGGGAATAATAAACTCTACTTATAGGTGAGGGGTCATACGTTCCAGTTTTCCCAGGAAAGCCCTGGTTTCTGACCCTTGCCCCAATGTCCACTGGAGTTTAGTAGTAAGTCTCACTTTCTTTCATTCTCCAGGGTGTCCCATTTCAGACAAGTAATTATGTGATGACTTCACTCATGTGGAAAGCAACAAAGAAAAAAGTAATGAACAAACAAACAACCCATGGACACAATCAATAGTTTAATGTTTACTTGGGAACAAGTGGGGAGGGGAGGGGAGAAGGGGGAGGGGTGAGAGGAGGAGGGGAAGCTAAATATAAGGTGATGGAAAGAGAAGTCACATTAGGTGGTGAACTTATTATATATCAAGTTGATAATGCACTGTAGAATTGTCTGCCTGAGGCCTATGCAATCCTTGCTAACAGATGTCACCCCAATAAGTCTAACAATAAAAATAATCTAAAAAGAAAGAAATTATGTATCGACCCTACTTATAGTGGAAGGTAGAGTAAATTTTATAAGGGAATTTAAGAAATAAAATCAAAATTATGAGAAGGGCTTTGCCTCTTGGATGAGACAGAAATGGAATGGCTGACAAAGGAAATGGGCCCCATGGCCCGAGCAATGTGTGGACCTGAAGAACCATTCATAGTTCACATAACTGTGCACATGGGAGAGGGTAGGGTGCTGTGGACTGAAGAAGAAATCAGGGATCAGCAAGAGGAGTCTTCTATGCCATTTCAAGGACCTTACACTTCTTGCAGACAATGGAGTCCCACTAAAGTTTTTAAAAAAAGAATAACCTGATTAGGTTTGCATTTTAGGAATAATGTGCAGAACAGATGAATAGGAACCGAAACTTTAGGCAGACAGGATAATTGGGAAACCATTGTAATCCTCCAACCAAGAGATGTTGAGGGACTAAGCTAAGCAAGAAGCAGTGAGGACAGAAACTAAAATAGAGATTTTAAAGCTATTTCTAAGGGAGTTGAGGGATGTTAAAGGTTTATCTGATTTGGAGGATAAAAGGAAAGGAAGAGACAAGATTATACTCAGTGAGCAGTTAAGTATCTAGATTAGGAGATCAGGATGAAATACGGGCCACAAGTATAGATATGGGAGTGTGAGTCAAAAAGGAAAGTCTGAAATGTAAGCAGGAAGAGTCCACAGCCAGAACGTGTCCTTCTAACTTTATTTGGACGGTGTGAGACTACAGGATTACAAATGGAAAAAAGCTTTAGGACAAAAAAAATATGCAAGAGACTTCTACCTCAGATCACTTTTAGTTAAATAATTTTGACAAATATTGGCACTGGAGCTTAAGTTGCCAGCACAATTTTCGTTATTTATTGATCATTGTTCTCTTTGAATGTGTTATCACTGAACTGCTATTATGTATGGATTGGGTATTTCTTATAGGCAGAACGAAAGTGCTCTCCCCCAAAGGCCATTTTGGAATGATTAATATGTATAATTCAAGCTGTTGGTAGAGGTCCCAGTCATTTTCCCTGAGTCAGCAATAAGCTATATTTATGACAGTGTATAATTCTCACACTCCCTGTCCTGGGGCAGAAGCAGAGTGCCCTACTCAAAGCGCATCTTGTGCTTGCCACACCCAAAGCCAAGGTCAGTTGGGGTACTTCCCTCAGTTGGCGAGTGTACATCTGAGCTATTAGCAAATTCTGAGTAGATACGTTTATGTAATTAAAGGTGCTTAAATAATGATACATAAACATTTCTCAAATATAAACATTTATACACAAGTATAAAGTCATACTTAAGGCTGAGGTGTTTTCTAAACATATTAGAATTAATTACTGTACTTTCAAGTTGTCATACCCAAGGAGAAGACATGTTTTATAGTTCCTGAGAATAATTTCTGAAGCATTATTTGAATATTCATGATATTTTTTAAATGATCAAAGCAAAATTCTCTTTTTGTCAATAATTTATATCTTAGTAAATATCACTATTTTGAATGATACAAATTAGAAATGAGTGCTAATTCACACAATATTTATAAATAAATTAATACATAATCAGATTTAAAAACAACTGATATACTTTTTAACTTTTGAGGTTGTTGTCAGCAAGAAGATGGAACTGGTTTAAAAGCAGTAAAATAAATATTTTCTTTAAAAAAATTTCAAAAGATTAATAACAATACATTCCAAATATTTTCAGCTTCTATTCTTACAAATTAATTTTAAGAATAGCTCTATTTATCATATATCACATTACATATAAATTAATGTGATTTATAATATTTTGCGTTTTATGTTTATTTAGTGGAATCCTCATATAGAGGGTGCCAAAAATATATACACGTTTTAAGAAAGGAAAAACCTGTATTAAAATTATAAAACTCTATATGTACTGATAACAAAAGATGCACACAAGTCACGTTTGACATCTGCAATTACAAGAGGTGCTCAGAGTGGTGACCATCAGTGTCCAGACACTTCTGATGATGGTGAACTACCGCTTGAGCAACCTTGACCAGAGTGTCCACTTGTATCACTGCGCATGTCATTTCAATTCCCTCCTGAATGAAATACTGCCAGTGTAGCCACTTTTCTAGGGTACACCACACCCTTTAAGGTCCCCCATAGGTAAAAGTCAAGGAGTGTTAAGTCAGGAGAACATGGGGGAAACTCAAACAACATTCTCGAGTTTTAAATACCACTTCAGAATGGTCTTGTGCTCCTTGAATGACAACCATGTTTCCACCATTTGACTGTCCTGCCTGTTGCACGGTGATGTTGGCATTCATTTGGTTAATGTCCTACTACACATTGCTACCATGGTTCAATTCAACTTTGAAAAGTAATACATAGATAACATCTCTTAAAATGTGTTTACGTATTTTTGGCTCCCTGGTATACCGTTGAGTATATGCTAAACACACGAAGCAAAATTATTTTCAAAAAGCAGTTTAAAATCCAGTAATTTAATTAAGCACAATTAACTCCCTCCTTTTTACTTAATTTTTTCCATAATAAATTAAATCCCACCGTATCAGGGAATCTTCGACCAATGGCTTTGTTTTGCTTGGGTAGTGGATGTTACAACGTGCCTTCGAGTTCTCCCCCAGAGCTAGCGTACGCCTTCCTCCAGTGTCTGTTAGTAATGGCTGCTGAGGCTGACTGCTAGGCCCCTCTCTGGGAATGCCTTTGGCTGAAGAAAGCTGCCTCACTCAAGGTTACCCCCTGTTCTAAGGGTGCAGCTCACATCCTGTAAAGATTGGTTATGAAAGAAACCAAAGTTCTTTCCCCTTGCCTTTCCATCTGGGGTATCTCTGGATGACCATCCCAACTCTAAAGCTCTCTGTGGGAGCAAGTGATGACTCTATTACATCTGCATGACAGTTCCAGCTCTGTTTCTTTTACCCTCCTGCAGGTGTTGCTCCCAAGAATAGTCCCTAATAAATCACCTGGATGAAAATCTCAGCTTCTCAGAGACTGTTTCCTGGAGAAACCAAGAGTTAGTGCCAATAATTAGTCTGAGGGAGCAGGTCCTAAAATAGAATTTTGAAACAGGATCCCTTCCCAGGTGGTAGGTAGATGCTGTGAACTTTGTGTCCCCCCAGACTTATCTGTTGAAACAAAAACCCTAATGTGACTGTATTTGGAGATAGTGCTTTTAGCAGATAAGAAAGGTTAAATGATGTCACAAGGACAGGGTTCTAACCCAGTAGGATTAGTGGCCTTATAAAACGAGAGAGAGAATGAAATCTCTTTTTCTTCATCATGTGACAGGATACATCAAAAAAGCAACCATCTGCAAGCCAGGAAAAGAACCATATTGGCACTCTGATCTTGAACTTCCAGACTCCAGAATTATAAGAAAATAAAAATTTTTATTGTTGTTTAAGCCACCCAGTGTGTGGCATTTTTTTTTTTACTTTTTATTTTTCAATTACAGTTGATATTCAATATTATATTAGTTTCAGGTGTACAACATAAGTGGGTAAGTCTGCTACCCACCTGGTACATACGTAGTTATTGCAGAATTATTGACTATGTTTTCTATGTAGTACTTTACTTCTCTTTGACTATTTTGTAACTTCTAATTTGTATGTCTTAATTTCTTCATCTTTTTTACCCAGTTCCCCGACACCTCTCCCATCTGGCAACCATCAGTTTTTTCTCTATATCTAGAGTTTGTTTCATTTTGTTTGTTCATTTATTTTGTTTTTCAGTTTCCGTATGTAGGTAAAATCATATGGTGCATTTCTTTCTCTGTCCAACTTATTTCACTTAGCATCATACCATTGAAGTTCATCCATGTTGTCACATAGGGTAAGATGTTATTCTTTTTTATGGTCGAGTAATATTCCATTGTATATATGTACACATCTTTATCTCTCAGTAAAAACTTAGGTTGCTTCCATATCTTGGCTATTGTAAATAAGGCTGCAATGAACATGGGGGTTCATATATCTTTTCAAATTAGTGTTTTGGATTTCTTTGGATAAATAACTACCCAGAGGTGGGATAACTGGGTCATATGGTGGTTCTATTTTTAATGTTTTCAGGAGCCACTGTAATGCTTTCCATAGCAGCTATACCAATTTGTAATCCCAGTAGTACATGAGGGTTCCTTTTGCTTCACATCACCCACATTTGTTGTTTGTTGATTTATTAGTGATAAGCATTCTTACAGGTGTGATATAAAATCTCATTATGATTTTAATTTGCATTTCTGTGATGATTAATGAAGTTGAGCATCTATTCCTATATGTCTATTGACCATCTGTTTGCCCTCTTTGGGGAAATGTCTATTGAGGTCCTCAATTTTAATCGGATCTTTTTGGTATTAAGCTGTATGAATCCCTTGTATATTTTGGTTATTAAACCCTTATCATTGGTTTATGTATCATTGGTGAATATCTTCTTCCATTTAGTAGGTTGTCCTTTTGTACTATTGATGGTTTCAATTGCTGTGCAAAAACTTTTTAGTTTGATGTAGTCTTGTTTGTTTATTTTTTCTATTGTTTCCCTTGCCTAAGGAGAGAACTCTAAAAAAATATATTGCTAAGAACAGTGTCAGAAGTTTACTGCCTATGTTTTCTTCTAGGAGTTTTGTGGTTTCAGGTCTTACATTTAAACCTTTGATCCATTTTGAGTTTATTCTTGTATATGATATAAGAAAGTAGTCTAGTTTTATTTATTTATTTGCACATGCAGTTCTCCCAATACCATTTATTGAAGAGATAGCCTTTATCCCATTGTATATTCTTACCTTCTTGTTCACCATTAATTCATCATATAGATGTGTGGGTTTATTTCTGGGCTTTCTATTCTGTTCCACTAATCTATGTATCTGTTTTTATGCCAGTAAAATCTATGTCCCATTGTGTTTTCATCTTCATTTGCCTGAGGAATTTATTTCAATTTCTTCTTGATCTTCCTTAATCCATTCATAGTTTACTAGTATGCTATTTAGCCTCCATGTGTTTGTGTGTTTTTTTGTAGTTTTCTTTTTGTAATTGATTTCTAGTTTCATTACCATTGTGATAGGAGAAAATGTTTGGTATGATTTCAATCTTCTAAAATTTATTGAGACTTGTTTTAGGACCCAGCACACTGTCTCTCCTTGAAAATGTTCTATGTGTGCTTGAAAAGAATCTATGTTCTGCTGGTATAGCTGTTGATGCAACTGAATACCAACCAACCTGCTAGTGACAGTGACCAACACTGATCCCCAAAAGTGGCAACATCCCTAAAGAGATCAACTAGCCACTTCATGGCAAGTTGATTCCATCTCAAAGGAGCAGCAATTTACCTTGACTGGAATCAACACATCGTGAATATAGGATTGTTCTCCTACTCCCAGGGGTTTAGTGAACAACATAGTTGAGGGGCATTTGACCCATCAACACAAGATCATATATGATATCACACTGGACAAAGGGACCTACAGCAAAGGAGGGAACACTGTAACCTTAGATCAACTAATCATAACACTGACTGCATTGCCCAGAAGCTACTGACATTTTCAAAGAAACAGCATTTTCAAAGAACTGCTGAGATGCCAGATTGAAGAAGATACAGTACGGAAGGTGCTCCAGCCTCCAGGATACAATATACAACAAGTTCTGACAATCAAATTCATGAACTCATTCTAGAAAAAGTGCTACATACCTCATTGCTAAATATCACTACCATTGCCTTTGAGGTACTCCCCTTGGGAAGCTATGCACTGACACCAGCACCTAGTCCACTCTCCAAAGCAATTTTGGAACTCTTTTTTCTGGAATGCCCATCAGAGCTGTCATAGTATGACCCTTGATGTTCTGAATGCCATAAAAATGTCTTCTTTTCAATATTTCCTTTATCTTTAGATAAAGAAAAAAAAGTCATTGCAGGACACATTAGGTAAGTAGGGAGGGTGTTCCAATATAATGATTAGTTTACTGGCTAAAAGCTCCCTCACAGACAGTACTGTGTGAGCTGGCGCATTGTTGTGATGCAAGAGCCATGATTGTTGGTGCAAAGTTCAGGTCATTTTTGTTTAACTTCTTTATGTAGCCTTTTCAGTACTTCCAAACAGTAAACTTGGTTGACTGTTTGTCCAGTTGTTACAAATTCATAAAGAACAATCCCTCTGATACCAAAAAAGTTTAGCAGGTCATTGTGACTTTTGATTTGAACTGATGGAACTTCTTTGGTAATGGAGAATTGGCTCCCATTGTGCACTTTGATGCATTGTTTCAGGGTTGTATTGGTACACCCATGTTTCATCACCAGGGATAACATGACCCAAAACATCATCTTGCCTCTGCAAATGGTCTTGGCAAACTTCTACTCTCATTTGCTTTTGTTCATTGGTGAGCTCCTTTGGGACTATTTTTGCACACACCTTTCTTATGCCAAGATTTTCAGTTAAGATTTCCCTGTTTCTCTATTGACGTTTACTTTATCTGCTCTGCTTCTCACAGTCAGCTGACAATTTTGATGCTCAATACAACTAATATTTGCAATGTTTTAATCAGTTATGCTTGTTACTGGCCACCCTGATCTCTTTTCATCAGTGAAGCTTTCTTTCCTGTCAGAAAAATGATTAATGCATTTATTTGTACACTGCCATTTTCTTCATGGCATTATTGCCATAACCTTAGACTAACAAGTCCCTGTCACTTCCAATCTTGCCAAGTTTAACAAGAAATTTAATGTTTGTTCATTACTCTAATTTAAGCTCTGGCATTCTTGCTGCAACATACAAAAACATGCATCAACAATAATGACCACCACTCAGCAAGACACTGCCACATGTCAACACGAACACAGCTGTGAGACACAGATATACTAAGGTTATGACACCTTACTGTGTTCTTTGTACAGTGCTTCCAATGTAAGCACATGGTGGCAAGTTCATGAACTTAATTGTTAGACCTCATATGTTCTAAATCAATGTTTGTTATATGGTTTCATATACCAATAGGTAGAATACTTGGGCCCAAGAAACAAAAGTGGTATTAGGATTGGTCTGGGTTATTGCCATAGATCCACTTGAAGAATTTATGCCTTCTGTCTTTGTAACTATGGATCTAGAGATCCTGAACCCCAGAGGGAGAATGTTTCTATCAAGAAGCACAGCAAGAGTATCATTAAACTCTGAGTTATGATGGCTACCTGATTACATTGGGCTCCTCATATGTGGGTTGTCCCCCTAGACAGGGTGTGTGCTAAGATGAGGTAACTGAAGGCAGTGCTAAGGAAGGGACTCTATGTGTCTTCAGGAGTCACAACTCCAGACATCTGAGGAAATGTATGGCTCAATCCTGAAGAAGGGATTGAATGACAACCACGCCAGCCACTACAGTCCAGTCCTTGCACTGCTTGGGTACATAGTCCTCGAATGGAACTTCTATTCCATTTGGAAACAGCTACCTCAGAATAATGGTTGTTTTCTTGTTTCTTCTTTTCCGTGAGAAAGTTTACAGGAAATTAGTGAAACTAACTATATTTCCACCATTACACCTGATCTTAGGCTGCAGGTGATACTCATCATCTAATTCTTCTATTGAAACCACATTACAGTTCACTTTCTCCTCTGCTAAGTCCTGTTGCCTGCATCTCCTTGCAGGCATTGCCTCTGAGAGCGAACCCCAGGGTGCATGCCCATCTCCATCATAAGAGTCTCTGTCCCAGGGATCTGCTCTGTCAGCCTCTCCGCTTTCCTCTTCCTCGAAAGGACATCAAAGAATGCGTGGTAAACACAGTGCTTAGACATAAACTTACAAAAAAGTACACTGACCTGCAAAAATGTCATATGATTCCTCATTTCTGGCATTCATTTGCAACTTTTAAGACGGATCTCTTTGTCTTCAATTTACCTGGAAAATTGGTGAAGAAAAATCTGCCTACAAATGTTAGTTTTGAGGAAAACACCTATGCCAGACAAACAAACAATACAAATACGCTGCTGAATTCCTTAGTTTTCCAGGCTGCCATCACAAAGCACCGCAGACCGAATGGCTTAAACAACAGATATGGATTGTCTCTCACTTCCGAAGGCTGAAAGTCTGAGATGAAGGTGTTGGCGTGGTTGGATCCTTCTTAGGGCTGAGAGGGAGAGTCTGTGCCAGGCCTTTGCTGGCCATCGTAGGGGCCCTTGGCTTTTAGTGCATCACCTCAAGCTCTGCCTTCACCTTCACATGGTGTTCTCCCTGTGTGAGTGTCTCTGAGTCCAAATTTCCCCTCATATCATTTATGAGGATGCCGATCATGCTGGATTAGGGGCCCATTCGACTTCAGTATGACGGCATCTTAATTTAACTAATTGCACCTGCACAACCTGGTTTCCGAATGAGGCCACATTCTGAGGTATTGGTGGACACAATTCAACCCATGATGCTGGATTCTGCAGGGAAGTTAAGTGGTAAAAATATGAAGTGTAGAAGTAATAGACGTGCTGAGATTCCTTTTTTATGGGAAGCTCAAATCACTACCCTCAAGAAAAATGACTTTCTTTGTACTTGCTGGTTGGGGGATTTCCCCCAGCAGTTGCATTTCAGATGAAGCAGCACAAAACACTGGGCTCCATTTCTGCCCTGACATGTACCTGTGTCTTTGTTCCATCTGAAAACTTGATGACACCGAAAGGAAGACAAAGAATAGGGTCCTCTCTGTATGAATCCACGGTAACTGATGACAGATCATCTTCCAGAGAAAGAGACTTGAATTTAGCAGTTAGAATTATGGGCACAAGTTCTAGAAGATGAAAACCCTCGTCATCCTACTTGGTTCACTGACTCTGAAAGACCCACATGCCATGTCACGTTGCCAAATTGAACATCTGCATGTTGGTCGGTACATGCCTTTGGTGTTGGCATTGGCCCTATGACCACAGAGCTTTCTATTGCAGCTATTTTTGTGGCTTGGCTCTTTTTTGTTCCCTTAGGTCCTATGGTGGAGCCAGAGGACACCCACGGTGGAAGCCAACGGAGTCTTCTTAATGAATGGCTTATTCTAGACCTAGTGATTGTGATTTGCAATGTTTCATAGCGTAGCTGGCTCAATTCCTGTTAGTGAAGGATCAAGTTAAATCAGGCATAAAAGTGATGTGGAATCTTTTCTTTTAGGAAGCCTTTCACAAAAGCACTCTTGCCCCAACCAAGGCTTCCTTTTATATGAGCTGTTAAAGGAGAGTTACATATTATGTAAGCCTATAGAGCATATAATGTGTCCTAGGTCTCTAAAACTACAGTCAGTCAGAAGCGTTGGAGGTAAAGGAGGTGTCTTATGCCCTGACCAATACCATCACGTGTGGGTACACAGGACCCTGAATAGAAAACCCAGGTCAATGTTTCCCATTGTGGGCTCCTTTCCAAGAACCATTTTATTAAATGCAGGATTCAGGAACCTGGTGGAACTCAGCCACTACTGCAAAACAAACAAACAAACAAACAAAACAAAACAAAAAAAACATATTTCAGTCTCTGAGTGTCACAGAGAACAGGGGAAATGAACCAAATGCTAAAGCAAATAAAAACAGCTTTTAGAATGTTGTCTGCTTGCTGCCAAATGTGGGCTCAGAGGGGGTGCCCTTGGGAGGGAATTGCACATGGCGAGGCCTTCCACGGAGAAGCATGGCTGGCAGGCCAGGAGGATTCAGAGTTATCACTGCCAGAGACTTGTGAGGCCCCAGTTTCTGCAGCTCGATCTGCAAGTGTCTGCCCATGAACAGTCACCCGTGGCGTTGTAGCTGCGGTGGGGAGGCTGGCAGTGGGTGGTGCCTGTTGGGGTTCAAACTGTCATTCAGTAGAAGAAAACCTGGAGGTTTCTCTTGGGGGCTTTAACCCTGTGGGGGTTAGGGCTATGAGGATCTGGTTTTTTAAAAGTTAATTAAGTTAGGGATTCTAAGAATGATGGGGAACCAGTTTCTAAAAATGATGGCATCCGGAAGGCTGTATAACAAAATGAGAGCTCGTGAACCACACATGGTCCCCTGGGGCATATGGATTGGCTATTGTGGCCTGCAAAGGGGGCTGTGGAAACATTGGGAAGGGTGGGGAAGATTGCAAGCTATTAAGTAAAGACTCTCAGCCAGGTCTAAAATGGTAAGGAAGAATGGCAGCCTTCCCTCGAGAAGATGAGACAGTTAGTGGGTACTTAGGTGTGCAGTAATGGCAGAAACAAAGTGAGTGTGGGTTTGTGGTTTCATGTATTATTGGGTAAATAAACTATATGTTAGGGTTCCCAATTTACATTGGAGGAAAATGAAGCCCGAGCATCTAATGACTTGTCCACGTTATCCCGCTAGGAAGTGGTTGAGTGCTAGATGCACCTTTATCCTCTGACCTGGGCCCACCAGCGAGCAGAACGATGTTGGGCTGTTGTTCACTCTACATACGCTTCTTTTCTTAGCAGTGAATAGTCAAAAGGGTGACAGCATGTAGAAGAAGGACCCACATTATGAAAAGGTCTTCTAAATCAGCCCCACAGAACCAAGTTGTCAAGTGCTAGGGAGTGCTAGCTAAAGTTTGGGAAGTGGCCTTTTGGCCAAACTTTAATGGTGAGTTTCGTCACTTACACGCTACTGTTTCAAAGTTGGTTCTGTTGAGCAGCTAATTAATCCTCTTGGGGCAATTACCAGCCACCAGAAATGGCCTGCTGCAGGCCCTTGCCGCTGGGCACAGTCTGCACTAAATAAGCAGCAGAAGAACCTTGAAGTGGCAGATTTGTAACCGCTCCTTCCTGAGGTCAGCACTTCGAGCACTCGTATGATCTGGGCCCAGCAGCACAGCATCACACACAGGTGGGTGTTCTGTAAGTGCTTTTTAATGATGCTGGTGGTGACGATGTATGAAGGCCTGTTTATACTTGCAGAGAGGGTCATGTATTTTAACAAGAAGGACTTTTGATTGGCATTTCAAAGAGGCTAGTGTTGTTGGAAAATGTCAGCACCCTGCATAGGAGGGCACTTCCTAAGTGGTAAGGGATTGGTTCTGCTAAGGGGATTAGGCTAATTGTTCAGGAGTGAGTGGGCAGGCTCAGTGGAGGTGATCTGAAGCCATTTTAATGGGCCTAGTGGAGCTCCTGGTGACGACCCATGCTAGTGGAACAAGATGCTCAGATGGAAATCCCCCATCATTGCTTAGCATTGCTTCCATTGGGGTACCAGCTGCCCTCACGTATTGTTCTCGTGCCTGGTAGGCTGACTCAGTTTCTGGGCTGGAACAAAGGAACACTGATCAAAGGAACTGCCACCCCTCCATGTGGCACAGGGCTCCTTTGCCTCCAAAGATGAAAAGATGAAAGGTGAGCCTTTTTATTCGTGCCAGTTCAAGATCAATCTAAGATGAGGTCAAACCCTGTCAGAATAGAAAGTTCTGTTGATGAAAGTCAGGGAGGAAAACGGCTTTCTCCTAAGTAAGCACCAGGCTGGGTTGCAGCTTAACATTGCTTCGAGTTTGCAAGCTTCAGGAATAAAAGATAAGCTCTGGAATTCAAAGATAAAAGAGAATAGTAGTTGGTGTTACACAGGGTCCAGCAAAAGTTACGTCCCTGTTTAAGTAGTTATAATATTGTTATGTTACAGAATTACATATTTATGAGTTTGTCATAAAAGATTTGATATGGATTACTAGCTCATGAAAAAGGGCATTATTTCTGTCAGACCCTGTGTACGGTAGGTACTTGATGTCTGTCTGCAACCTTGTCTCACATGATGGAAATAAAAGTTGGGTGAAACACTTAAATTTCAAGTATTGGTTGTCCCAGCCCAAAATGACCGAATCAGTAATTCTGTTAGCCAAAGACTGAGATGCTATTATTTGCCTTCACAGTCCAATACTTTCACATTAGTCAGTTTGAATTTTTTGTGCGTGAGACCATCCCATGACCATAAACATCACTGCCATCCTAAAATGGACTAAAAAAAGGGTGTTCTAGAACCAAAAACTGGCTTTTGCACGAATGTCTTGTATTATGAATATTTAAGGATATTAACTACTGGTGGATAGTTTCAGACTTCGCAGTGTTGTCAGGGGCATGGGAATTTTAAGTAATAATGCTCTAAAAGGCTGTGGCTTATCTGAATCAGACATTCAGATAAAGAAATGGCTCGGGTGGCAACAGAGGGAGGTGCAGGGCAGGGCAGCCGGCGTGTCAGCTTGGGCGCCTCGGAATGCACAAGCCTTGCTGCCCTGTGAGATTTGCACCTGCAGCAAACTAACTTGGGGTTTCTCTAGAATGTAAATTGAGGAACAGTATACACAAATGGCTGTCAGCCTAGAAATTCCAAGCCTTCCCACATTGGTTTTGTAAACAGAATCTTAACACCCACATTACATATCTGGCCTGGGTTGCCTATAATCATTTCAGTTCCTTTGGTGAGTGGACGACAACTGTTTCAGAGGTTGGAATCTTTCCTTTTTGTTTGAATATTTAAGTGTGCTTTCTTTACGGAGCATAACTGGTCCAAGACAGCTCTTCCTTAAATGAAAAAAAAAACTTCAATAAAATGTACTGTTTCTCTGTTCAGCACTCTCTTTCTGTGGACACATTCATCTCTGAAACTCTTCATTTTGGATTATCAAAGAGCTAAGGAGAGTAATGCAGATTTTGATGAAATCGACCACAACTTTGAACTAGTCCTTCTCTAGAACAGTGTCAGCATCACTCTGGGGGGTTGGTAAAAAATGGAGATTCCTGGAATTCAACCCAGGTCTCTTGAATCAAAATTCCTAGTGCTGGTACAGGAATCTTCTGCTCACATGAGTCTGATAAGCACTTTTGCAGACCTCTGCCAGAAGCCACCAGCTTGTGCTCGACCTACTACAGAGCCTTAGGGGAGCATTTCTCATGCAGGCATTGAAATTCGTCCCATTTTTGTTACCTACCTTTTGTCTCATTCTAGAGATACGGATGATTGTCTGAATCAAGCTTGTCTGACACACGGCCCAGGATGGCTTTGAATGCAGCATGACACAAATGTGTAAACTTATAACATTATGAGACTATTTTTTACAAACTTTTTTTTTTTTAGCTCATCAGCTATCGTTAGTGTTAGTGTATTGTATGTGTGGCCCAAGACAGTTCTTCTTCTTCCCATGTGGTCCAGGGAAGCCCAAAGGTTGGACATGCCTTGTCTAAATGATTTGCTTAAAAGAGAAATGAGGATTTTTCTCCCCTTTTTCTCCCCTGTTTTTCTCCCCTATCACCCTCCTCTTCTTCCCTCTCCTCTCTTACAACTTTCCTGGCCTCAGTTACAAACATATGTGCCGTACTGAGGAAGGTATAGGGGAAAATGCCAGACAACAATAATACGTCAAGGTGAGCCAACCTCCTTGCGGTGTTCGTGTGGGTTCTCCAGGGCGAGGATGGCACGTGGCAGGGCTTCTGGGGAGAGCGCGGGCGGGGGGCTGGAAAGCTGCATGCCGAGACACGAAACAAAGGCATCACTTAGGGGGAAGGGCCAAGGTAGTGGAAATACCGGACTGTGCAAATGCTCCCCAAACTACCACACGATGTAACTAACTGTGTGCGGAAGACAAGGGTGTAAATAAATGTCTTGGACTTCCAGCTGAGACAAAGACGTGGTTGCTTATGTGTAGAGACACGGCATCACACATCACAGAACGTTGTAGCCAGCACCCCTCTTCCGTGTGGCTACCTCCAAATCCTAAAAGTAGCCGGAAATATGCCTGGGTAACCGTTTTATGCTCACAGAGATCCTTAACAAAGGATATGTTGAAATTAAGTTCATTCTTTGTAATTCATTTAAACATGACTACGTATGTCTACCAGGAAGCAATTTTTTTTTCCTCTGAACTCACCTTAAGTAAGGGCAAAGCATGCTATGATTTGGGGGTACTATAGGCTTCTCCCTGTCTCTTATTATTTCCCATCCAGCCTACAGTGCTTTTATTAACTTGCACCCAAAGAACAGCTCCTTTAGATGAGACATTACGCTTAAAGCTCCCAAATCAGAGTCCCCGAAGCCATTTCACAGCAAGCTACTTCCGAGGAAGTAGGTAGCTGTCAATCAGAAAGTGTCATGGCCCGGTGAGTATGGATTGGAGAGAGCAGGATGCAGAGAAGTGGGGAATGAGTGGTTGTGTGGGGAGGACAGGCCCGACAGGAGTGTCACATATGGCATGAGGGCGTCAGGAGTCCATAAAGGAAACGTAAGGGCAACACTGAGAGATTGCTTCGCGATCATTCCCTGGGCTGGATGTGATTATGGGCTTAATGGAGTAAATAAAATAGGTTCAGAAGCTGAGGCCAGGCGAAGCCGAGTCCATTTAAATGCAATGCATGGACATAACCTGTGGCAGGAGTCATAGCATGTGTCAGCTGGCTGTTTAGCCTTCATCCAACTGTTATTTTCTCTGCATTAAACCAACACTGATGGATTATTTTAGAGAATGGATAGACCAATTTCTCTAATTGGTCTAAGGCTAAAGGAAAACAATAATTGACCTCATTCTCCTAACTGTGAATGGGGAAGACAATTCATGTGCTCTCTCTCTTTTTTTTTTTTTGTTTTTTTCCTGGCAGGATTAGTTCTAATAATTCACGTCCACGAGAACTCAATTTGTTGGAGAAAAGCATCACAAAAATTGAAGTTATAGGTTTTTTAACTCTGTTCAAAAAAGCCTTTCCCTAAGTGGAAAATAGGTTAAATAATGTTTTCTTGCCTTTCTTTCTCATCCTGGTGCTTGAATTTCCGATTCATGTGCACTAAGGACATTGGGGATGTGGGAGCAAAGTGACTGTAAAGTATACAGCGCTATTGAGGGGCAGAACCGGCTCCTGAGACCCTGCTAATTGGGTGGGTACCTGCCTTCTCCCTCGCTGGCCCATCTGCCAGGGCTTTACACGTGCATAAAGACATATTCTGAGTTTGAACATGTCAAGTTCTAAGGTAATGGGACCCGTGTTCACCAATTCATATGAAAATCAGCCTCATTATGTTACAGTTGGGGTTGCATGCTGTCAGTGCGATGGGATGTGAGGTTAGGAAATCAACACACCTTTGGCAAATAGCAGAGAACATCTCATGTCCATATGGATCGAAATTGGTGTTCAAAAACGCAAATCTTGTGCCGGCCAGCAAACAAAAACAAAAATAGCAAATAAAAACTTAAATATAAAAAAACACCTGTTCTATTCAGCTTCTGGGGCTCCAGTTTAGGATTTGTGCTTTAAAATCATGTTTCAAGTTTATAAATGCCTTTCCAAACCCATTCGTAAGCCATTTTTGGAGGATGGGTTCTTTTGGGTCATCTACCTTTCTTGCTATATTTTATAATTAAAATAGTAATTAAAAGACAAAGAATCAGGGGTTATGCATGTCTTTGACTCCTAACATAGAATATAGATAAAACCCAAATATTGAAATTTGTCTAAGTGGATGCACTGTAGACTCTCCATTAACCGGAAATCAAGCAACTGGCACGTTTTGCCAGTTGCTTGAGATTTGCCGGTTGCTTGAGAGGGCTGCTTGCTTGAGTTCCTGTTAACAGAGAGCCTGGGTACATTTATCCGGCATCTACCAATCCCCATGGGTGCCGGTTAATTGAGAGTCTACTGTACCACTTTGTCGACTTGATTTCTATGTCGGTACGGTGTTTGTCAATGTAAGAGTCATGTTCTGAGGTGACACTAGCAAAGGAAAATGACTTTCAGAATACTCCGAGTAAAACAGGAGTGAAAAACAAAATGAATCACAATACTGGGAGGCAGGTTCTGTGTAATATTATCGTTGTTACGATTACAATTTTCTAATCTGTCACTATGTACCTGGTACTACATAGATAGCAAAGACTCAATTTATGGTTGTTGAATTAAAAAAAAAATCAGTTATTCTCTTGTACTCCATTTTTTGCAGCATCTTTTATTTCAAATAAAGTCCTGGGTAGAAATGTCAGTATAATCCATAACTAATGCACCAGAATAGCAATGTGACAAAATCTGTGTCTTAAATGAGTAGATTAAGGGAAAGTAACTCTTCCTGAAGTCCCATCCATAAAAGACATCTTGGAGATTTTGTAATTTCTTCGTGTCTCATCGAAACAACCCAACGTAGAACTGAAGCATCTACCAGGATGATGGATGTGCAGTAAATCCGAACCAGTTAAACCTTAACAGTGTAAACGGAACCTTTAAATTGTGTGAACCACTCGCAGCCTTGCAACTCTTTACATGTGCAAAGAATTGAATGAAGACATATGGTCACCATCAACTTGGTTATTTAATTCCGAGATGACACACGTATTAATCTAACTGAAAGGGGAAGCTACTATATAGCTGGTTGTAATTAGTGAACCACAAATTTCTATAACCACTTCAGTCTAAACCAAAAGCCAAAGTGTGGCATTTCGTGATTACACCATCCCACCCAGATTTGCATTTCTTGATGAATTCCCAAGGTTAGGATATGAGCCATACTGTAAAACCAACCCTCAATTACACCTTTTTAGAGGGGAAGATTAGTGGCAGGTGGCGCCAGCTATAAAAGCCTCATTAAAACACCTTCTGGTAGAATTTCACAAAAGGAAGCCACCAGATGGAGACCCATCTCCACATGGTAGTCTTACCTCAAATGAGAGTTTCACCTGACACGTTGGGGACAGACAATTTTTTCTCACCTAACAAGCCACTGAGGTTCAAAAGACGATCTATTAGGATTAATCGTACTTGATCACTAATCCATTGTCATGCCATATGCTGACAGTGTTGTTCACTGTGAAGCCCAGAGCCAGGTAGAGCCCCTGTGGTAATGTAAGCCCTCCCAGTTTGCTGCGACTAATCTAATTTCATGTCCTCCCAGACCTCAGATGCCAGGCGCGGGGCTTAACTCTTTCCATGCTGCCTCTGATGCATTTTGAACGGTCGCACATCTGATGTCCAAGGTAATGATGCTGAAACGTGCTGACTAATCAGGAAGCGATTTTCCTGGTGTTGCTTGCTTAGCAAGGTGAATGGATAAAAGGTATTTATTCCATTGTGGACCAATTCAAAGACTGAGTCCTGGCCTTCTTATTGGCACAGCTTGATATTACTCATCTCCTCCTCTTCCCTGAATGTGTGTGCCAAATCTGCAATTTACTGGATTGGAACAATTGGCCAGCTGGGCAGAGAAAGTGAAGTTTATGTCTCATAAAGGAGGTCTGTCACCTTCTGCGAGCCCTGAAATGGCAAGATTTCCCCCCCTGTGGTTGGCCTTTGGGATGGATTCAAGCCATTAAGTTCCAAACAGTATAACTCACATTTTATGTGTGTGTGCATGTGTGTGTGTATGTATATATACACACACACAGAGAGAGAGAGAGTTCTATTGTATGTTTTATGTTAAGCTACTTACAAATACCACCCACTAAGTTGCTTTCTAAAAGAAAGATGACCTTTTTTGCTCAAGGCCCCCTGTCTAGGAGTTGCACGCATGAAGGTAATCACACACATATGGCCACATGAGCTGCACACATTTCATTCTAGTCCTGGGGCCCCAATATGAGGAGTTAAATAGCATAACTTCCAAATTCTCGGCAGTATTTTGTGGTCACTTGGTTTCAGCTATAGACAGACTGCTAGAGGGGATAGAGTAAATAATCCATCTGCAGTGTATATTAAACAATATCATCACGATAACAATAGTCCTAAAGTAATGCCATATGCATTTAGCAAACGGAGCCTGGCCTCCCGATGAGCCTTGAGTGCAGGGCTTCACACCTTCCAGAAAAAAACTGCTCCCTGGGATGCAATTGTATTTAGATGTTACCAAATTGTAGGACCTAATTAGTGTTTCAAAATATAACCTATATACTGCCTAACTGCCCAGGTGTGTGTGCCGGCGGGAGGGGTTGGGGGGATACTTCTTAAAACACATAGTCCTGTAAACCTCAACATGGACTTACAGAATCAGGCTCTCTGGAGGTAGAATCCAAACATTTACATATTTCGACAAGTTGTTTGTTTGTTTTGACACGTTTTTCCAGGTGATTCTAATGTACACTGTAACTGAAGGTCCAGGATAAAGAACAGGCTCCCAATGCCCCTACTGGCTCTCTGGATCAAATTTGTAACTATGAAAGTTTGCTAGGAGTATTTATTGTTATTCAAATGGTGTATCTAATGTGTCCCATACTGTACATGCTTATGAACACTTAAAGAACCTTAAGAAACTCTAATGACATATAAATCACTCTAGCTTCACTCTAATAGTTTATGTCATCATCAGACACCACACATCAAAATATAACTTCAGCATTTTGCAGCTAGAAGACTTTATTTCATATGAGCATTGCCAGGTTTGGCCAGACCAGAGTGAGTCTTTTAGAGGCAAGAAAGCTCTGTAGCCAGAGGCAGAGGTTTTCCCTGTAAGTACACGCAGGGAATGTCCCTTTTCTATTTGATGCCATTGCATTTCTGATATGTGATGGACAGTCCCTAGTCTCATTAGCCTCCTTCCTTGTTCACACACGACTTGTACTTTAGTATATCAAGTCATCCAAGATGTAAATATTTTCTTATAAGCTTTGCTAATCAGATTCCAGAGAATAAAGTCCTGGCTCACCCATGAACAGTAGAATGCTACCTCATCTCCCCAGTCCCACCTTCACCCCAGGGTCCACAGGCATAGGGGCTCTGCTAAAGCAGAAAGGCACCCAAGAGAAGAGTGTGATGCCCTGAAACCTTGAAGTCGAAGAGACAAGCAAAGGAGAAATCAGCGAGGACTGGCTCCCCCAGTGTGACCCTGGACCTGAATCCGCCCATCAGAGACAAATACCCCATTTGTGGGTGGGATAGAGTCAATGCAAGAGGTTAGTGTCACTGGGGGAACCAGGAAGCACCTGGAAGCAGGAGGGCGATCCCTCTGAATCAGGGCCGCTGTGCACCTTAGGAGGGACAGGCTTCTCCCGGGTGCCTGGCGTCCCAGAGCAGACGCTGGGAGTATCTGTGGGACAGGACCCGGAGAGGGATCTGGGTCTCCGCAGTGATAAATGAGAGTGACAGCTTGAACCCTGCTGTGCAGTTCTGAGAGCTCCTCCTCCTTGGCCCGGGTGAGGCCTGGAGATGTAGGTAAGTTCAGAAAGAAAACAAAAACTCTCTAAATCTGGCCTTGTTTCTTCCTGGTGCACACATATATGTGACGGTGTGTTGATCCTGCCCGTCTCGTCTTCTCTCCCTTGTTGCCCTGTTATTGCAAGAGAAAATGAACCCCGCCATGATGTCCTTCAGGAGATACGCCTCCCAGGGACTCTCAGGAAACAACGGTGGTGCAGGCAGGGTACCCGGAATTGAGTTCGTGACGTAACAAATATGAATGATCTTGAACATCCTTTTTCTTTATTTTTCATGTGTCTGGCTTCTTTCACAGTCATATCTACTGCTAGAAAATAACCATGGTGCACCCAAATCACAGCGCAGTTGAAAGCATTTGATATAAACGAGGCTGTTCTGCTTTGATAAGAAAAGAATTAAGGTAAATTCTGATGAAGCAGCATTTATATTTATCTTTACTGTTTCTACTTTGGGTACTATTGGGTCAGCTCTAAATTTTCCTTGCTGCATTTCCCCCAAAGCTGCTTCTATCCTTTCTTGATTGTTATTTTTAAATTTTGCTTCCATTCCTTCCAAGGTTCTCTCTGGTTATGTCTAGACAGGGTTAGGTATTCTCCCATTTAATGGAAAGTTTCTATTCGTTTCTGAATGTTGGTCATAGCCTTCCTCAGGTAGTGTTTATTCTTTGGCCTGCCTTTCTTCTCCTTGCTTTTCCCTACCCCCCAATATTTCCCACCATTAGTTTAAAGTCAGAATTTCTGTGCTTTCTATGTTTGCAAGATATCTAAGTTGTAGTTACTTGTAGCTGTTTGCTGAGCCTATTTCTGCAGAGTAGGGGAAAGTGAACCTACATATTTCTAGGCTCTCAGCTCTGCATGCACTAATATGTGGAAAAAAATCCTTTGGTTCATGAGTGAAGAGAGATGGCCATGATATCCAACACTCCTTAGTCAATTTGGTTATCAAAATAAAACATTTTTTTTCTTCTGTAAAGCGTTTACTCATAGGGCTTTTATCTTCTCTGGTTACCTCAGCTTTCCCCCAAAGATGAAATCTAAGCCCCAATTAGGGTGAGTGGGGGGTGGGGGAGGAGCAGAGTGATGGGCCCACATCCCCAGCCATGGTTCTCACTAAACTCACCACGGGATTCTCGCAAACAACCTAATTTCTTCCCCTTTAACTAATCCAAGGCGGGTCTGACCTTTGCAGGCCAGAGGGCGGGAGCTGAGAAGCACTCCCCCAAATGAGCGAGGATGTATATCTGTTTACTGCACAGCAAGCTGGCCTCGAGCTAATGACATTAATCCCCCTACTGCGTTTCATTAGGTGACAGACAGGGAGCCACACTTCGGAGGGAATCGACTGCTTCTCCCCATCAACCAGCTGTGGAGAGGAGTCGCTCCAGGATCAGTGCCGCTCCCCTCATTTGCTTTTCTTCCTCTATTATCCCTGACATGTTCACTGAACTACAGACTGCATATGTTTAAAAATAATTAAACGCGCTCCAAACAAATAGGCAATGTTTCCATGATCCCGGCAATGAATGTTCTGGGTGTTTTGACAGATTTTTCTGCTCATTGGATTCGTCAAGCAGCCTGGCTCTTTGCTGTCACTCCTGACAAACTGGCAGATAAAACCCCAGGGCAGGCTCCCTGGCCCAAGTTCCTTCCTCTACCCTGACCTTGAGGCATAGAGAAACTTCCAGGGTGAAGGGCCAAAGACCACTGGGAAGATCTATCTCTGGGCTCCAAGGGCATTGTGGTTTGTAAGTGGAGCCATTAGATGAAGGGGAAAAAAAAAAAAAGAAGAGCAAAATAAACTTGGAGTTTTATTTGGAATGGTTCTGCTGTATCATACTGAGAAAAGAGATCCAAACTAATCATATGATTAAAAACGAAAGGGGACCAGTGGGCATTCAGACCATCTTCCCAACTCCATATCAAATCTGCACTTGTCCACCCCTGCCTGCAATGCCGCCCTTTGAACTTTTATTTTCATTAAAATGCCTCTGTTAAAAGATGAAGAAGTAGAAGAAAGAAGAGAAAGGGGAGAGAAGGTATAGTTTATAAAGCTACATAAAACACAGCAGGATAAAGCAAATGAAATTATGTCTAAGGAAAGTTATCCAAAGAGAAAGAATGAGAAGGTAAGAAAGGGACTTGTAAGTCTGGGCACAAAAACCAGGCTAAAAAATAAGAGAAGCCTAATTATTTTTCATACAGAGACCAGGGTCTTCCTCATGCAAAAGATACACATCATCAACAAAATCCTCAACAATATTCCCCGAGTGACAGACGGATAGATGAACTGGTGTTTCCTGATCTCTTGACATAGGCTTATGGACTCTTGCAAAAGCCTAACTGTTCTCAAGGAGTTCTGTGAAGTAAGGAGTTGTGGTTGTGTATATCCAAACTGTCAGGGAAAAATAATCAGTGTATGTTGGTCTCAAACACAGCTCTACTGGTCTGGCTCAACCTGAGCATAGCTTTGAGAGAAAACATAGGCATGGACACTCTCTAGATCCACTAGTTAAGCAATACTCTTCACTGCAATTAGAATCAATATTGACAACCATTAATGTGCAGTCACATTGTTACCCATTGGCTGCTCTGACAGTCAGTGGTGCCCGAGGTGATCCTATATCCTATGAACCTTAAAGATCCAAAAAGAACCTGCAGGAAAGTCAAAGTTTCTCCTCAAGGTGACCAGGACACAGGTAAGTTGGTGGCAGTATTCTCCAGACTACCTGGACTATCACCACCTTCTTAGGACAGAGAATTCTCTGTTGCTGGGGGAAATTCTGGCAATCTTTTGTTTCTGGGAGTTCATTATGCTGATTGGGAAAAGCTATGGAATTACAGGCGGCCAAGAAAGGCTAAACTGATTTACATTCTATGGACAGGAAGCTAGTGATCTCGGAAAAAATGGGAAAGCCATGGAGCTGGAAAGTCACAGAGAGGGAAAGAGTGTAGTAGAGCACAGTATTAGTCTCCTAGGACTTCTCGAATGTAGTACCACAGACTAGGAGGCTTAGAAAAACAGAATTCAGAAGACCAGAAGCTCAAAGTCAAGGTGTTTACAAGGTCATGCTCCCACAAAAGGCACTGAGAAGGATCTGCTACAGCTCTTCCCTTGGTTTGTAGGGCCATCTTCTGCTCTGTCTACTCATGTTGTCTTCCCTCTGTGCCCAAATTTCTTCTTTTCTAAGAACACCAGTCAGACATAGAGGTTTAGGGCTGACCTCCAAAGACCTTATTTAAACTTGGTGACTTCTGTAAGATCCTATTTCCAAATAAGGTCCTATTTTAAGATAGTGTGGTTTAGACTTTTAAAATATTGCTTTAGGAGGGGTGGGAAGGGAGGTACCTTTCAACGCCTAACAGAGACAATGAACTAATCACAGCAGGCTAGGGTTTGGAAAGAGAGAGCTGAGATTTTTCTGGACATTACCCAAGATCCTTAGCGAAAGAACTGGTCTAAGGCTTAGTTTTAATTTTCAAGAGAAAATACATGCTTTGGACTAAAGTTCAAAAGGTCCAAAAAATAATATAATGAAAAAGAGTCGCTGACCCACCGGTGTGCCTGAGCCACTCTCTCACCCATCACAGGCAACTCCCCAGTTACTCGTTCCTTGTGTTCGTGTCGGGAGGACCTCATGCACGTAGAGGTATACGGGTAATACTGCATATTTTCTGCTCTTGTACACAGTAATTATCCACTACATGCGCTGTTTTACCTTGCTTCTTTCACTTGAAGATACATCTCAGGAATCATTCCATTTCTGTTCATTTGGAGCTGCCTTATGCATTTAAATAATTGCATTGTCTGGTGATTCCCTCGTGTGTTTAACCAGGGCTTTATGAATTAACACATAGGCCAGTTCCATTCTTTTTCTGTTATAAACAATGCCGAAATGGCAATTTTCTGTATGTGCAATGACTAATTATTTATGAGATGGCATATATGTATGGTATAACTCCCATATCCAAAAGCATATAGGTTGTAAATTTTAGTAAATGTCGCAAATGCTCTCCGTGAAGTTTGTCGTATGGTACATTCCCACCTGAAATATGGCATAGTGTCTGATTCCTCACACCTCGTTCGACACGCTATGTTATCCAACATTTTAATTTTTACCAAGCTGAAAGATGACAAATATTTCATTATACCTTTCATCTACATTTAAAAATTATGAATAGGTTTTTGTATTTTTTTCTATGTTTAAGAACTATTTGCATTTTCTTTTCCATAGAGTGTTTGTTTATGCCTTTTGTTCATCTATTGGGTAGTTGGTCTTTTTTCTTACTTGCAGTAGCTTTTACATTTTAAGAAAATTAGCTCTTTTCTGTGATAGAACTTGCAAATATTTCTCCCTGATCATCACTTGATGTATGTATTTTTTGTGTGTGTGGTGTATTTTTTCATCGAGAAATGTTTTAATTTCATGTAGTCTTTCATAACATAGATTTTGTGTATTTAGAACTTCTCTACTCAGAAATAATTAATTACATACATTACACATTTTAAGTTGTTTCATGTTTTAATTTTTACATTTATTATAATAATCTGCAGAGATATTTTGGGTGTAAAGTTCATTTGCTCTTTAATGCCTCTTAAAGCATATTGATCTGGTCAGAATATGACACTGAGACTGACTGAGGTAGTGCCACTTAGATGTATATTTTTTATATGGAAATATGTTCAAATAGGATATGAAGCAGGTATGAATATATCAGCCTATGTATTACGGTATGCAACAATATAATTTTATTTTTCGATAATCTCTTTCCATTTTGAGCTTTATTCCACAGTTCAACTAGGGTAAAGTTAGCAGGTTGGGGTAAATACAGTCAATTCAGAATTGTCTTTTAGCACTCATTTTCCTTTATTCTATCTAAATTGCCCTCATGTCTTGAAATGACATCATAGAAGCTGTATGGCGGTGTTAGGATCACCCTCTGTTCATCCTCGTTCTGTGAGATATAGCACATTTTTTTCCCTTTATCCCTTTAAGTCTCAAACAGCTTATTGTCTAGGTTTGACATGGAGATTTTTAGGAAAATACTTGCAGAGCTAGTTGTGATTACTTTTTCACTCCACTCTCCCAGTTCAGATTAAAAAAGAATGTTGGGGTATTTGACCTAGGAGTGTTATAGAGAACATTGAAAAGAGAACCCCTAAGTCCTCCCCGTCACCCACAGAATCAGTTCCAGGAAAAGGTGACAGAAGCCCAACATTAGCCGGTGTACCTGAGAACAGAGAAAATCTGTGCCCCAGTCCCCTAATGACCTGGAAGATGACAATCTAGGTTCACTAATCCTGCTGGGAGTCAGTGGAGGTGCTGAGATGGCTGCAAGGTGCACCTAAAACTGCTTCACTGCATTTCTGGTCTTTCCAATTAGGTGGGAAAGAGACGAAGGTGTTTGCAGGTGTCTGGTAGTGGTTGGATGTGACACCATGAGTCATGGATCTGGAAGAGAATTATGGTTGTGATGAGGAGCTATCATAGGAGAGAGAGAGTTGTTTGACTCTTACAGCAATGTGACCAGAAAGCAATAGAGCAGTCCCAGAAGATGCTATCTACTTTCTGTGGTTTCACTGTTACAAATTACTTTTGGTGTTATAAGGACCACATGTTGATCTTTCTGGACGTAGAGAAAGGATCTTTGGTTATCTAGAGAAATTCAATGAAGCATAAAGAGCAAAAGATAATCTAGTTAACATCTTCCAGTTGTAAAGGCCAAAAGTCAAATAACAAAACATTTTCTACAGTACATATAATCTTTATTAAAAATGAATAACCCAAAATATAAAACAATGACATTTTAAAAGGAATGTGATTATCCAGGGTGAAGAAATTATAGATGAATTTGATTTATTTTTTAATTTATGTATTTATAAACTAATGCAATTTCTGACTCATTTTATGAAAATGAAAAAGCAATATATCAATAATCAGTTTAGAAAATTTAAAAATACACAAAAATACAATGAAGAAAATAAAATGACCCAAAACTCCAGATCTAAGATAGCAACTCTGTCAGTGTTTTGGGTATACATTTTTTATTTTTATATAGGCAGACTTAGGTTCTATACAATTGGAATTATTTTGTATCTCCTTCTTCATAAATGTTCAAGCCTTAACAACACATTATGAATATTTTCACGTGTTACTAAATGTTCTTTATCACATGACATTTTGCAATATTCTATGAAATAGATATGCTATAAAAATTTTAAAGTATCTTGTGGTACATGTAGAGTTTCTAATTTTTAAATGATTATACAAATAACTCTACGATGAAACATTTATAAATAAATATTTATTTAAGTCCTTGGTTATTTTTGTAATGTTATTTTTTCTAGAAGTGAAACTGCTGTGTTATAGTATAAATACATTAATCTACTGTGGAAAAACGTCTAATCACTTATAGCCAGTTGTCCACCTTGGACAAATGAAACCTATGTAAAATGTCTGATTCCAACTCATGTGACTTTCCTAGGGTGTCATCTTAGAAAACCTAATTAAAAATGACTTCTGTATATGAATATGGTCATATGCTGTATAAGATTATTAGCTACAATGTAGTTAAATATTAAGCATCCACAGCAAAAATGCTTCTTGTGTTATTTTAGAAAAGTTGATATGGAATTTTTTTTCTCAGCATAGCCTAGTTCATAAAAATAAAAAGTTAAAAGATATCAGGGCTGTCTGGAAAGTATGCAGCGTGTCATATGAAAAATAGAGGCATTTAAGGCTGGATTGTTTCTGGACAGCCCTCCTATTGCCAGAGTATACGTGAGTATGGTGGTTTCAACATGGCGACCAACTCCTTCGTTCTCCTCACATACGTGCAGCTGGGGAAGGCACTCCATGACTTAGAAGACTGCGAGTGTTAACTTAGGTTCGCCTTGCAGTGTTGAGCTATGTTCATCTTGCTGTGGAGGCAGATTAGGACTAGAAGAAAAAGAACGCCTGCCATTTTAGTTGGAAAGTTAACAATGGCTCCTTCACTCGTGAATGTAACCTGTGCCCATTGACAGCTTCATGATTTGAGGGAAGAGCTACAGGGAGAGAACAAAGATCCGTGACTGCCCTTGGCCTTCAGGACCCTAAGAGCATGCTTATTGCATGGGGGCCCTTGTGGATCAGCTACAGATCTCAAGATCCAATTTGGTTGGGGGTGGGGGGAGAGAGAGCAAAGACTTTTGAGTCAAATAATAATAATAATAATGGCACTAACCTCACGGGGGAGTTATGAAAATCAATGAGATTAATGTATAGGAAGCGACTGACTGGCACATAGGGTTCCTACCAAGTGCATCCTATTTGGGCGCATCCCAGACCTATTCATATGCTTGTTGAATGAATGTTGAATATATCTAACATGTCAGACTTTGCTGCAAGGATTAATATAGATTAATAAACAAAATGGATATATAGCCTTGCTCTCACGGAGCTTGCAATCTGGATTTTGATGAATGTCTAAAATCTGAAAGTAATTTGGGTCAAATTACATATGAAGTCTGGGAGACACAGAGGACTTATCGTACTTTTTTCCAACTGTCCAGATCAGCTTATTCTGGGGAGTATGGAGCTTAAACACACATGTGGCATTTATGACTAGAACTGTTCTACCTTTTTTTATTATTAAGTTTAATGATGGGACAGTGATTAATAACATTATATAATTTTCAGGTGTATAAGACTTAATTGGACATCTGTGCACTGTATTAGGTACTCACTACCCTAAGTCTAGTTTCCTCCCATTATCGTGTATTTGACCCCCTTAATCACCTCGTTCTCTTCCCACTCTCTCTGTCTTCTGATAACCACCATTCTGTTATCTGTGTCTATGAGTTTGTTTTTATTTTTTTCATTTGTTACTTTTTGTTTTATATTCTACATATGAATGGAATCACAGTTTTTGTCCTTGTCCACCTGACTTACCATCTGCGTTGTCACAAATGGCACTGTTTCTTTCATCTTTGTTTATGGCTAAGTAGTATTCCATTGGCCATATATACAACAGCTTTAGCCAGTCATCTGTCTATGGATGCTTAGATTGTTGCCATGTCTTGACTATTGTCAATAATGCTGCAATGAACATAAGTGTTTTCATATTTTTTTTGGCTATTTTGATAAAACTACTTGTGTAGAAAATGCCTTCTAATTTCAGCTATTTTTAACAGATGGTTTGGATAAGTAAAATGCATATGAATCTATTGAAGGCAAATGAGCTAATAAAATTTATTATTATTATTATAGAATTAAATGTAAGCCATACAATAAGAAAGAAAATAAGGATATGCTCATATATCGGCTTATTACTGGGTCACTGTCACCTAAACACATACAGAACAGGTAGAATACTAGATTCTATGAACACAAAGAGTAAGTTCTGTTGTGGTGGGAAAGATAGATGTGCAAAAAGCATAATACATATCCTAGACAAGCCGTTCCAGGGATAAATATAGGAAACCAGAAGTGTAAGTGTTTCTTTTTCCCTGGGGCAGTGTGGTGGAGGGCATGTGACCATGTGGGCTGGAAGACTTTGGAGAGTAAATGATGTTTTTCTCTGGATCTGGATCCACCGAGAAGTCTGTCAGCTTGACAAAGGGTGGACTGCTGAGAAATTTCCAGGCTGAAGCAGCAGCACGAGCACAGCACAAAAGTATTAATTTAAACCTCGCCATGTCCCTGTGAGGCTGATTTAATTATCTCCATTGTATAAAAGAGAAAACAGGGACTCAGAGAGTTCTCCAGTTATACTGCTCAGAGAGGAAGCGCCAGCTTTTTAATCCACTTTGGCTGACCCTAAAGCATATTTCTTCTCCACTGTATTAAGCTGCTTCCCGTTCATACAACGAGGACAAAGGTAAACCCATGAATGTTATAGGTGTATAAAACTGCTATTGTGCTTTTCGAGATCTGAACCGCTTCTGCCAGGTACTGATTCATTATTTAACTTGACATGATAGTAAACTCCTTCTCAAGCCTTCAGCTACAAATTGAACAATCACTGTGGACTCAGTGCTATATGAGCGGTTGTGTATGAAACCCCAGATGTCCCCACTCAAATACGGGACAGAGTTGGGGGTGGGGCGGGGTCCAGTGTGAACTTGCACCCTGCTGCCCTAAGGGAGCAGCTTCTCCCCAGCAGATGCTGATGGTTGCCATGCAGAAGGGTAAGCCTAGGGTGACCAGATCTCCTGATTTTTAAAGAGAAATCTGAAATACAGGTTTTATTTGACATCTCCCCATATTTAACTTTGGGGAACTCATTAATTTGTTTTTTTTAAAGAACCACTCTAGAGACAAAAAAAAAAAAGATGTTTCTGAGGGCTGTGAATATGGGGTGCCTGCTGAGAATGTCCAGCTATGTAAGTTGCATTAGTCGGTAGTGGAGTGTCAGAATAAGGGGTCAGGGCTTGAAGGAAGCTTGGGGGTCACTGTAGGTGTTCAATAAACACACGTTGACTTGACTAGCATTTTATGGGCCTTCAGAGATGTCTGGAGACTTTCTGTTCTTGTTCTGTGTTGAATTAAGTCATCTAACTTGGCACTCAGAAGAGGATCCCATGGTTCCTGACTGGTGTCTTGGGGCTCTTTTGGTCCCCCAGTTGTTGTGGTGGATCCTTGGTCCCACACTTTTGGCACAAACTCAGGTGACAAATAAGTTTCCTGATGAAGTTCTGCTGTGATCCTTGCCAAAGCATGGAGGCCACTCTAGGGTGGCTGTGGTGACTTCTTCTGGAGACTTGGAACCCTCAGTCTCCTGTTGGCTCCAGCGTGAACTGCAAAAGAATCCCACATGACAGCAATTATGCAAACATGCTATAAACGTGTTGTGGTGACACGTACAAAGCTGACTCCTGGGTGACTGACCACAAAGTGACATTATCTGTGCTGTGAATGTTCAATTAAACAAACCGAAATGGCCCAGAATTAGCAGAAACTCTATAATACATGTGATAAGCTGCTCATGAATGTTTTGTAACAGAAAGAACTCATGAGAATACAGGTTCCAAGGCATCTTTCCGAATGGCAGGGCTTTCCTTATGACGGCTGAGATCAGCTCCACTTAGATTTGATTGCCTGAAACAGACAGACACGCAGCTATTCCTTATGCGGCACCTCTGATGTGTTAGGCACGTCGGCTGCTTCTCATATTTGATCTTCGTAACAGTCAATGCCACGGATGAGGCAGCTGTTAAACAACAGACATTTACTTGTCACTGTGCTGGAGGCTGGAAAGTTCAAGATCAAGGTGTCGAGGTGGTCCTGCTCGCACGAAGGCCTTCTCGCTTGTTCATAGCCTACGCCGTCCTGCTCGGTTTTCAGTGGAAGGGGCTAGGGAGCTATGTGGGATCCTTTTTATCACAACACTAATCCCATTCATGAGTGCTCCACTCTCATGACCTAATCACCACCCCAATACTGTCGCATTGGGCCTTCAAATTCCAACAAGTGAATTTTGGGGAAACACGAACACTTACACCGAAGCAGGTAGATACTATTAATATTAATATCCCTGCTTTAAGGGGAGGAACTGAGGCAAAGAGGTTAAATGACTTGCTCAAGGTTACACTGTGAAAAATAGAACTAGAATTTGAACTTAAATCATCTGGTTTCCAGAACTGTTCTGTGCTTATGGGTATAAGTTAATATGCTATTATCATTTATTACATTCTTTGATGAAACCAACCTGTCACACAGACATAACAATGGGTGGAAGTTTTGATACTATGTAAGTTTAAAATAGACAAATTACTTAGAAGTGAGTAAAGATCTCCGCACACCAGAGATCTGTAGTGCTCCTTTAGCATATGGGAGGCCAAAGAATAGTGGCCACTGGGTCCAGGCCTCTCTGGTTCGAAGCCATCTGTGTGGCAAAAAAGTGACTTATGCAAGTGACAAATAAAAGTGTTCATTCCCACTTGTGAGTGTTGATCTAGAAAGGACCTGTACAGCTCTAAAAATGGGGCCAACACGTTGTAAATGCTCAGTAAATGTTAGTTATTAGCCATACAAATAAAATGTTGTATATTCCTCTATTGAACATTACAAGGTCCACAGTATGTCTGGCATTGAACTTGGGAGGTGGCAGATGACAAGATGAGGAGAACACAGGTTACATATTCTAGCAGAAAAGACAGATAAATACCATGGTGAAGATATGTCCCAAGAGATATGGGGACCTTGCCGAGAGAGCATTCTGTGCCATCTAGAAAGTTGAGGAGGGTTTCACAATGGAGTGACATGTGAACTAGACCTTGAGGTCAGAGTAATTACTCTTCAGAAACAGCAGTCTGAGTCACAGTGTGGGAGCATGGAAATGCTCCATGTCTCGGCGTGGTGAGTGGTTAACGTGGACTGAGCGAGCTGTGGTCTTATCTCTATGTGCAGCAGACCCAATGGCGTGCCACTCCCCATATCCATGGGGGCACCGGGCTACATTTAATACACTTTATTTTTACAGTGTTTGCAAAAAAATTGAACAGATAGTGCAGAGAGTTTTCATATACTTCCTTCTCCCTGAACATCATATATTTTTAAAATAACCCATGGGCAATTTTGATACACAGCCCGGATTGAACATCAGCTAAAATCTAGATGGTAGCAGCGATATGTTTTGGGGGTGGAGGACACAGAGTACGGAAGAAAGAAGATGTGCAACATGAACAAGCAGATAGGCAGAGTTGAGGCCAGGCAGCCTGTGCCCCATGAGGACCTGCCGAGGAGACTGAACTTAAACCTGCAGAGCAAAGGCAGCCCCTGAAAGGCCTCAGGTAGGACAATGAGTTTGATTTCCGTTTTAGAGAAACAGGCTGGTGGAAGTGTGAAGAATGGCGACCAGGTAACTGGAAGAGGACAAGGTCATCAAAATGCGTTGGGATGATGTTGAAAAAGCTCAGGCAAGAGATGATGAGGTGAAAAAGCTGGCGCTGGAGGGGCCATGGTCGGCCCCTGTGACAACATGGGAGAGAACCGTGGGGCCGCTGAGAGGTCAAGTAATGTATGACATGTTTGATGGTATGAAAGGAGTGGGGGAGGGAAGGAGAGAGAACCCTTTGTTCTTCACAGGAATGGGAAGCTGTGAAGACTTCCATGTTCTCTCCTTTCCCCCCTCCTTCTCCCTCCATCTCCTGATGTTCGTGTCTCTGTCCATTGCTACTTCTGTCTCCTCTCTTCTCTGGCCAGTTCCCTCGTTGACTCAGGCTTGTTATACAGAATGGCAATCCTAACCCTAATTCTGTACGATCTGTCTGCTGGTGACCTTCTCCAATAGATGCTGACTGTCACACTTATCAAGGGGGAGCTGACAGATTAGTTCCCGTCATCTTTCACACTGGACCACCCCAGCCCCAGCTAGCCAATGGACTGGCACTCCTAGCGTGCAATGCCCTCCCCTAGTTCATGTACCTTCAGCTGGTAGGGTGAAGGGAAGTCATCAAATGGTACAGAGCATGAGTGCTTTGATGGAAGGACTGCTGGAGATTAGTCCTTAAGTCCCTTTTGTCACATGTTACTGAGGATGCCAACATCATGGATACACATTTTAAGCGATGTTATCTATGTATTACTTTTCAAAGTTGAGTTACATTACAGTAGTAATGTGTAGTATGACATTTACTCAAAAGATGGCATTCATCAAATGAATGCTAGTGTCACCATGAGACAGGCAGGACAGTCAAAGAAAATGGCAGAAGTACAAGTTGTCATTCGAGGAGTGCAAGACCACCTTGAAGTGGTATTTGAAATTCAAGAGCATTATGTGAGTTGCCCCCACATTCTCCTGCCTTAATACCCCTTGACTTCTACCTATGGGGGACCTTAAAGGATGCAGTGTGCCGTAGAAAACCGGCTGCACTGACAGTACTTCAGGAAGAAGTTGAAATGGCACACACAACGATACCAGTGGACACTTCAGTCAGTTGCTCAAGCAGTAGTTCGCCATCATCAGAAGAAGTGTTTGGATACTGATGGTCACCACATTGAGCACCTCTTGTAATTGCAGAAGTCAAATGGGACTTGTATTCATCTTTTCTTATTGGTATATTTTGAGTACTACAATTTTAATACAGTTTTTTTTCCTTGCTTAAAATGAGTATACCTTTTTTTGGCACCCTCTGTATAGCACATTCACAGGTTCTGACTGTGAGGATGTGAACATCACATGGGTGACGGGGACTGTGATGTTCACCAGCAGGGAATTTCAGATGGACGTGAGCAAAACAGAAAAGCAGGAGTGTGAGGGCGCTTCAAAGCAGCGGGAGTTGTCTGGTGTAGTCAGAGCTTAGAATTTACAAGGAGAGGTGTTAGGTGACAGAGACAGAAACAGCAACCTGAGGTCATAGTGTTGTCAGTTCTTTTCATTTCAGCCATCCTATTAGCTGTGTAGTTCTATCTCGTGGTTTTAATGTGCATTTCCCTGGTGAGTCATGATGCTGAACAAGTTTTCATGTGCTTAGTGGCCATGTGTGAATATTGTGTGCAAGTGAGTGAATGTCAGGGGTCTTATTTTGGAGGCTAGAGATTTGGGGAGTTTTAAACATTACACTAGGAGATGGAATGTGCTTTGTAACTCTAAGGTATGGGGAGCCACTGAGGGTCTTAGACAAAGAGGATGAAAAGTAGCTAGCACATGCTTTAGGAAGAAAAATATGATATATCAAATATATAAATGTATGAATGTACGTGTATACACGAGGGCTGTCTGGAAAAAATCCCACCATAAATGCCTCTATTTTTCATATTATATAGCTGGATACTTTCCGGACAGTCTAGTATATATATGTGTGTGTGTGTGTGTGTGTGTGTATAAAAAAATAGTCCACATTAGAAAGAATTAGGATGTAAACTAGAGATGTGACTATGAAGACTCCTTGTGAAAATAGAGAAATCACTATATGGGCCAACAGCTGTAGATTAGTTTACCTGTGTTCAAGCCATTGTACAGATTCCTAAATAAGGTTTTCGGGGTGATAGCCCGTGAGCTGTGGTTTCACATTTGGAGGTGCTGTCTGATCATGCACACGATCATGGCACCTGTGTGTGGGACACAGTGAGGATGACCTCACCCCAGTGTCCTTGGAGTTGGGTGAGCAGTTGCACTGGGTGAGACCTACGCGAGATTATTAAAATTAGGAAAGAGGAGTTAAGCCATAGCTGTGTTGAAATGGTTTTAGAACAGGGGGGACCAGAGTGGCCCATGAGAAGCCTGGTGAGGAGCCAAATGGCTGTCAGAAGACAAAGGAAGGGTGGGAAGCGGCGAGCAACATGAGGAAAGATGATTTGGATAGTTCTGCGGGCAGGGTGCGACTGCCTGTGGCAGCTTAAAAGAGCAAGAATGATTGTCTCTGATATAGATTGATTGGCAAGATGTGGGGAGGTTTTCTGGATTCATGGCCAGACAGAGCCACCGTGTTGACTCTCTGCATCATGTAGATTCCACTGTATTGATTGCTTTCAGATAAAGTAGTAGCTCTCGATCCCTAAGAAAAGAGCCTATGCCCCTCCTTCCCTGCTAGGGGGTCTTTACACTGACACCTGATTCTCGTAGGGAGGAATTGTAATCAGTCTCAGCTTCCTTCCTGGAGGGCACTGTCACATTTTTCTGTGGAGAAGGCTTCACACAGCTGGGGTTGAGGACCTTGCCCAGGGTCACACTGTGTGACAAGGTTAGAGTAGGGTTAGCATTTACTGTGTGTGCCCACTCCCGGTTTGGTTCACTGGTTCACTCTGCTTGGTATCGTGGCAGCCCATGGAAACAGAATCAAGAAAATAGGATGCCAGACAGTAGCCAAAGAATTCAGAGGTGAGGAATAATCTGTTCTCAGCAGCATCATGTAACAGAGCAAGCTCGTCCAACCCGTGGTCTGTGGACTGCACGCGGCCCAGGACGGCTATGAATGTGGCCCAACACAAATTTGTAAACTTTTTAAAAGATGATGAGATTTTTTTGCCACTTTTTTTTTTCTTTTAGCTCATCAGCTATCACTGGTGTAAGCGTATTGAATGTGTGGCCCAAGACAATTCTTGTGCTTCCAATGTGGCCCAGGGAAGCCAAAAGTTTGGATACACCTATAATAAAGAGAGGTGGGCCTCGCTGTCTTTTGCACCAAGGACTGCAACTCATAAACCAATTTGGGCATATGACCTCCCCCAGCTTTCATTTCCTCATCTCTGTTGTAGGGAAACGGGCCTTCTTGCACCCCACTGGTGAGTGTGAAAACTGGTACAACCTTTCTTGAGGGTAATTAGGCAAGAATGTTTACAAGACTTTAAAACGAAATCTGACCCCAGAATTACACTTTAGGAACAGACTGCACAAGTAATTAAGATGAGCATAAAGTTTTATGTACAAAGATGTGCATCCAATCATCCTGTTTAACAGCAGAATTGTGAAACAACCTACACATCCAACTACAGTTGAATGCTGAAATAAGATTTGGTGAAAACTGCAGAGCAGAACACTATGTAGCCATTAAAAATGATGATGCATACCAGAGATTGGCAAACGACCGCTCATGGACCAAATCAGTCGAATGCCTATATTTGTAAATAAAGTCTGATGAGAACACAGCCACTCCCATTCATTTACATGGTGTCAGTAGGCGCTTTCTGAGCTATAGCGACCAGAGTTGAGTGGTTGAGACAGAGACTACATGACTAAATTTTATGTCTCTAAATATCCTGTTAACATTTAGTCACGTTCTTTCCTTGCCCCTGGAGGGCCATGATATTTTTGGTCACCATTAGGACAAGATCTTACAGTGACTTTAGGTTGCAATACACAGCGTTTACTCAAAAACATAAAGATCTGATCGAATATGTTTATCAATACTTGTATCTTAAACCTAACAATTCTCCATCCCTCATTCAGCTCAACAACTAGAAACAATCACAGCAGAGCTGCCTACAACCAACATTGGAAGGTGTAGTCTCTTTCCTCACTTTTGACTTCCCCCCTTTCTTCTGTATCTTGCTAACCCTGAGGAGAAAGAAAAGGACAAGATGGGAAAGGAGGAAAGAAACATTCTTAACCGGTACTTTCAGAAGATGACCCCGCCATCTCACTCACTGTTGGGCACTTGTTTACTGTGTTTCTTCCCAGAACCCACGGATTGTGCGTCCATGATGTAGCCTGCCCTTTGCCCTCAGTGACTGCAACCCTGGCTTTTCCCTTGGTCCTCTGCAGAAATGGTCTCCATCAGGGCCCCGTGCCTTTTTGAGATTGTCCTCTTGGGCAGGATTTTAAATGTTTCCAGTTTGGCTTCATCCCCGGCTCGTCCCATAGTAAATATTCATGCATATTTCAGCTTGACACACTCTGGCCGTGCAGCTGACCCCAATGTGGCAACAGTTCTTTTTGCTTCACTAATGGAACAGCTGGACGACTCAGAGCGTTAGAGTTTAGATTTTCTGCATAGATGTCAGATACTGGTACATTTCACTCACCGAACTCCTGCATAATAAGCACAGCAAGGGCTAAAGTTTCTTTGAAAACCTTTTTCACGTGCATAAGGTGAGAGGCAGCTCCTCCTCCCGCTGTGAAAGGCAGTGAGATAGATGGTGAGGAAGACTAGCCCACTCCCAACAAGTCCTCCTTGAAAAATCTCCAGCTGCCCAGACTTGGTGAGTGAATGCATCATCCAAGCTGGCCCCCTCCTTGATGATTCTCTCGGATTGGTGATTCAATGGGTGATCTTTTTTTCTTTAATTGTAATGTTTAATGATCATATATTACATGTATGGTAAGAAAAAAACACTTAAAAGATTCTGTTTCAATTTTAAACTGTCCTGATCTTTGAGTGATCATCTATTGATCTCAGTGTTCACATCTACAAAATAGGCTAAAAAACACAGCATCGTGACTCTTGTGCAATAGCTTTCTGGCTTATTTAGCTTAAAAGTTGTGCAAGACCTATTGAACAAAGGAGATTTCATTTAGAAATGTAGGGTCTGCTATTTCCTAAATTTCTTATAGTTCAAAAAAAATTTTTTTTTCCTGGTGATCAGAAAGCTCTGTCTTGTCTCAGAAAACCACATGTCTCTCCAACTTACTGCGTGTTTCAAACTGAAGCTAATCACCCAGACAGCACCTTTCTCAGAGAAAAGCTGACACAGAAAGTGGACCAAGTCTGAGTCTCCAGTGCTCTGAGGAGAGAGCAGTAAGTAAGGTGCTCAGCACAGCTCAATAATTTGCACCGCAGGGAAGCCGGACTTCCAAGGGCAGGCAATATGTCTGCGGTATCCTCCTGTAGGAAGGAGGGCCAGGAGCTCATCTTTATGGCTTGAGGCTTGAAAGCTGCTTAACTGGGCGGAACGCCACCTCCTTGCCATCAAAGCTGTCCACCTGGCAGTGAATTTCAATGAGACAGCTGACTGGCTCAGCAGACCGGTTGCCTTGCCAAGGGGATGAGAACTTAACCAGAAGGTCTTTCAGGAAATCTGTTTAGGATGTGGGGGATGAAGAGGAAGAGAAGGAGCAATTCATCCCCTGAATGAGGCGAATGTGATGGAATAGCTGTTTCTTCATCACACAACGGTTTTTGAGCTTTTCTGTGCCCTTAACTCGTTTAACCCTAACGTTCAGGTGTCTGATTTTAGATTCCAACGCACGCATCTCACATTGAGCATCCTTTGTGAATAACACGTGGACATTAATTCAAAGAATGAAGCTCAGAAAAGACCTTAAAATTTTTCATTTGAAAATAACCAATACAAGCAAGGGTATTACAGGGAGGGCGTGAAGCTATCAGTTTTTAAATGTCTAATTTAAAAAATGCCTTGATTATTTCTTTTCACCAAAGGTTTGGAATTGTAAACCTAATTATTATAACTCTTATCTTACCTCGTGCTTGCTATGCGCCAGATGTTCTCATTTAACACCCTCCAGAGCCTCTGGGTGAGGCTTTTTAGCTTCGCATTGCTGGCACGAGAAACAAAATTCAAGGAGGTTGTGTAAATCACCATGGATGTCCGTGGGTAAGGGATAGAACAAAGATTCCGTCCCCAGTTATCTCTACTCCAAAGCCCAGACTCTCATTTACTAGGCTGATGACACCAAATTTGCTGTAAACGATGTTTTTATCACATAATGAATAACAAGAGCTTCAGAGAGAGCCTTGTGTGAACACGTATGTGGGATGTGGGAGCCTCCACCTAACGACTCTGGGATCCCACACTCTCTCCCTGGGGTGGGGGAGAGGGAGAAGGCAGGAATGAATGAAACCTGGGTATTAGCTTCAGAAAACCCAGTTTTCCCACCTCTGGCTTTGGGTATGACAAGACCATTCTTCCTCTGTCCTTGACAACATTGGAAAGATATTTATTTTAGAACAAACTATATGTATATTATATTATATACAGTTATTTCCTAAATGTATTCATTTTGAAAAATTATTCATTTTATATATAATATATATATAATACACACACACACACACATATATATATGTGTGTGTGTGTGTGTGTGTGTGTATGTATATATATATATATTTTTTTTTTCACCTAAATCAGCGGTGTCCAACCTTTTGGCTTCCCTAGGCCACATTGGAAGAAGAATTGTCTTGGGCCACACGTAAAATACACTAACACTAATGATAGCTGATGAGCTAAATAAAACAAAGGTCACACAAAAAAAATCTCATATGTGTTAAGAATTTGTGTTGGGCCACATTCAAAGCCATCCTGGGCCTCAGGTTGGACAGGCCTCACCTAAATATATGTAAAGTGTTACATAGCTTGTTTTTTTTTAAATGATGCCCTTTGATTCTCTTGGAATTAAGTGAGATAAACTTAAAGAAATACAATAAAATAAGATGGAATAGAATGAAATTTTTGGATGGAGTATCCAAAAGCAAAGCCTACTCAAGCTAACTGGCTATTTAGAAGCAGTATTTGTCCACAGCTTCATGGATCAAAGCCCAGGGGGAGTTTGAGTCCCAGCCTCACCATTTCTGGCTCTGTGAGGTTGGTGGGGCAAGCCAGAAAACCTACGCCTCGATTTTCTCATATATATTAGTACATAGGGGCAATAGAACTGACCTCACAGGTTTGCTATGAAAAATTTCATGAGATATTCCATATATAGTGCTTAACATAACGCGTTGCCCATGGTGAATACTGAGAATGCTAATCAGCTATTAACTCGTCTTATTGATCTGGTGTGCTGCTCTATTTTTGAAAATTCAAAATAATATATACCTTTTGTGTAGAATGTGTCTTCTCACTCATTCTTGTGGTCACAAGCTTAAAATTCATTTTCAGTAAGTAGAAAACCCAGTTTCCCACCTCTGGCTCTGGCTTCTTCATTCACTTCATCATTGAGGAATGGATAGGAAAGAATTGGCCCCTTTTCCCCTCAACTCTGGTTCAAGTATGCATCCGGGTGCTCCCATAGCACCTTGTTCTGACCACTGCTGTAACTCTTGCCAGGCTGTACTGAAAAGGCCTCCTTACTCACCTGTTATTCTCTTGATAGCAGGACTTGATTTTATCCCTTTATCCCTAGCACCCAAAACAATGTTTGAAACACAGACTCTATACAACCAATACCTGGTGGGAGAATGAAATAGAATTGATGACGTGATATACGAAGTCAGACAGTTAATTTTGCGAACTCATCCTAGAAAGAGCGTTACATGCCTCATTGCTCAATATCACCTTTAAAGTACTCCCTTTGGGACTCTCTAGATGCCAGCACCTGCGTTGACAGCGACGAACAAACAATTCAGTAAGGTGTCCTAAGTGCTATCAACATAAGCGCACAGTGGCAAGTTTGTGATCCTAATTGTCAGAGTTTGGATACAATAACAGCTCTGATGACCACTCTGAAAAGAGTTCCAAAACTGCTTTGAAGGGTGGAGCAGGGGCTGGCGTCGGTGCAGAGCTTCCCAAGGGGAGTACTCTGAAGATGACCGTAGTGATATTCAGGAGTGAGGTCTGTAGCACTTTTTCCAGGATAAGTTTGTGAAATTAATTGTCTGAATTCATATATAAACGTACGTTATTAGGAAAGTTCTTACACTCCTTGGGTATTATTGTAAAATGTAACCATGACTACGACATACAACTATTCCCACAACTGTTTCCTTCTACTATTTCTAATAAAGAAAAAGCTATTTAACCCTTTGAGAAAGAAAAACCTAAATGACATCATCTCGCACCAGGGCTTTGCTAACTAGACAGTTTCATCTAAATTTTTCTTTCCATACCAAACAAAGTGAATGCTGGTTTTAAAAGAAAAGACTCCGTGTGTCATCATCACTGATGCCACATATAGGGGTCATTTCTGCTGACTGCCACATGGCTCTCCAGAATGACTGTGCCGATTTCATCGGAGACGAAGAGCTGCAATAACTGAAGTGGTGAATGTGTTTTTCACGATGGTGACACTGAACACTTTCTCAGGCTGCTGAAAAACTGGAGAATAGCTTTACTGTGGAATCTTTTGCAGTGTGCAGCATAGATCTCGGGGGTGGGTAGGTCCTTACCAAACCTCCCCTAGGCTGCAGATGGGTGCTCTGGAAGGAGAGGAGGGCAGCAAAATGAGCCAAGGCTTTGTGTCTGCTCATTACAGGCGCAACAGTTATGCAAACTAAGAACCCAACATTTTGCTAAACTGATGCCAAAAATCTTGTCCCACACTAAAACAAATGTTTGACTCTACAGAGATCCTATGCAGAATAAAATCAATATGCCGTTGGAATACATGTCTTTTGATGAAATTGGTGCTTAAAAATTAGATAAGGCAAATTGGATATGCATTTTCTGTCTGTTAGAGATGGAATTGTTGAAAATGTCTTTGTTTCTACTCCAACTCAAAACTTTTGTGGGGAAGGAATGAGCAGTTTTGTCCTAGGCATTTTCCTTACACGTGAAATGGTTATTTATTATGCCTGTTTATATATGAGAAATCTGAAGCTCTCAGTAGTACAATGATTTTCCCAAGAGGTGAAGTGCATATCTGAACTCGGGAATTCATGACATCCAAGTCCACACTTCATCTACCTTATTAAGTTACCTCTTAGGAAAGGTGAGCATACCCTTGGTCTAGTTAAGTCACTCTGATATCTAATTTCCTCATTCTGTTTACATGAAGTTCCTAAAATATGAGCCATTTCATTGTGGAGAGAGGGAGTGGAGAGTTGTCAAATATTGGCTTGGTCTTCTGGTTAAGATATTTCTCACAGCTTTGCAAGTCCCTTTGTTTCAGGAAGGACAACAAAAATCCCAGCCTTTCAGACTCTGGGTTAGTTACACACTTCCTAGTCCCAGAGAAGGTACAAAAGAAGGGGTTGATGCTCAGTGATTGTATCTCAGATCACCAGAATATTCCTGCAAGGCAACAGGGATTTTTGACATTGATCTTTTGATTTTTGTTTTCAGCATTGGGTGACAATTCCATTCATCTGCATATCCTCTTCCTTCTTCATGATTCATCAATCAATTCCCTATTCTTTTTAAGCTTACCGAACTGCGTTGTTTGTAACATTGTTTGTAAATGGCAAGATTATTTTTTTGCCTCCTCTAGTAATCATTTGCCCGGCACAGATGAGTTCAGAATGCGATTATACAATGGAAGCTTCATGTTATCATCTCACTAATTTGTTTCCATTTATTTTTCTGTGAAATTCTACTTACTAAATTAGGACACAGCAAATATAGCCATGAAGACACATCTGGAAGGCACAATTCTTATAAGAACGTTTCATCCCATTGGAGTAGGGATCTGGAGGATAGTCACGTACACCGGCGAGAAAGAGAGCAGGTGCTGGGTGGTGAATAGTGGGTGAAAGGAGCCAGACTTAATCTGGACAAGGATGTCCCACTGGGCCTTTGAAAGCTGAGGACTGGGAGAGCCAGGCAGGTGAGCGTCAAAGATGTCCAATGCAAGCAAAATTGTAGGTAATGCATGTCCACTAGATTTATATTTAAATTTTACATCCTTAATTCATTGGGTGTTTGTATTTTGTTTATGCGTGATGTAGAGATTCAACTTTTTTTTAAAATTTATTTTCTAGGAAAGCCAGTGTTGTTAAGGCCATTGATTAAATATTGAGTCTTTCCCTCACCAAATGGAAAAGCTAATTACAAGGCATACTTAAACCAGCTTTTGGACTCACTTCCTCTCATTGATTTACCTGCTTATTTTATGGGCCAGAATCATACTCTTTTGATCACATTAGTTGACTTCATTTATATAGTAAAATGATAGTTATTGAGTGTACACTATACTTCTGGTATTGTGTGGGTCCTGGATAACAACACAGAAAGAAAGCCTTTGCTTTGGAATCTTACATTCTGAAAAGTTTTAGTTTCTGGTCTAGAAAGATTTCCCTCATTATTCTTATATTTTAGGAATTTCTGGACAATTATCATACATTCATTTTCCAAATGGTCCTTTAACTCACTTTGCCTTCTTCTGAGAAACATAACCAAATGGACTTTTAATTAGAATTCATTAAATTTGAATATGAATATGATAGAAAATACTTTTGTTATAAAGTGTATTTTAGGATATTAAGACACAATATGCTCTTCAATTTATTCACTTTGTATCCATTCACATTATCAAATTTCTTAATGTTGTCAGCTTTTTTCAGTTTTTTGAGTATTGTGCATATAATACTGTTGTCTTTTTCTTTCTACATTTAATACTATTTATTTTATTATTTTATTACCTTAGAATCCCTGAAACAACATTGTTGAAGTTGTGATCACTGGCTTCCTTTTTAATATGATATTTGCTATTGGTATTAAATAGTCTTTGCAGTTCTATTATTATTATTTTTTTAAACCTGGAATTTTTATTTCTAAATGAGAAGTGGAAGTTATTTTTAAGGGGGTTTCTTAATGTTAATTGATGTATTTATATTACATTTTTCATCTATCCTATCAACTTGAGGAGATATATTGCTATACTTTCTAATATTGAACTATCCCTGAATTCCTGCAATATACTGTTTGGTCATGGGATGCTATTCTGTTATGCACCTGGATTTAATTTGGTGATTTTTATATACAATTTAGTTACTGTATTGAATTCATATTTATGAGTGAAATTTTTCATAGTCTTTTTTTTTTTTACCCTATTTTCATCAGGTCTGGGAAGCAAGGTTATGCTAGCTTAGTAAATTGAATTGGGAAGCTTTCCATCTTTTGCTATGGTCAGAAATATTTTGAATAGCATAAGGATTATCTGTTCACTGCAAGTTAGATAGATTTCAGCTGTAAAACCATCTGGGTCGGGCACATATTTTAGTGAACAGATAATTTTTGAAGAGGTTTCTGGTACAGTGGGAACAGGTCTATCTTTGTAATCTGAGACATATTTGAATCCCTGCCCAAATCATTGCTGACTGCGTACTGTGAGTGGGTGAACTATTTTCTTTGAGTTATCTATCTATCTATCTATCTATTTATCTATCTATCTATCTATCACCTATCTTGTAAGGAAGAATACTTCCTAGGAACATTTATTAAATGTGAAAGTAAATTAAGGAGCTGAGTAATATCTGACAAGTAAGTGCTCAGTAAATAGCTATTTCTCATTTCTTTAAGTCATTCACATGGTAATTATTCCCCTCTGGCTGTACATATAATTTGCCTCAGCATTAAGTATATTTATCTGTAAACAGCTGAGTTAAATTTATCAAATTTTTTACAATGTCCCTTGTACACTTATGTGAGCCCAATCATTGTCATGCTGACACTATTGGATTTGCTGGAAGGACAGGTGTATAGGTGCTCTTTTCATGAAGTTAATTTTTCTAGTTTTTATCAAAATTCAGAAAAATCTAATGAAGAGGCATCTTCTGATTTCCAAGCTCTCAATTCAACTTCTTCCTCCCCCCAAGCCCTGCCCCAGGTATTCAAGCATAAATATGCTCTGAGATTTCTGCTCTATAAAAGCTGGTCATTTGATGGATAGCCTCTCAGACCAATCACAAAGCGAAGTTTATTGTTCAAAAGCATTTATTTAGTACTTTCATAATTTATTTCAGGAGCAAATGACAGCCCCTTCATTTGTATCTAATATTTAATCCTGAAATATTTTAATGCAAAAGGATTTAATGTGTTTTTTTATCCTCAGTGTAAATTATTATACAAAATGCTTACATGTCTGCATGAGCAGTTTCTTGATGAATTCAAAAGGAAAGGTGATCGGTATTTTGAATTTTCAACAAGGAAAAGAAATCTATCCAGGCTGTGTCTGTAAGATACTAAGATAACTAACTGCCTGAACAATTAAAATGAAAAAGATTACATAAAGTAGATCTCATCTGGGTAGATGAAAAAATACATAATATACACACTAATAGAGGCATTACAGTTTTTCCCTGAAGAATACATTAGAAATTCTTAACTTTACATTTAGGGAAAATATTTGGGATTTGTGGGAATAAGTGAGGAAACAGATTTACATTTTATTTTATGTCATTCTGACAATTTTATCACAAGTGTTAAAAATTAATTTAACTTATTAAATATATGTTTTATCATATGGCAGTACTGGCCTTTTCCCACCACTAAATTGACTATTATTTACATTTATAGTTCTATCATTTACATTATTTGAATTATAGTATCAAAGGCTTAAATCTAGTCACAATTCACATTTGTTTGAACTCCCTCATTCCCTCATTTGAGTACCAAGTCTACCTTAATTCCATTTGTTCTTTATCTTACATTAGGCCCTCCAAGTAAAATTTACTACAAGTCTGGCCCAGAAACCATTTCTGGAACTTAAGCTTTGTTTGAGGGTGTTTTTGAAAAGGAAATTTGCCATCATCAAATACAGTTTCTTGAGCCCACACAGAGTGTGTGGCATGGGTCCAATAGTTCCTTTCTGGTTCCTTTGAGATTTGTTTATTACTTTGAAAATCAGAATTTCCATAAAACAGCATAAGACTTCCCTGCCTCATAGCTCAATAGAATGGCTGAGCAAAGAGATTTAACTTCATTTTAAGGGTTGGTTTTGCCACATGTATTAACAACGATAAAAGCAACAACACAGAACCAAACAACCGTGACGGAATGAGCACACTGCACAGGAAACTGAGCTACTTTTTGTTTCTTAGGCAATCTTTTGGGTCAATATGATGTTGCTGTATTTTGCTGGGCCAACTCAGACCTGTTCAGATGTTTGGGTGTAGAGCTAACATTGAAATAATCATCCTTGAGGGGTGGATTAAGAATGAGTTATAAAGCATGATGGTGACAGCTAAAGCAAAATGTCTTTCAGTTCAAGAGCAAGAGCCTAGGCTACTGAGACAGGCTTTGAGTTTTACTGGCCCTTCCTATATGCTGTTGCTCATGGCACCTGTGTTCTCAGTAGTGTTCACCTTTCATCACAGAGGCCACACTCACTAGCTACCTCTTGATTGTGTGACATCTAATGGTAATTTGCACAGACTTCCAAGAATGTCTCAGCTTCCAGAGAGAATTTAATTTTATTTGGCCTATAAATGCTTATCTGTCTTCCCCTCCCCTCCCCTCCCCTCCCCTCTTCTCTTCTCTTCTCTTCTCTGCTCTCACTCACTTGCTCACTAGTTTGTCCTGAGAAAATAAGAAAAATGTCATGTACAGCTATGGCCCTTATCAGTGTTGCTTGTCAAACATGAGCTGCTTGTCACATATTTCCATCTGACCTGACACATGGTAAGTTTCCACTTCTTGGCCTTTTTGTGGATGAATAAGGCCATGTGATGAGTTCTGGCCCACGCATTGTGAGAGATGTGATCCATGTTATTCCAGAGCATTAATTGCTGATGCAAGAGTGTCCAGAGATCTCTTTTTGCTCTGACACAGTGATTAGCTACTTTTGATGTGGTTGCTTTCTCAGTCTTGACTTACAAGGGATGACCAATCCTGCCTACCAACGCAAAACAGCATGTTATTTTAAGCTGCTGAGATTGGGGTGGTGGAGGGGAGGAGTATTTGTTATTACAGCATGATGAAGCCTAGTCCAATGCAACAGTTCATGTGTGTTGGTATAAATGCCAGCTCTATTTTCTTAGAAATGATTCTAATTTATCCTGATTTTTTTTTTACTTTTAATGTCCTTGTTGTAAATTAAAAGTTGGCACCCCTGTGGCAACTTTCTTTGTTGTTGTATTTTAATTTCATCTGTCCATGAATTCCAAAAGTCTTGAAACCACTGCTTTAAGTCACCTTCTATGACCCAATAAAATAGTGCAAAAACAGTTTTATAAGGTATACCGACCTTAGTCCATTAGATTTAAATTCTGTAACAGATTTAATTTGTGGGTACCCATGACATCTAAGCTTGTCCCACTCCCTATGGTTATACAAAAGCTCACGTTTTCATGCCTTAGTCCTTTGAGTCTTCCTTCATTTCACTTCTCACTACCTTCAAGAGATCATTCAATGGTTTCTGCCAATTGTACTGAACCAGTTGTCAGTTAAATGTGCTTGCCGAGAGACAGCATAATTTTTAAATCATGGAAGCCCTATTGGAGATAAAAATAATTTCTTTAGAAATGCAGGGTGCAAGGGGCAATTGCCTGTGTACTTCCTCACGTGGACTTTTGTTTGATGAAGACAGGAACATTTTTTCTGCCTTGTTTACTGATAACTTGAGGGCTTAGAGGAATATATGGAGCATAGTAGAAACATAATAAATATTTGCTGAATGAACTAACAAAATCTATGTATCTTATAATACCTGTTGTGCTAATGCTGTGACACTGAATTTAAAAAGTATAAATTCCTTTATTGCTTTCTAATTTTTGAGTAATGGTAGGTATAGGCTTCCGAGACTTTCGATCCTCTGCTCAGGTATAAAATTATTAGGACTCTACATGAACAGGTTAATTTTGTACTGAAAAAACAGGCTCTCTTTTCATCTCATTCATGCAGTCAGACAAGACTGTCCCCTCTGATGTCTTAAGGATATTTCAAAACCTCAGGTATGTGTGTGGTTTTTAAAGCCTTAAAGCACAAGGCACATAGACTAAAAAAATATATATGTGTATATATATGTGTATATATGTGTGTGTGTGTGTGTGTGTGTGTGTGTGTATCTGTTTTGTTTTTCTATTGTTAGAACTTGAAGCTATTCACATATTTACCCTAGGGACAGTCGTGCATGACGGAGGTATGTGCAATGAAAATTCTTTCCTTGTCCCTCATGCTGTCACCCGTACCCTTTGGGCTCAAATACAAATCTTTGTTCACACATTGGAGAAGCTCTCACGTTGTCTGAAAACATAAGGGGTTCAAATTTGTCAGAGTTAATAGTTTATGCATACACATACTCTAGATTGGTTTATATGGAGCTCTGTACTTGCACAGTCTAATACCTATACCCTCTATGGAGCTGATAATTAGTTTGAAAATAATTGTTTGGACAATGTATCTCCATCTGCATAAAAGTTCATGCTCACCAAAACAATGACAGTATTTGGGTAGTAGATTTTAAAGGATTCCAGCTTCCTTTATTTTTGCTTTATTTGTCTCTAGTCAGCCTGACACAAATGTTCTTTCAATGCACCATCTTCTCAGCCCTATGGTGGGAGCTGGCTATGCAGAGGGTAGGAAAACAAATATGGGTCCTTCTCTCATTTCTTACAGCTCTTCTCAAATCGATCATAAGATACAAACATTGGTTTATAATAGACATGGGTAACTAACTCATTTTTAAAGGTATTAAGTATCTTATCAGTCGGTTACATAGAACTCAGCTGAGTTCTGAAATGCAGACTGTGTCTCCAGCACATACTTGCTAGGTCTCCACTGTGCCATTAAATAACTGAGTTTAGCAATGCAAATTTTTTTTCCAAAATGAATTGTGTGCCCATGCGTAAAAGCATAAAGACTCCATGTCTGACTCATGGAACGTGTATACTCAAAGCTGTAGTCACACCTCCTTGCCGACAGTACCACCAATGAGAATTTCCCGTTTTCTTACTTCTGGTGACTCGAAGAAACCCAAGGATATTTAGAATGATGGATGATGTGCTTGACTCCAGGCTTCTGCCTGCCCGGCTCCAGAGTTTATCTGCTTTCTGTTTGTTTTCTGTGCTCCTATTAGGTTGTTGTTAGTTACATTCTGATGTTTGTAGTGTGGGGAAATCTGTATCTTTGTTATTTATGTTATCAATAATGTGACCTGGGCCTTCCTCAGCAATGTTCCAACTGTTCCCAGGTCCTCAATCACTAATTATGCAGATGAACAGATTGTGGAAACTCTTTCCTTATGGCTGCATTCTGGAGGAGTTGTTTTTTTAAATTGCCAGTGTCTTGAATTATAATTAGGCACTGGCCCGTCTTTATAGCTTTTCTCCTCTTTCTCTTTCTCTCTCTGCCTCTCACTTTATTACTCTTTCCCCTCTCCTTCCCGTCTCTCTTTTCACTATTATAGGCTGAAAAATTTATCCAAAGAGAAATAGCAAGAGAAACCTTAATTATTAGCTATAGAAGTAAGGTTGCCTAAGAGTAGATGACAGAGCAGCATGTTAGATGAGGAGGTTCTGTTTCTTGCAGAAAGTCATTAGGATGTGAAGTTGCCTGTCAGACAACGTAGGAGAAGCTGGTGAACTTAACAAGTTCAAGGGCAAGGAAGGGATTCATTTACAGCCTTATAACATAGCCTGGCCAGCCCACTAAGAAAGGAAATTTAACAATGGTTAGAGAAAACAGAGGAAGGAAGCGGCAGTCTACCACATTTAGCCAAATCTTTACATGGTTCATCTACTTGCTCCTTCTGCAAAGTATACTGATCTTACTATGGAACATTCATTAAGCATTCAAGGCGTGTTCTACATGATAATGAAGCTGTGAAACTTGACCTTCCCTGGGAGCAGCTTACCTTAACGTACTGTGAGGGCTTTAGCTTGAATGAAACATCGATGGTGCAGGATAATTACAATTTTGTTTTTAAAATATATGTACATACCATTTTTGATGGATGGAGAGTGTGGGGAAAAATAAGTGGAGAGGTTACAATGAAGGACAAAATATATTAAGTCCCAGGTACTCAAAGAAATAGTCCATCTTGGTGTGTTGACAGCCTAGTTTGTCTTTGACTTATGGCTCCAAAAGAGAGATGTTATTTCCCCACTACTTTTCTAATCTTGTTTAAAGACTTTAACAAAAGAATGTTTTGTTAGAGATAAATACAGATAAGCACCAGGCTTCATATAATTAAAGGGGGAAAATATTTATATAGAAGTCATCATTTAGGATTCTTTCATCATATTGGTGTATCTGTGTATTTTAGAGAGGAGTGACAGGAACTTTGTGTATGCCTTCGTCCTAATTAGCCAGCACCTCGAAAATAACTAAGTGCTAAGAAGCAGTCCTTAAAAAATTGTTTGGAAAGGAACCATGGCCAGAAAAGCCTGTCTCTCTTTTATTGCTGGCGGAAGTAAAGCCCTTGGTATATCCAAATGGAAAGAATGCTGTTTTTATACTGCCATCATGCAAACATAGGATTCAACCCAAGTCTGAAAGAAATTAGGCCTCTGTGAGAATGTTAATAAGAGTGGAAATTATGTTTACTCAGAGGTAACGTATATCCAGTGTTACTAAATAAACTATAGAATCCTAAAACAATAGAGCCAGAAGGGAACAGAGCTTATTGATTCCAATCTACGTGTCTAAGGACAGAGGTAGACCTAAACAATTCCAAGAGAGAAGACACAACATCTGTAAAGACTTTCAGAAAAGAAGGCCCGCAAGATTCTGTATTAAGTTGTTCAGGGATTCCTACCTCTAATCTCCATGTACAGCTATGATGTTTACATCACCACACAGGGGGCCTGCTGTTTATTTATTTTTCCTTTAAAATAAACATTCATTTCAAAGTTGTTTTAGATTTACATAAACGTTGTGAAGATAGTACACAAAATTTCCATACGCACTACACCCAGTTTCACCTCCTATTAACACCTCACAATTGTATGGCACATTTTTAATGAATGTACCAACCTTGACACGTTTTTCTAACCGAAGTCTTTATTTCAATTTTCTTAGTTTTTACCTTAATGCCCTTTTTCTGCCCCAGGATCCCACCCAGACTATTACATTATATTTAGTTGTCATGTCACCAGAGGCTGGTCTATGGCTGTTTCTCAGGCTTTCTTTGTTTTTTGATGATCTGGAATTGGCAGTTTTGAGGAGTACTCATCGGGTATTTTGTAGAATGTTCCTCAGTTGCGATGTGTCTGATGTTTTTTCTCATAGAATTAGGTTATGGGTTTTCGGGAGGAAAATCACTGTTCTCATCACACAAGCGTCCATGCTGTCCATGTGACTTATCACGGTTGATGTTGACCTTCATCACCTGACTGAGGTCATGTTTGTCGGGTTTCTTCCCGCCAGCCCCTTCCACTGTCCTCTTTGGAAGAAAGCCACAAAGCACAGCCCACACGTAAGGAGTGTAGAGCTATGTTCTGTCTCCCCAGCTTTGGAATGCTGTTTTTTAAGACAACTCTTCTAGAAAATTTCTTCTCTAATGTTCTATTTTGTTGCCTGAAGTCACTGAATGGATCTATATATCTTATTCCTTGAAAGTATGATTTTTAATTTAAAAATTAGACATACTTAGGGATTTTTCACTTATAATTTTGAAATACCATAATGTAAAATGTTGCTAAAGGAGGAAATAAATAAACCCTACATATAATCCACTAAGTCAATTTAACTATTTTAATTCTGGCTTTCTAAATACTGGCTTAAATTCTTTTATCTATGATTGTCCTAGGCCATTTCCAAGGTTTATAATCTTATCTGTTCCAATATATACTCAGCTGCTGCTTGGAATGTAGATGGTAATAACCTCTTTAACACACTGTAGCTATTTACTTACTCTGTCACTAACAGGTCCCCAGCTGCTGCTGTTTCCTCCCTGCCTATAATATTAATATCTCCCTTGTTTTCTACAGATCTGCATTTCTACTACCATTTTCTATTATTTTTCTATTCTCAACTAGATCTGAAACATAAGGACCATGGACATACTAATTTATATCTACACTGAATCATTTTGGGTGCCAGCACTATTTTATCACTTGGGTTCCTGGCATGGAGTTTTTATTTTGTGTACCTAATTTGACTAATTATTAGAAGGATTCCAAGGAATTGGGCTCATAAGAGAATAATTACATAATTCTTAAAGCTGTGGGGATGGAGAGAGATACGTGGGAAGTCACCTCTGGATGAGAATCCTAAACTATCAGGCATTTTGACCTTATCAAATAAATTACAAATTAAACCAAAGTTTTCAAGACTTCTGTTCCCTTCAACCTAGCTAATGGGGGAAAAATCTAGTAAGCAATTTCCATGGTACAGCTTAGCAACATATGTGTCAATGGAAGAAACTTGACTTAATTATTATTACATATTGGAAGACAGCAATTGAAGAGAATAGAAAAACCACTCCATCCCGAGTGAAACTCTAGTTTTGCGTTGGACTTTACCATTGAATGAAAATGTGGATTGGGAATATGGTAGAGAGAAATCCAATGTTCAGAGCAAAGAGTCAACATTCCCAGTGGAAGAAAGATCAGGATCGAAAAGTCTGATTCTCTTGTTGCTCCTCAGGCACTGGACCCATCCAGCAGTGACTGAAAGTACTCATGGAAATGCTTCATGTTTTAAAATTCTTTATCATGAAGATTAAACAATTCTCAAGTAATTATACTGTTTTAAAATTAGTATTGAATGGACCATTAACCTGATAGCTAAACCAAAGACACTAAAAAAAAAAAAAGAAAGAAAAGAAGGAAAATTATAAGCCTGATGACGATACATGCAAAAACCCTCAACAAAGTATTAAGAAACCAAATCCAACAATACATTAAAAGGATCATATGTCATAATCAAGTGGGATTTCTTCCAGGGATGTAAGGATTGTTCAATGTCTACAAATAATTGATATGATAAACCACATAAAAAAGAATTAACATTATATGATCATCTCAAAAGAACCATGAAAACATTTGACAAAATTCAACATTCATTTATTATGAAGACTCTCAACAAAGTGAGTATAGAGGGAACATACCTCAACATAATAAATGTCATATATGACAAACCCACAACTAACATTATACTCAGTGGAGAAAAGTTAAAGTTTTTTTTTGTTTGTTTGTTTTAAGATCAGGAAGAAGATAAGAATTTCCACTCTCACCTATTTCCACTATTATTCAACATAGTATTGTAAGTCCTAGCCAATTAGAAAAGAAAAAGAAATAAAAGCCATCCAAATTAGAAAAAAAAGTAAAACTGTCACTATTTGCACTTAACATGATACTATAAACAGAAAACCCTAAAGATTCTACCAAAAAGCTATTAGAACTACTAAATAAATTCAATAAAGTTGCAGTATACAAAATTAATATTCAGAAATTGGTTGCATTTTTACATGAAAAACAAAGTATCAGAGAAATTAAGAAATTCCCATTTTCAATTGCATAAAAATAAAATAAAATACCTAATAATAAATGTAATCAACAAGATAAAAGACCTATATTCTGTAAAATATAGAAAATTAATGAAGAAAATTAAAGATGACACAAATAAATGGAAGGACATAATATGCTAATAAATTGGAAGAATATTATTAAAATGTCCACAATACCCAAAGCAATCTATAGATTCAATTCAATCCCTATCAAAATAGCAATGGTGTTTTTCACAGAACTAGAATAAATAATTCTAAAATTTATATTAAACTACAAATGACCCTAAATAGTCACAGAAATCGTGAGAAAGAGCAAAGTTGGAGGTATCACACGCCATGATAATCAAGCTATACTACACAGTTACAGTAATCAAAACAGTATGGTACTAGCATAAAAACAGATACATAAATCAATGGAACACAAGAAAAGCCCCAAATAGCCCCAAACTTTTATTAATTAATTTATGACAAAGGAGACAAAAATATTAAATGGAGAAAAGACGGTCTCTTCAAGAAATGGTGTTGGGAAAACTGGACAGATACATGCAAAAAAATAATAAAACTAAACTACTTTCTTATACCATATACAAAAATAAACTTAAAATGAATTAAATACTTACATGTAAGACCCCAAACCATAAAACTTCTATGAGATGACAGAGACAACAAAATCTTTGAAATTGATCTTAGCAGTATTTTTTTGCAAATGCAAAAAAAGCAAAAATAAAGTAATGGGACTCCATTAAAATAAAAATATTTTGCACAGTGAAGGAAATGAAAAACAAAATGAAAAACCAACCCATTGAATGAGAATAGATATTTTCAAATAATATATCTGATATGGGGTTGATATGCAAAATATATAAAGAACTCATACATGACAACATGAAAAAAAACAAACCCCAAACAATCTGATTAATAACTTGATAGATGACTTGAATAGACATTTTCCAAAGACATACAGATAGCCAAAAGACACATGAAAAAATGCTCAGCATCATCAATCATCAGGGAAATACAAATCAAAACCACAATGAGATATGAGGCACACCTGTCAGATGGCTATTATTAAAAAAACACTGAAGAATAAATGTTCGCAAGAATGTGGAGGAAAGGGAACCCTTGTGCACTGTTGGTGGGATTTAAACAGTGCAGCCATTATGGAAAACAGTATGGAGATTTCTCAAAAAATTAAGAAGAGAACTACCATATCATCCAGCACTTGCACTTCTGGGTATTTATCTGAAGAAAGCAAAAGCTCTAATTCGAGAAGAGATATGCACCCATATGTTCATTGCAGCTTTAGTCATATTTTGGAGATCTGGTTCATTTCCAGACTGCCACAATAAAGCAAATATCACAGTAAAGTGAGTCACATGAATTTTTTGGATTTTCAGTGCATGTAAAAGTCACGTTTACACTATAGCACAGTCTATTAAGTGTGCAATAGCATTATATTGAAAAAGACAATGTACATACCTTAATTTGAAAACACTTTATTGCTACAAATGCTAACCATCATCTGAGCCTTTTGGAAAAAATAGTACCAATAGACTTGCTTGACATAGCATTTACCCAAACTTTCAATTTGTAAAAAAAAGCAGTGTCTGTGAAGTGCAGTGCAGTGAAACACAATAAAATGAGATGTGCTTATATTTACAATACCCAAGATATTGACACAACCCAGATGTCTATCAGTAGATGAATGGATCAAGAAATTGTGGTGTACATACAATGGAATGTTATTCAGCTATAAAAAGGAATGAAATCTTGTCATTTAGAACAACATGGATGGATCTATATTATGCTAAGCGAAGGTAATCAAGAAGAGGAAGAGAAATACCGTATGATGTCACTCATATGTGGAATCTAAAAAAGAAAAGAACAAACAAAACAAAACAAAACAGAAACTGACTCATAAAGGCAGAGAACAAACTGATGTTGCCAGAGGGGAAGGTGGTAGAGGGATGGGTGAAAAGGTGAAGGGGATTGTACAAACACTCAGGTATAAAACAAGTCATGGGGATGTAATGTACAGCCTAGGGAATGTAGTTAATAATATCATAGTAAATTTGTAAAGTGGAAGTGGTTACTAGACTTCTAATGATGACCACTTCATAAGACATATAAAGGTCAAATCATTGTGTTGTACACCTGAAAGGAATATGAGGTCTGTCCAGAAAGTATCCAGCCATGTAATATGAAAAATAGAGGCATTATTGAAGAAGATACAAGCTACAAGAAACATTGTACCTAGGACAGTATTTCTATCCCCTTCAAAGTAACAACTCGAGACCTTGCACATTTTTCCCAGCGTCTCTTCCACAGCCTCAGGTGTTCTGCTTGCTGCAGGTCTTCCAGAATGTGGATAGCTTTCAACAAATTCTTGACCATCTTTGAAGCATTTGTGCCACACCATACATTTGTGCAGCACTCATTGCATCATCCTGAAAAGGCTTATGAATCATGTGACTAGTTTCCACGGGGGAATGTTCAAGCTTAATGCAAAATTTGATGCAGATTCATTGATCTACTCGCTCAGTCATTTTAGATGTGATGGCTACACAGTACACATTTTTAGTCAACAAGATCTAGTACAGCGAGGTCGTCATTGTTCACGCACGCGCCTTCCATTCCATTCTCCCTGGCGGTCAGGTGACATTGATGTTGCCCAAACTGTTCTTGTCATATTGACAATGACTGGATGTTTTCCAGACAGACCTCATATATTGTATGCCAACTATAATTTTAAAATAAATATCTTTATAAAAGCAGTCATGTACATTAATTGTGCATTAAGTACACTTATAAGAATGAAAAATCAAATATCAATTACAGTAGAATACATAAATCATGATATATTCATAGGGAATACTACACAGAAAATAACTACAAATACATTAATCTGTAACAGCATGGATGACTGAGAAATATAATGTTGAGTAAAAAAAATGCAATTCATAACATCATGCTAAGTGAAATAAGCCAGACAGAAAAAACCAAGAAGCATATGACTCCACTCATATGTGGAATATAAAACTGAAAGCAACAAAGAAACAAAAACTCATGGATACGGTCCATAGTTTAGTGGTTACCTGAGGGCAAGCAGGGAGGGGGTGGGAGAGGAGGGAGGGGGAGTCAAATACATGGTGATGGAAAGAGAGTTGACACTGGGTGGTGAGCACATAATGCAGCACAGAGATGATGCACTGTAGAATGGTACACCTGGAACCTATGTAATTCTTGTTAACCAATGTCAATGCAATTAAGTCTAACAATAAAAAATTAAAAAAATAAAAAGAATGAATTGAAAAGGCATAGATGTACTGTGATAAACTCTCAGACTGAAATATATATGTATATATATGTATGTATATATGTGTGTGTGTATGTATATAAAGTTACTCAAAATAGTACATACTGCATGATTCTATATATGCAAAGATTTAAGACATGAAAAACAAATCTTCATTTTAGAAGTTACAGGAGCATGATAGCTTCAGAGGCACATATACTAAAATTAGAACAATACAGAGATTAGCATGAGCCCTGCACAAGGATGAGATACAAATTTGTGAAGCATTTCATACTTTTTATAATGTCAGAGGTGTATTAGACTAATCGGGAGACATCACTGCATAAATTATGTAAGTGTCTACCCATTATACAACTTAAACTAATATAAAATAATATTGAATGTCAATTGTAACTGAAAAAATAAACAATTAAAAAAACAAGTTGCAAGAGTGGTTACCCTTGGGCAGAGCATGGGTGAATGACTGGATACTTGCATGAGGAGGCTTCTTTGGTTCTGAAATGGTCTGTTTCTTTGTCTAGATGCTAGTTATTCAGGGATGTTTACTTTGTAAAAATTCATTGGTCAATTTCTAATTTGCGTGCTCTTCTGTATAAATACTATTTTTAATGAAGATTTGAAAAAAATGTTATAGATGATCAACAAGACTTAATGGGCTCATGTGTAAACAATCAAAGGATTAGAAGAGTTTGTGTGCATTCTCCTGGCCAGTCTCTCTTAATGTCAGTTGAATTTTCTATTTTTAGCTTTAGGTTTTTTGAAGTAAGGGTTGATCTATTTTTGTATCTGCTGTTGCTGTTTTTTTAAGTTATTTTATTTTATTTTGCTTCTAATGGTTTGTCTCCAAAACTTGGAGACTTCACAGAGAGCTTGAGGGGCTTGATCAAGAAAGAAACAAGACCCTAATGGTTGAGTGTTTCCATCAGTTGATGTAAGTGCGTCGTGCCCTGGATTTGTGGAATTAAATAAGCACTTTGCTGTTCTAGCTATCATATGAATAGTTGGTTCATGCACTACAGAAATTTTGTGTTCTCAGCTTGAGACCTACTTGGCCATAAATGAGTTCATTGGGGCATGGGGAATTAATTATCAAGAAGTGGTAGGGCTTATAGGAAGAAGAAGAAATAGCCTTATATGGGTGGGCTTGGTACAAGATGACAGAAACCTCAATCAGAGTGCCAGAGAGCATAACGTTCTCTGAATGGCCTTGTTGACTCGGCATCTCAGGGGAAATGCCAAGGGGCAATCTTGAGGCTGAAACAGAATATGTATGTTCAGGTAAGTGATAGGTCCATGGTTTTGGCTGGTTTTTGTAACCCCTTCATTTTTAATAGATACAATGACAAACGTGCAAACCCTATTGGGAAACGACCCAGGTCAAGTTTGAGTTTCAAACACTTTGGGGAAATGAGTGGAGTGTATAACTAAGAAAATGAGTGTGATAGGTGGGATGTCGTATGGAGCCTGATGGCAGTCCATCGTAGTGGTGACTAGCATGAGCTTTTGTTCCCTTGCTCTGCTACTTTCTAGCTGAGTGTCCAGGAGCCAGTTACTTAACTTCTTGGAAGCTTCCCTTACTCATCCCTAAGAGAGACAGCAATCCCGGTCTTAGATGGTTGTTTGAAATTTAAATAAGATAAGGTCTATAAAGTATTTAGAAAGGTAACTGGCACAAGCAGGTTGCTCAGCACATTTTAGCCATTTTTATTATTAGCTTAGGATAACCCCAGGCAATCATATCAGACACCCATATGAAAGCAGCAAGAAATATTCCAGACTCCACCAATTAGAGAGGATGAGACCTCTAAAAAATAATGCTCAGATTGAATTGCTCAGGACAGGGCTGAGTTTAAGTCTTGAACATTTTCAGCATCTACCTCTGGGTAGGGGTAGGTCAGAAAGAATCTGACTGTATAGACACCTAATTTATTTCCACAGTCTTCCATTGTCTCCTAAATATTTGTAGATATGTATGTGTTATTTTCCAAAAAGATTATCCTCTGTTGAATTTTGGCTGATGTGATCATTTTTTCCTAATATTTAAATAATACAGTTACATAAAATTTCTTTCCAAAATCTTATTGAAGATGTTTAATTTTCTTCTACTTCAGCCATAAAAAGCATTCCAACTTCTTTTATGATTTATTTCCTTTTCTGAAAGCTTTCAACATTTGCTATTTCCAAAGTTGCATTATCTCCAACCCATTCACTCACATTCTGGAAGTAACATTTATACTCATCTGCCCTCCTTCACCCCCATTTCCTTACTCTGTGAAATTTCATTCCTATATTTATTTAGAAAATGAATGTTCTTCCCAGTGTCCTAACCTATGGGTCAGCAACTGGAGAATTGTAAACTTGTGACCAGATCTGTCTTCCTGGATTTGCACGATCATCTTCAAGATCCAAGAAATTATGTTTTCTTTAATGTGAGAGCCAAGTAGGATAACCCCATAAGGAATATTCTTCTCTCCTGTGCTTTCTGTCTGGGAAAATGTGGAATATCCTGGCCTCTGACAATTCTCTAAAAGGTTGATCAGCTTTGCTTTTCGCCATGTCTTTTTGATCAGACACTGGTTTTTGCAGTGTCTGATCAGATCATTAACATCGAGTCATCAGTCCTGCCTTACAGAAGAGCAGAGTCTCATAGGTAGTGCTTTGGATTTTCTTACCCTGTGGGTTAAGGAAATTATGTTCTTTGGTATTAAAAGAAGAAAGAATCTGATTCATTGTTTTCCCAAGATCAAGCCATTGTTGAGAACACTGGCATAGGCCCACTTGCTTTTGCTGTGTATAGAAGGCAGTTTACCTCTCAGGTCATTTACAAGGAGTTAGAAAACCCAATCTTCAGAATCTTCCCCCTAGAAAACCACCACTCATATCTTTACATGCTGTTTTGCATACTTTTGTATAATGAGTTGCGTTGTTTGTACAAAACCTTCCAAAATGCCTAATTCCCTGAAGGTAAAACTATGAGGCAATTGTGTTTAATTTTATAGTCTGGTCAGAGCCAAAAAAAGTGTGATACAACAAAGACATCTAAGCACAAGTGGACCAGTTCTCTTGGGATGGCTTTTCTTGTTCCTTCCATGGACACCCACTATGAACTTGGATTGAAAAATCTTTAAGATGGACAGTAATAGCAATAATTATGTTCATTTCTATTTCTAGTTGTATGCCTGTGTTATTTATACAGCAACTCTCTCTTCCTCAGATCTTAATTTTATTACCTGTAACTGCATGTATTAATTTCTAATAATTGTCCCCATAATGAAGAAATTCAGATCCCAGCCTGACTACTTCTTAGATATGGGAATTGGCAAATAATTTAAGTTTCTCAGCTTTAGTTTCCTTATCTGTAAGTTGGAAACAATTCCTCATAGTGTTTTTATGAAGATTAAATATAAATAAAATGTGAAGAAAAATACCGGCCCAGAAGAAGGCACTCAAAAATTGCTCTTCTTTTTCTGCCTTTTACTGCAACCTGCTCTGCCTTGTGGAATAAAAAATCTACTTTTTATCTAAGCCATACTTCTATGACTTCAAAACATCTGGCTAAAGAGTGAGAATCAACGCAATCATCCAGGTGTTTGGCCTGTCTGATGACAGATATCAAACGCTTAGAGTCATCTGGGTGATTGGTGTACTTTTCCCCCCACTTTTATCCAGATGTATGTGAATATAGCCATGGTCAAGGGAAAAAAAAATAGGGGTTTTTCTTAAGTCTTAAATGAATAGCATTTCTTCAAAATTGCTGTTATTTAGATCACTTTTTATTTGTTTCCTGTGAAAGCCACTTTAGTATATAAAAGTATTATTTAATTTCATCTCCTGGAATCTAGAAAGTAAAAAAAAAATGTTACTCTATAGACTTCAAACACCCATGTTTCTACTCAAGGGAATTAAGGATAAAAAAAAAAAAGTGATGTAAGGATTTTAGAACATAGAGTGGGTAGTAACAGAGCTGGGACAAGAATAAAGTCTTTTGACCTTAAGCTGAAGTCTCCATTTTCCATATTGCCTGTCTTCTTCCATCCAAGTCCTGGGTGGCTATATCCATAGGCACACAAAGCCAAATACACCTGACTCATATGCACACGGGCATGCATACATAGCACCACTTTTCTTCCTGACAGTCACGTTACTCTGACAGGATTTTTTTTCCCAAATAGTTTTGCAAACTTTTGCTTGTAAGCCAGAGAGAATAAACCAGGCTTCATAACACTGAGTTGTCCATACATCCAGTAACCAGGCTCCAACATCTGCCACCCGGGGCATTGCTCAAATAGATGTCGTATTGAGATCTGGTATCCTGTGAGCAGCTGATACAATTTTCCTCAGTCACAGGGATGAAGCTTGGATAACATTTCTGGCTCCGAGAAATCCCCAAGTCACAAAGAAATGATTCCAGTGACCTGGCGACTTTGCACTCCCAATACAGCATGTTCCTGAGCAGCTTCCCAAGGGAGAAGATAACGTGAGAGTTTAAAGAGTGCCAAAAGCTTCCCCTTTAATCATCCTGTGTGGATGCCACTAGCATTCCAAGTCATCCCAGACAATCCCGAAAAAACTCTGAGGAAGTGGTGAGTTTTTCTAAACATGTTTTCTGCTTAAATACACTGACGATAAGCAGCTTCACATAATGACATTGTTATTTGGACAAGAATCCAACTTATCAACTGCCATTCCTGTCACAAAACAACTATACAGAAGTTCTCCCTAATAAATTTCCAAAAGTTCTCCCTGATGAATTTCCAATAGGGACTGCTATTTTTTTTTTTTTTTGAGGAGGGAAGTCTGAAGACTGGTGTATTATGGGTCTGTTACTTTAAAATTTTCTGTTCTGCCTAATCCATGTATAAAAGCAGAAGTGGGTGGCTGTTCTTTGGGGAAGGAAGAACATTCCTGATAAGTGGATTTGTTAGTAATATGACCAGCTGCAAAATAGTCTGAAATACAGAGCTCATCAACAGTCAAAGGTTATAGCGGGTGACTGTATTCAAGCTATTAGTGGGATCTTCAGCCACCAAGACAGGATGAGCAACTTAGCTTAGTTGAAAACACCCTAAACTTGCAGTGAAACTGGTGACGGGCTGAAGCCAGTTTGTAGCAGTTTGCAAGAGCCAATTGTTAAATTTTGTGAACCTGTTATTATTTCGGTAGCTTAAAGCTAACCGTGGTGGGAGTGTTTACACCGTGGAGATTGTCGTAGTTAAAAATCAGGGCTTTTGTTTCCCAAAGAGCTGGTTGTTAAACTTTTACCTCCATATCAGTGAGACAAACAAGCCTGGCTTCAATTCTTATCTCTGCCACCTATGACATAGGAATGTGAACAATCAACAACCCTCTGAGACTTGGTGTCCTCATATGCAAATCAGGGATGGCAATACACATTTCATAATGTTGTAAGAAATAAATCAGGCATTGTGCTTATTAACCAGCTTTAGTGCTTATCAGATATACATTCATTCAGTAAATGATAATAGAACAATATTTTATGCTACAAACTGATTCATGCTAGAGATACAAGAACAAATAGGCAGTTTGGTAAAGACCTGAGTGGATACACAACACAGACAGTTAAAATACTTGCCATGGTATACTTTGGAAAGTATGTGAAGTGCAAATGGTCAACTATGGAGTAGAGATGAAGAAACTACTATTGTTAACATTCCTTTAAAGGAAATACATTAGTAGTTCATGATGGGTAAGGCAATATTTGTATGACTATTTCTAAATGTGCTAAATCATGGGTATTTTTATATTTGGAACTGTAGAGGATCAAGACTTCTGGGAATATGTAGAAATCAGGACAACACTTTAGAGTTGATGAAATATTGATTTTGTAGATCATAGTAACAGGAAGATAGTTTTCTACCTCAAAATTCAGTCTTTATTGGCTGCCGTTTTGCCTTTACAGTTGATTCCTTTAAGCCTAAAAGTTGTAGTTCACTGGAATTGCCCTCTCAAAGGCAATAATTTCTATGAGCCACACACATTGCTGCATTATTATTGAAAATCTATAATCAGGAAAAGACACATTCCTTCAGTATTATTAATAGCTATAAGTGAGGCATTTTACATTGCTATCTTATCATAACAACATTACTGTGAAATAAATACTGTTTTCTCCTCTTTGTTGAAGAAGAAATTGATGTTCAGAAAACCTGAGTTACGAGTTCAAGATGGAACTGGGATCCAAAATTGGACCTTCTGAGTCATGGATATTAACTTGATCATAGCATTTAAGCATTATAATTATTTTGTGAGGTCCTATCATAAACCTTGCTTTATAAATGAAAAAAATTGGGGAGCAGAGACAATTAGTGATTTGCCAACTAATAAGTGGCAGAGTTGGGCTCAAATCCATACTCTTTTGATCAACACCATACTTCATATTTTAGTTACCACTTAAGCAGGGATGAGTTAGCAATCTAATGAGCACAAGAATGGCCCTGTTTTAAGATGGATTCATCAACAGATAGGGGTTAGGGTAGAGGACATGGAGAGAGAAAAGGGGCATGGGGGACAAGAAGACATCAAAGGCAGCTTAGTTCTGTCTCAATATTTGCTGAGGGATGATGACCACAGAGAACACTTGTTATTTTCTGTGCAAATTCACAGCCATTTGAGGCCTAAAGAGAGATAACATATGGATGACAGCTGCTCCTTGGAAGCCCTTTGGTAGGGAAGAATCACTTACAATGATAGATAAGAGTACAGATTGGGTTTGAATGTTCATTGGAGCTTTTGAAAAGTGTCATTTTTGTGCAATTTCTACACAAGCATTATAGCATTCATTATCTGAAAAGTTATAAGTTACCTTAAATCATTGAGGGATAAGACTATATGTGTGTGTGTGTGTGTGTGTGTGTGTGTGTGTGTGTGTGTATATATATATATATATATATATATGAAGAGATACAGATCTACTACAAAATATGGTAAAGATCCAAAAATTATGCTACATGTAGAGTAGTATAGTGTTATTTGAAAGTGGTCTTGGATTAGTTGCAAATACGTATTGTAAACTCTTGGGGTAACCACTTAAAAAAGTAAAAGAAAAAGTATAATTGACATGCTAATAAAGGGAAAATGGGATAATATATAATGCTCAATTAAAACCACAAAGGGCAGAGAAAGTATAGAGACAAAAATATAAATAAAAAAACAAGGCCAACACATAAAAAACACTAATGAATATTATAAATATTATTCTAATTATACCAAGGATTACTTTAAACTTTAATACTTAAATATACCCATTAGAAGGCAGAGATTGCCATAGTAGATAAAAAAAAGATTCAACTATATGTTGTCTCTAAGAAATCCATTTTAAGTATAAAGACACAAATAGATTAACCACAAAAGGGTAGAGATATACCATTCTAACACTCATCCAAAAAAGGAGTAGTCACTCTATTAATTCCAGACAGAGCAGACTTCAGTGCAAGGACTTTGTCAGGGATAAAGAGAGACATTATATAATGACGAAGGGTCATTACTCCAAGAAGTCATGTCATTCCTTAATGTGTATGTGCCTAACAACAGAATGTCAAAATATACAATGCAAAAACTGGCAGAACCACAAGAAAAAATAGATGAATCCACTATTATGGTTAGAAGCTTTAACTTGCCTTTACCAGAAACTGATAGATCCAGCAGGCAGAAAATCAGTAAGGGCACAGTTGAACTCAACAGCACCATCAATCAAGTGGATATAATGGACGTTTATAGACTGCTTCTTCCAAAAACAGCAGTTTACATATTCTTCTCAAGCTCCATGGAACGTTCACCAAGATAGATCACATTCTGAGTCATAAAACACATCTTAACAAATTTCAAATAGAAATCATACAATGTCCACTCTCAGACAAACATGGAATTAAGCTAAAAATAAGTAACAGAAAGATAACTGGAAAATTCCAAAATAGTTGAAAATTAAACAACATGTTTCTAAATAACATGTTGGTTAAAGAAGGCATCTCAAGAGAAATTTTAAAACATTTTGAACCAACTGGAAATGAAAACACAACTTATCAAAATTGGTGAGAGGGACAAAAGTAGTGCTTAAAGAGAAATTTATAGCACTTAATGCATACAAATATGTTAGAAAAGAACAAAGTTCAAAACTCAATAATCTAGGCTTCCACTTTAAGAAACTAGGAAAAAGAAAGTAAATTAAATTCAAAGTAAGCAGAAGAAAATTAATAAAAACTATGGCAACAATTAATGAAATTAAAAATAAAAAATCAATAGAGAAAAATCAATGAAATCAAAAGCTGGTTCTTTGAAAAGATCAATAAAATTGATAAGAACCTAGCCAGACTAAAAAGAGAGAGAGAGAGAAGATACAAATTACTAGTATCGCAAATGAAAGAGGGGACATCACTATAGATCCTATAGACATTAAAAGATAAGGGAACACTGAACAAATCTATGTCACAAATTGGATAACCTAGATAAAATGGACCAATTTTTTGAAAGGCATAATCTACCAAAACTCATACAAGAAGTCATTAACTATTGAAGTAGGCCCATATTTAGTGAAGAAATGAAATCAATAGTTAATAACCTTGCAAGACAGAAAACTCTATATCCAAACAGTTTCAGTAGTAAATTCTTTAAGGAAGAAATTATACCAATTCTCTCCAACCTGTTCTAGAAGATAGAAGGAGAGGGAATATATGCAAACTGCAGACCACTATCTCTCATGAATATAGAAGCAAAAAATCCTCAACAAAATATTAGCAAAATATTAGCAAAATATTAGCAAAAAGTCCTCAAATCCAACAGTGTATATAATGAATTTAACACTATGACCAAGTGGGATTTATCCAAGATATGCAATGTAGTTTTCTATTCAAAGACCAATTAAAGTAATCCATCACATCCATAAGCTGAAAAATACATGATCATATCAATAGATGAAGAAAAAACATTTGACAAAATCCAACATTCATTCATCATTTAAAAAACAAAAAATTCTCAGAAAACTGGGAC